>VYXD01004564.1:3731-175873 GCA_013397195.1 Hylia prasina
TTTTTTTCTCTTTGTTTGTCATATTTTTTTTTTTTTTTTTTTTTTTTTTTTTTTTTTTTTTTTTTTTTTTTAATTTCTACAGAAATATAATGCACTTACAAGAGAGTCTTGGAAGGCAGATAAATCATAATTTAGGAAAGAAATGTTCCCCTAGAAAAATATTTCTAAACTCAGCTCTGTCTGGCTCAGCATAATGTCCTCAGGCTTTCAAGCACATTGGGAACTTTGATAAGTTTTCTATTGTCTTCTTTTGCCAAGAAATCCTAAAAAGGTTTACAAGAAGTTAGAGCAGCATAATTATTCTCACTTGCTGCATCGATTTCCCATCTGCTGAACAGCTAAAGTGATTCACCCAGGTCATAGAACAGGTCAAAAGCAAAGGCAGGAACAGAACCTCTCAGAACTTTAGAAGTGCTCTAGGCTCCTTTAGAGTTGAGAAAAGCATTTCTCTGGGTTTCTAGCCCAAGGCATTCTATAAAGATTGAGGGCACTTGAGGTACGGAGTTCTATCTGTACAGAGGATCACAGAATATTCTGGGTTGGAAAAATCTTTAAAATGATCCAGTTCCACCCCCTGCCACGGGCAGCGACACCTTCCATGAGACCAGGTTGCTCCAAGCCCTGACCAACCTGGCCTTGAATTCTCCTTGCCCCAGGCTGTGGCTCCTGGCAGCAAGCAGTGACATTGGAAAGATCCCATAGACTGAATGGTGTAGAACTGTCAGAAAAGTGGCTCTTTTCAACTTTGTTCAATGAAATACCTGTTAATGTAAAACTTCTCACAAAAAACACCACACATTCTGTTTGACTTTCTGATCCCCACATGGTTCACCTCAGGAAACACAATTTGTTGCAATATTTTTCACTCCTCATGCCTCTAGGGTTAGAAAAACCTGTACCATAAAATGCAATTCTTTAATCGTAAATACTCTGTTTTTTCACAGCTTCATTTAGAATTGTTTCCGTATTGAGGTGTGGGCAGTGGCAAGCAATTCCTGAACTTGCCCTTTCCCACAATCACCAAAAGGATGATTTGGGAATCATCCTGGGGGCTGTCTTCCTCATCCCAAATTGCTTATTGCTCCCGTGATAACCCTATTAATAACTGAATAATAAAAGAATTATTATTCAATTATGTAACTATTATCGCTATATAACATTAATTTCCTTAAGAAATTATTTCATGGCTTGTAATTGAGGAACCTCTTGTTCTAAAATGTCAGAGCTGGGCTGTCACAGAAACAGCTGAGGGAACACCCAGAAGACAGGGAGAGAAAACCCAGTGAAGAGGCTCAGCAGCACTTGACAAATGCTTGGTTAATCCTGCCTGCAGCCTCCCAAGGCTTTGTGCAGTCTGCAGGTAAATCCCTGAGACAGCACATCCCCAGGTGTGAGCACACACAGAACCCAAAGGTTTCCAGCTCAGACCTCCACGTATCTTTAAGATGAAGATAAAAGAGGGAGATTACAAAGCACTGTTCCTTGGTTTATCATCTTTTCCCTTCACCTGGTTTTCAGCACAAGAAAAAAAACCATAAACAGAGGAAAAAAAAGCCCAACAAAATATAAAAGCCAAACCAAAACTTCTTCACTTCTCGCTGAACAGAAACCTTTAACTGTATGATTCCCCAGAAACCTGCTGCAAAATAAGTCTGGCATTTGTGCTGGGCTTATTTGCACACCTAGTTACTCAAATTAATCTCTCCTGAAAGGCCACATATCACACACAAAAGAAGATACACAGACATCACTTGTATTTCAGCAAGTCACTGACACTTGGATTGCTGGAAACTACAAGAACACTCAGGAGAGTCTTCATACTTGTCCTATTCTTATATTGCTCTCTAAAGATGAGCTCAAGATTAAGACATTTAAACTCTGATGTCCTGATGCAGATGCTCAGGTGTGAGTGAAGGATACAACGTCCCTGCTGCCAGAGAGACATCCAGCACTATTTGAGGTTGCCTGTCATGTTCGTGGTATCTACCCAGTCCAGCCCATTAAACTGTACTGAATCCCCAAATTTAAGTTAATTAATTGATTCCAAGATTGTAGCCAGCACAGTCTAGACAGATTCAGCTGATCCATGGCCATTTACTTTATGCAGCTGAGTTGTTCTTCCATTGACCCCACACTGACAACAGGAGGGATTTAATCACCTACAGCAAGTAGAAGCGTCTTCACTCCTAAATTTAGGAGCTTGGGGTAAACAAAACGTTGGCCTGGATGGGCCTGTCATTTGATGTGGACCAATCACTTTATGTTTATTTTAAAGACTTCCCTCATTTGACTCTGGGTAATGTGATTGTTTTAAGGAACAGGCTATCATCCAACTTGTGTTTGCATGGATCATGCACAAATTACTAGGAAAGATTCCCCAGCCCAGAACACTCCCACCTACACAGAGAGGGAACTTCCACCTACACAGCTGCTTAAAAAACACACGTGGGAGAAAGGTGTAGTCTAAGAAAATGTTCTTCCTGCTGATTAGTCCAACAGGTCATTAATTTTCCCTCTGTTGTGTAGTGGCTGTGAATTCCTGCAGAACACCAGGAGGAGGAAAGGCATCACCCAGGGCTGCAGCAGAATTTGTTTCTGAGGCTGATAGACCAGGAGAGCACAGAGCCATGAAACTCCCTCCCTAACTCCCTTCTGGAAGGCTGGCAGGGCACAGGCTGGTAATGATGTCTGATCTTTATGGTAATTGCTTCTTAGCTGAAATTCAAAATTCAATTAGTCACCTGGCGTAATTACTGAATGCACAGAGAGATGGAAATGATAATGAGAGGTGTAACTGTATTTTATTACCTGTAGCAAAGCACTGTGGAATTGAGAAGCACTAAGATCTGATTAACACTGGAGGAAGAGGGAGAGGAAAGGAGCTGGAGGCTGGAGTTTAGGACAGATGACTGGAGAAGAAAATTTGCACAACCTCTTGAAAGAAAGGAGCGTGTGCAGCCTCCCTCTAGTTTTTGCCTCAGCAAAGTGGGAATGTGGGAAGCAATACTCTTCTCACAGAGCCTTCACTGCCTGGAATTTATTCAGGAATTTATGAGTTGCATTCACAAAAGCAAGGCACAGCAGCTATAGGAGTGGCTCCTAATGGAGCACAGAGTCAGTGTTCACTGTAATGATCCTGATCTGCTCTCAGAACTCTGCAAAAATAATGAGAAAGATGGCTGAGAAAAGGAGGGATGAGAGCAGATTCCAGAACGCACCCATTCATGTGATATTTGCTTGACAAGGTTCAAATACCTTTTGACAAGGAATTCACATGAAACCTCTGGTCCAGCAGCAGAGGCTATGAGAGGAACGCAGCACACAGGAGAGACAGAAAATAAGAGCAACCCAGGAAGGTGAAAGAAAACATCACACACAACAGAGGGAATGAGTTGGGTTAAAAGGCCAGGAGGATCTGCAAAACCTGATTATTATCCCTGAGTCAGCACTGGGGGTTTGCCTACACCACAGGAATGCCCATCAGGAACCACAACAGTTGCTTGGCCTTACAGGGATTTTCTTTGTTAGGTTTTTTTTGTTTGTTTGTTTTTTGGTTTTGTTTTGTTTAGTTTTGTTTGTTTTGTTTTTTTTTTTTAAATTAAAAACCTTTGTCCAGATCTTACATCCAGCATTCTATAAGAATCCTCGCCTTTTAGAAAATCACAGCCCTACAGGATGATTCAGCCAGGTCCTGTCACACTTGCACATCTTGGGACACAACATACGCTGCTGTCAGCTTGTGCTGTGTGTGGTTGCCAGGAAGCTCTGTGTCTTCCCCAAGCCTAAATATTCATCAGGAGAAGGCAGGCAAGAAACAGACTGTCTGCAAGACAAAAAAAGCCTGCAAACATCAGACGGGTGACCATTTGCCAAAGCAGCCCCTGGCAGCTTTCACAGCTACGCCTAATATAGGAACATAAAAAATTCCAGATGTTTCTTGGCAGATATGAGCCCGTTTTGCTGAACCACATTTCCCCTTCTAATAATGTAAGTTTAAAAAGGGGATGAGAACGAGGCAAGTTCTCCCAATTCCTGTGAAGTGAACCTCAGGCGTCTGAATACAGCCCCTTCCCTAACCATGCAATTTTACAGGATGAGCAAAATATTCAGCAACATCAAGAGGCTGAATTTTGACTTTGGAGATTGCAGATGTGGAGGTTATAAATAGCTTCTTTAGGCCATCGCAGAGTAGGTTTGTTTGAGATGAGAAAGTAAAGTCCCTGCAGATGCAGGGAAAGACAAGAATTCCAAGTCTCAAAAACCTTTTACAGACACTAATAGTGTTACATTTTCTGTGGGCTGTCCCTCCACATAAATTGCTCTCCCACTGGGTGAAGAATAAGGTTTAAAAACAGCTCTTGCCAGGAGAAAAGTAACACTCAGATCTTCTTTCTTACACAGCCACAATGAAGAATAGGAAACTTTCATTAAAGAAATTACAATAAGGAGCACTGGGCTTTTGAGCTCCAATTTTGCCTCCCTCTCAGTTTTTCTCTTCCCATCCCTGAAAATAGTGCCAAAAAGTTTATTGAATTAATCACCCAGCACAGCACTGCTATGGGGAACTCAGTGTCCAGACATGCTTTACCTGGTAAGAAGGGCAGCAAGAAATAGCTGAGTTTGTAGATAAGCAATTACAAGGCTGATGATGCACCTACTCGGCTTTAAAAGTTGACCAACTGCATAAACCCCTCCAGGCTTCCCTTTCAATACTTTATATTGCTGCTTCCATTGCTGCATTTCCACACTTTCCCAAAATACAGCATGGAATACGAATTGTGCCAGTCCTTCCCTCCAGGACAGCATGTATTGAAACTTCCAGTGAGATCAGAAACCTGAGGGAAATAATATTTCATATAATGTTTGGTAGTGCTGTACAGGCACCAGGAAATTTGGTTTGGAAGTGATATCAGAAAGGAAGTGAAGAAGTACGAGATTATTTTTGAGAGGGAACTGTGAAGGACTGTATTGTTCTGTAAGGGTTGTTTTCATGCCCACAGTGCCTTATCAGCCAGAAAAAGTAGATCAGAGATTTGCCTTTGGCTCTCTGAGAGTGAGATGGGACAGTCTGCACTGCTCCTGGGTCTCTGTTTCAGCCCAGCTTCCCAGGACATCTCCCAACCCACACACAAATGATTCTCCACAAGAGATTCCCACCATGCACAAGGATCTGAATGATCACTTGTTGGCCAGGAAGGCCTGCAAAAGGCAGCTGGAAAAGAGGTAAAGAGGCTGTTCCCCTGCCATAGCCTGATTAATACAATGCATCTCTCATTTGGAAAGCCTGCTGTTACGTGGGAAGGTGCTTTCTTATCACCTGGTAATTATTGTCTCTTGGGGGATTTGAAATTACATGGGAGAGAGAAAGGGAATTTTAAAATCTCTTCGAATTTTATAGCACATAAAACACTGTCAGCACATGCTGTGACAGTCTAAGAAAAGCATTTCACCAGCTTAATTTCTTAGCTAAGCTCTGTGATGACTCTTAAGATCCTGAGCATATTTCAAGCAGGAATTATAAGTGGGCCATCTCTGAACCATCCCATGTGGTTTTGGGTTCACTGCAGCCTGGCAAACATGGTGTGGCAGCTCCAACACCATCACACACATCTTTTAAAGATCCACATATCTGTGATCTCAGTGCTGTCTGTAGCACTCAAACAACGCTGGGAACTGCAGGAAACAGGGGTATTCTCCATGCAGTTCCATGATGATAAAGATGTGGATGGAAAGAATAAATCATCTCACGTTGGCACTGAACACTGCACAGCTTTACATTCAGGGCATTAATCTTAGGCTTGTTATATAAATCTCCTCACAATACAAAAAAAGGACAGAACAGCCTTGGCCCCCCCTCCAGTATTCTAGACCCCTTTCAGAGCACTAAAATGACACCTGTCACTGTTTCAACTCAGCTCAGTGTTTTCCTCAACATTCTTTCCCTATACTTCACTTTTTTCCTTCTTTTCTAAAGCTGATATGAAGATCTTCTCTTCAAAGCCAGAACTGAAGTTTCCAAACCTCAAATTTGGTAGTTTAACCAGACAGATTTATGTACCACCTTTCTGAGACACTATCCTGACATAAACACTGGCTCCAGGGATTTGGAAGCAGCACAATAAATTTTCTCAGGACTGAAATGAAACAATAAAAGAGGGAAGCAGGGCAGACTTCTTATTCCAACACCATCCCTAAAGAAATGCTGCATCCAGCAAGGACATAAGCCAAGAACTGGAGGTGGAGGAAATGTTCCAGCTGTTCCAAAGAGGATAAAAGAGTTTAAGTGCTTCAGCACTTCCCAGATTTAGTTTAATACAGGTAACTGCATGAAGGGCCAGAAGGAAGGATACTGCAGAAAGCTCCTGTCATTCAGGGATGAATTTCCTTGCTCCTTAAATGCCTGCTGATTTCTTGTCATGCTGATGTGGAAGATGGGCACTAAGATTGGTTGTTTACAGTGACAATGCAGCAGAAATTTTAGAAACCAGATGGAAAAAGTGGTCTTAAAGAGAGCAATTAGATCAGGTAAAATATGTTTGGAAGTGCTCATTCACCTCAGAGAAGTGTTTAGTGCTCATCATTCACTTCCACTTAGCTGAGATCTGCCATTTAGACATTTACTGACTTTGGTAACAGATTTTCTCAGATCTTCTCTTATGACAAGAAAAACTACTGAAAACTCATACATTACATCTCTTACACTGAGGCAGATTTATCCTCAGTGCCATTTCCTTTTCAACTACAAAACAAGTTCCCCAAGAGCAAATTGATTGAGCAATATTTAACCACTGGGTAGTCAAGTGAGGACTGCTTAATTGATATTCTCCTTGGTACCATAAAACCTTAAATCCCAAGCTTGCCATGAACAACTGTGGTGTAGAACACAAAAAAAACCCCACAAACAACAAAACACCCCAAAAACCAAACAAAACCTACCAAAAAAAAAATCCAAAACCAAAACCAAAACCAACAACAACAAAAAATCCCCTACAAACAACAGGGGAAAAAAAAAGATGCTTGAATGGGCAGATGAACTGCTTTGGACTTCAAAGAATCCAAAGTGCATGAAAAAGTGCCTGAAATTTATTATACTTTTCAAATTAATTCAGCTTTAGACCTCCTCTGGCAAGTCATAATGAGCTACTACTGACGTATATCAAGTGTGGGAAAGGTGATATGGTGATACTAGAGCTGTTTTCTTTGACAGACACATTAAAAGGTAACTTATTTATTTCTTTCAAAGGTAGAGTGAAATACTGATTGCATCTGAAGTGCTGTGAATTATGTTTTACGGCAATAAAACCCTCCTGTGCACATCGTGAATGGGGTATAGAAAAGCTACATAATATTTCTGAAAAATATGCTAGCTTGACAGTTTAGACCTACTTTTAATTTAATGTGAACCTGCAGTGCAACATAAAACCTCTGCACAAATGAGCATCCAAATCCTCAAGCCTCCTCTCTAAGAAAAATAAGCAATTACTTAACAGTTCCACTGGAAATGCTCATTTTGGAGCAGTGCCTCAAGGGATGAAGTAAGTGCTGTTCTTTTAAGCTCTGTTTGTTCCCTTTTTTACCCTATGAATTTTATTTTAAAGCACTGCAGTAGGGAGACCCAGTCTGTGTCCAACTGCTCTGTCACCTCCCATTCCCAGAGCAAAACCAAATGGCAAAGACCTTCTGGAACACCTGCAGTTTTTCCTTCAGGAATGCATCTGCTGTCCCTGAAGGAATGAAATTCCAGAGGTGGGTCAGACCTTATCTCTAGACAAGACAGCAGGAGAAGAATATAGAAAAGGGGAAAAAAGGCTTTTTAAAAAGTAACAAAATGTGTTACAAAGGTGCACAGTGCTACATTCTAATTATCTGTTCACAAAATACACTAATAAATAATTCCGCAAGCTTCATCTTTTGATTGTATTGCAGTGGTGCCTCTCCAAGCCCATCCAAGGAGCCCACCCAAGGAGCCCACCCATCTTCGAGATGAGATAAAAGGCTTTCCTCACTTGAGTCACAGAAACAGTTCAGATGTGGAAACCTCTAGGATTATTGCTCAAGATGGATATGTTCAGAGGGTGATTTGGTCCCTTCACCTTTCTCTGTTGACCAGAAGTGGAGTTGAGAAGGCTTTGAGGAGTCATCACTCAGAGTTCAGTGAGATAAAGCCCACCTCATAAGGACAAAACCTCCCTTATTTTGGATCTTGAGGTTCAGTGCTACGGTTTTCTAGCACTAGGCTTAGAAGAATTCTACAGTAATAAAATCTGAATGAAACTGCACGTTCTTTCAGGATGGGTCGGTGTGGCAGGGTCACCTGAGGTGCACACAGACCATGCAGAAAGCCACAGCCTGAAGAGAAGTTAATACTGTTTGAGTCTGGACTTTGATTCCTCTATGATTTTAACAGGTGTAGTGATGGATTAATACCCAAAAAAGAACATTTTGAGTCTTAGAATTACAGTCTTTCTACTGGAGTGGTATCTGGAGGTTTTGTACAGTGCTGGCTTCACTTCCAGCAGCAGAAGCCTCAGGCAGAGACCCAGACCCTCATGGTGCTGTGATTGAAAATAGCACCTTTCCAAAATTCCTGAGAGCTAAGGCTAGGAAGGAACAAAGTAAGGACAGGAAACTGGAGGCTGGATGCAGGATCCAAGCCAGGCAGTGAGGAGACTTCAAAGTGCCCAACAAAAAACCCCAGTCACAGATCACAGCGCAAAGGAGTGATGGCTACAACATGCACAGCAAGGCTGGCTTTTGCATAAGTGCTCCTGACTCTCATATGAAGGAGGGCAGTGAAGGTGGTGCAGGGTCTGGAGGGGAAACCATATGAGGAGAGGCTGAGGGCACCTGGCTTGTTCAGCTGGAGGAGACTGAGGGGAGACCTCACTGTGGTCTTCAACACCCTCATGGGAGGCAGTGGAGAAGCAGACATCCATCTCTTCTCTCTGGTGGTAAGCCCTGAGGGAATGGCTTGAACCTGTGTCAGGGGAGGTTTGGGTTGGATATCAGGGAAAGGTTCTTCCCCCAGAGGGTGCTGGGCACTGGCCAGGCTCCCCAGGGAATGGGCACGGCCCCGAGGCTGCCAGAGCTCCAGGAGTGTTTGGACAACACTCCCAGGGATGCACAGGGTGGGATTGTTGGGGTGTCTGTGCAGGGACAGGAGTTGTACTCGATGATCCTTGTGGGTCCCTTCCAGCTCAGGATAGTCTCTGATTTTGTAAATCCCATCCATAACAGAAACAGGGATTCCCCATCCCTGGGAGTGTTTCAGGCCAGGTTGGATGGGGCTCTGAGCAACCTGGTCTGGTAGAAGCTGTCCCTGTCCACAGCAAAGGGGGTTGGAATTGGAGGATCTTTAAGGCCCCTTCCAACCCAAACCATTCTCCGATTCTCGGATTACGGAGTTCACAGCTGAACCTTCATTTCCCCTGCTGTGCTTTATAAAGAGAGATTTCCCACATAACAGTTCCCAAATGAAATGTCAGTGAGTAAAAGATGACTTTAGTGTCACGCAGCTACAACATCCTGGAGTAGTTCCCAATAATGGCCTTTAAAATAAAATAATTACTAAGATTTTTTTTCCTTCTCTGCTATTTGATCTTAATTATATCATGTGAAATGAGATCATTTGATGCGCCACCCTCAAACTCTTCTCCTCTTAAAATAGAATCTAAATCTTTCTATAGATAGAAGATTCTTTAAGTAATTACACATGAAGTGTTTAGAATAAAATGTCTCTTCCTTTCCTGTGCACAAGGATTTATCTTTGGATTAATCAATAGAAGAAGGTTAGCAGATTATTCTAATGACAGTACAAAGGTAATTAAAATTTGCTCTCATTATTTTTGAAACACAAAGGAGATGCAATATACCTCATGCAACAGTTTCTTCTGGTCATCATCTGTGAAATGCAGTTAATCATTGTAATTAGCTGTTACGTGACTGCACATCACGAATATGTCAGGAAGAAACATTTAACTTCAGAGAAACCTAGGATTTAGTTCAGTCTGAGAGAAGAATACAGCTCATAATCTCTTTAAACAGATTTACAGTGCAAAATGCATATGCCAATGATTCCAAGGGCCTCTGTTACCTCTGTACTGAAATAATTTATGAAAATCACTCACAGGATGCTTCAGACTGCAGAAAAGGCTGCTTGATTACAAGTGACCACAGCCAATTTACAAACTCTCTTTTACATCTGTTTTCTCCTTTTTTCACCACTTTCTTTCCACTTACACGTCTTTTCCATCCTGAAGCAGTGTTGTTTATGATCTGTTGAAGTGACTGGTCTCAGAACTGAAGCACAGAGTTACACAGAACTTGTTTGTAGGAGGGTTTGGGGAGCCAGAGAGCAGCAGTTTAACAGACAACCTTCCTTGTGATAACTGAGAGGGAACTGGATTCACAAATGCCACTGAAATGGCAGAAATTGAAGTTCCCGAAGTTGAATGGAGAGTATTTAGTGAAGGGAAGCTTGGAGGTGTCACAGTACAGCTCCTCAACAATCAGCTGATGGCACCAGACTGGAAACTGAGATCCTCAGCTCTGGAGCCACCTTGGAGAAGGCAGAAACACTCATTACTGTGGGATTTAAGGACCATGCCAAACAGGATATGCCATGTCAAATAACATCAGAAACATCAGGGAAGTTTAGAAAGGTTTGTAGGGAATGATGATACCACAGGTCAGTGCCTTTGTTTCAATGGAAAATGATTGAGTTTGATATTCTTTGAAGTGAGACGACTGAGCTGGAATTTTACATAAAAATAACGTCACTTTAGTCTCGTGTCTCTGTTTTGGGAAAGTGTATCTGCTACAGGCAGAGAGAATTTCTTAATGACTTCACTGATGGATAAAAATGTCTCTGAGTCAGCACTCTGAATCCTGACTGTGTTCTGAGACTGAAAACCAGGGAATACATTTAGCTATAAACCACGGGCTCAATTTAAAACATTTCCGCCTGGTGTAAAATACAGTCAGAGATGAGACTGAATAAATTTTCCAATTCAAAATTCCATTCAAATACCCCAGTTTTCCTTCTGGAAGCCTCTCCCTAGGACAGCAGCCTGTGCTCAGCCCTCATAACCAGGCTTGAAGAATTTTGAAAAAAATATATCAGGATGAATTTTTGTGTATTTATTTGATATCCCCCTGGGGTGGCATGACCCCGGCTGACTGCTAGGTGCCCACCAGATCTCTTGTTCACCACCTCTCTTCATCAAGATAGGACGATAAAATAAGATGGAAAACTTGTAGCATGAGAAAAAGCCAGTTTAGTGAGCAATTAACAGTTTAGTTAATTAATTTGGCTCTGTCAAATATGGGGACAGCCCCTGACCACCTCTACTCAAAATAACCACTCCTGCATTCCTCTGTTACCAAACCTTTGCCACGTTAACCCAGTACAGCCCTTCTCTTTCCTCTCTGGCCTCCCAGTAGTTGCCTGGGGAAAGTATTTTCCAGAGATTGTTTAGAGCTTATTAAAAAAAATCTGGTTCTTAAGCCCCACAGCAGTGCCAGCAAAATGATGCTAATTTTATCATCAATAATCAATAATCTTGTCCAAACAGAAAGAAGCAAACAGGAAGTGCTGGTTTAATGGTTGGACTTGATGAACTTAGAGGTCTTTTTCAAACTTAATTATTCTATTATTTTATGAAGAAAAGACTGCAACGAGCAACACCACAGCAACATGCCACAGTGTTGCAACAAGCAAAAATAATCTTTTGCCTGATCATGCAAAAAAACCCCAAAATGAAATCAAGTCTTTTGTGAATCATTTATTTGCTTGTATTCATGAAATTCATCTGAGCATTCAGAACAATGCTACTACTGCAGCTGAAATCTACCTGTTAAAAAATAAATCTTTGTGGATATATTAGCACTTCCAAAAGAACACAGAAATGTCTGGAGATTTTCTTCCTGTCAATGTTCTGATGGTCTTATTTAACTCTTTTATGCAAAGTTTCTCCTGCCAAGCTTCCTGCCGGAGCCTTGTGTCAAAGGCAGGTTTGTGTGAACTGTTATTACATAGCACCACTCCCTCATTAAAAAATTACATGTATTATATGCAGCAAAACTGCATAATCCATGTAATTAGCTCATCTCAGTGACTGCTGGCAGTGAAAGCTGCTGTGGAGGTTGGGCACAGGGGAGAGCTAATGACACCCATTCAGGAATAAGGATTGCACCTGTAGAACTGCCTGCAGCCCTCTGCCATGTGCCAGAGCACAGCTGAGGCAACACTGACTGGAGGCACTCAAAAGCTGCTGATTTATTGCCAGTGCTGGCTGTGAGCTGCAGCACAGCACACCAGAGGCTCATTCAAAGGTGGGTGTGTGAGAGCTGGGGTGAGCAGAGAGAGACACAAACCTCAGCTCCGGAGTCAGGCTGTCACACTCACTGTGCATCAAACCCCACAATGCACAGCAAAACCTGATCCCTCTCCTTTCCAATTTTGTTTTCCTCTTCTTTCCTTCCTTGTCCTGACAGTCGCTTTGCTTCTTCTTCTACTACTTGTTAAGTACAAACACTGATTCTGTACTTTTTGGACCCAGAATTAAGCTGCTGGTTTCACTATTGCTCCATTTCTTGCACTTGTGGGCTGCTGATCCTGTCACACCCTGCACTGCTCATCACACCCAAAGTGTCCCCTGCACCCATGGGGCTGACACCCACAAGCCTTCAGGGAATCAATACACTGGTATTGAGGTTTTAACATTTTATTTAGGTTTTAGCATGAAAAAGGCAATGCAGAGCCTGATCAAAGGGTGCTTCCTCCTTTCCTTGTCTTACATCATTTTGCCTGAGTTTGAAATTCCTCTTCATCTGTGCTATGAAGTTTCACGATGTATTTTAAGTGGGTTTCCATGAAAAAAAAATTGAAAAAAATAAAACTCAGCTTATGGAAAACAAAGCCCATCTCCACTGATAAAGAAGGACAGTTCACTAATTTATCTTCACTAGATCAAGGAGTGAAGCCAAATCCACTGGAAAGGACCTGACAACAGGATATGTATTATACTAGAAAATGTAGCCTAGGAAACAACCCTGCATTGCAGAGAAGAGCAGCAAATAGCTGAATAAATGTGATTGCGATAACTGAGCACTTCATCTGGCACAAAGAAAACCTGCAGGTGCTACAGACCAGCAGGTCTGCACCAAGATAGCAAGGCATGAAAACAAGAGATACAGGGCTGTGAAATCTTATGGCTAAACTCAACAAATATATTGATGATTGTACCCATCACTTACACAAATTATATATCCAAGCTCATGGATATTTCTGCAGTTCTGAAGGTATTAATGAAAGTATCTCTGGTTTTCCCAGACCATACAAAGGGCCACTTTCCATTCAGTTCACATCTCCATGTTGAGAACAGAAGATTTATACTGCTGAGAGACCTGGAGAGAACACTTTTAAGACACTGAAATCCAGCTGCCTGCTTAGCACTTTGTACATCCAAAAGTCTTTGTATGGAAACTCTTACAAAGCACTGCAAAACACAGATTCTCTCCTCAAAACTCTCCTGGCTCAGCCCCAAAGAAATTAACGATGCTGAGGAATAAAGGTGACACATTAGCAGGGAACTTCTTGCACTCTAAACCAAAAAAAAAAAAAAAAAAAGGAGGAGAGAAGTCTTTCCGGAGTTGGAAAGCTTCAGAGTCCCTGAAATATTGGAGTTAATATACAAAGGGCAGGGCTGAAGGATGGGAGCCTGAAGCAGGGGCCAGCTGCAGGGTATGAACAGGTCTCATCTGCTGCTTGTTCTGACAGAAAGAAGCTGGAAACTGCCTCCATCCCTTCCCTTTCACACTGGCACAACCACAAACGCTGCCTCTTGTCTGCAGCAGGGCTCCAGAACAGCCCCACCCGCATGGCCCAGATGGGTCCATGCCAGCTGAGGCCAGAGAAGTCCTGGAATTCACACCGAAGGCAACACAGCCAGAACCAGAGTGGTTCCACTGGGAGGCTGTGGTCCTGTCACGTGCCTGCCCACCAAATCAGGAGACAAGAACATCCTCTGAGAGACAGAAAGAAAAATCATGAAGAAAACCAATTTATGAGCATCTCTTTCCCATTGAGACATGGGAAGGGAGAAGGTACTTAGGCCGAACATGCTAAAAATCAAGCTGAACGTCCCCTTTCCATTTACAAGACAAATACTTTGGGTCTGACATTTTCTTCTGTTGAATTTTAGTTTGCTCAGAGGCTCTGGTGGCCCTGCAGTCAGGAATTGTGTCTGTTATCCTCTGCTGCCTGCGTTGGATGTGGGACAGTATCAACCTTATTCTTTACATCTGGTATTTAACCCTCAATTCCCTTCTCTCACCTGCTGTTCTTCGGGATGGCAATGCAGACTTTTGCCTGCTGTGACACAGCTGGCAGTGAGGCACTGCAGTTTTCCCCCACAAATGCTTTCTGCATGCTTCTCATAGGTTTGCCCCATGCCTTTCATGGCAGAGATGTCAGATCTAGGTGATCTTTAAGACCCCTTCCAACACCAACCATTCTTTGATGCTACGATCTGAAACTTCCAGCACTTAAAGTTCATTCCAAGGAAGCTATTTTTATCCAGTCCTTCTACCTCGAGCAAATAACTTCCATGAATGAGCCATCACTGAATCATTGACATTTCAGGATTAAATCAAAGCAATTAGCCCTGCCTTTTCAAGCTGATTTTCACTGAGGTAACATGGCAACTAGACAAACATCAGTGCCCCATGAATATCACTTGATTCCCCTAAAAGCAAGCAAAGGATGAACTAAACCACTTTAATAGTGCAGGAAATTCACATATTACACATCAATACCTAAATGGAATCAAAACAAGAGCCTGAGACCACTCTCACTCTGATGCGCACCTGGTAACACAAGTTCTTCATATAAAAAACACCATCTCTAAGTCACAGGTGTTCATGAAAAACAAACACCTGGTGATAGAGGCCACTAAAGGATCTATCTGAGATCTGTGGGAATATCCCAGAATCACAGAAATGCCTGGTTAGAAGGAACAGCAGAGTTCATCTGGTCCAACCTGCAATGTCCTATTGCCACACCAGGCTTATTTTCACCAAGTAAAGCCAGAGCTTCTTCAGCTCCATGCTCAAAATTCCTAGAAGTGCTTCATTTCATGAAGAAAATGATAAAATCCCAGTGAAGTTTTCAAAGCTACTCATGAACTTAAAGACACACACACACATAACTGAGCTACCACAGAGAAATCAATTTCTTTCCCTGAGATTTCAGGAGGTGAATTTTAGCTCAGGTGCACCAGAAACTGAGTGCACACACAGTCAATTTTCACTTGGTCCTGGAGCATCAGTGGCTCATTCACATCCACCCCATTCATGCCTCTTTCTGTGCCTGCTCAGGGGCTGGGAAAATGAGAACGGGGTTGGATAACGAGCCTAGGAGAGATAATGCACTGAAGTCAGACAGGAGACAGGCAGGTAGCCGACCACTCAAAAGAACTGATGGAAAAATAACCCCCAGATCCTCTCAAAGCCCTGTAATTGCAGGGAGTGTGGTCAGGCACTCATCTGTAATCCCAGGAACTCAGCCACAGATTTGAAACTGAGATGTAACAGAGAATCAGTAAAACAGGAATCCCTAGGAAAGACTTTGCATGTGGTTTGCTGAAAAATCCAACTATTGATTAGCATATTTCTAATTTCAGGAGAGCTTTTTACATATTCCCAGGATAAACTGAATCACATCGCTGTGATGTCTGTACTCTTCTGACACACTCACCTCACTGGGTCAGCTCAGAGATGTCTATGACCCTCAGCATTCACTAAAGGAATAAAATAAAGTGCTCATGGAGAATAAAACTGCTGTTATTACAGTTGCTGGATTTTTTTTTCCCAGGAGAAACATGCTGTGAACACAGGAGAGATGAAGGGATTAAAAACAGATTAGGAAAAAAAAAAAAAAGAAATCAAGACTGAGAATGGGTTTGTAGGTGGACAAGGATGACTTAACTATGTGAAAAGATCTTTGTGGGGATCCTTTAGTTTTCCCCAAAAAGGAGTAAGTAGAAGCAAAATCCAGTATTCCTGCTGCTACAGCCACTCCCTGGAACAGGGAGATGCAGTAAACCACCACAACTGCACTTGGATTTATCCCTGTCCCTTTTGAAACAGGCTTGGAAACAGAAAGCAGACCCAAATGGGAATTTGTTCCCTCACTTCCACACCAAACAAAAGCCTTCTGATTTTTGGGCTGCTAAGGAGACTTCCCAAGTCACAGGCAGCTCTGGTGGAAATGTGCACCTTCAGACATTAATTTGGTAATTGATGACATAGGGGCAAGTGGGTGAGTTTATATGTGATAGTTATGTGGAGTGAGAAATTCAGAAGTTTGGATTAGATGGCCAAAATTAACCAAAATGTGAACCTGTGGGATCCTGTCTTTAATACAAAGTGTTCTCAATGAAGAATGAAAGGGGTTCTGTCTACAAAGGCCTCATTAGGTGGTGACGGGGTCACTGTCCCCACATACCCACTCACCTAGACAGGCGCACCCCTGCCCAAATCCCTGCAATCCCACCCAAGATTCATCCACATCCTGAAAAGAAAAATAAGCCCTTTATGAAAACGACTTCCCAAAAGGGCTTTCCAAATTTTTTTCTCTCCTCCAGAGCTCCTGGAACAGGAAGAACTCGCACTAGGAAGGAACCTGTGAGGAGCTTTCTCTGTGGAAGGCCAACACTGGGAAATTTCTCTGAAGGGCCCTAGTTCTCACGTTCCCCTTCATCTCCAGCCTTTTACTCTGCTGGCTTGCAAAGGAATAGGCTGTCCCTTCCTTTTGAATTCTAGAAATCCATTTCCAGCACCCAAAACTCCCGTCTTCCACACTGGTTCCCACACAGAGATCAGTTGTTCAAGTGTGTTAAGATCAGCCCAGAAACAACAACCTTTGAAATACTTCTGCTTCCAAAGTCTGCATCCGCTGCTCCAGTTGCAAAGCAAGAATCAGTGTGGAGCCTGGAGATCCTGCAACAGATCCTGACTGCTTATGACGTACTTTGAAATACACAAATGCTGATGGTTTCAGGGATTACTGGAATAATTCAGCAATTCCTAAGTTAGATAAAAATTCTTAGAAATGAGAAAAAGAATCCCAGGGAAGTCACATCTAAGTTTAGTTAAAATGCTGATGATGCATTAGCAAAGTAATTTCCTATTTTCTGTGTTTGTCTCATTTCCATAACACATTTTCTGTTTTCAAAAGCTCTGTTTGCTCCCTGGCTGACTGAGGAGGGTGCAGCTCTTCTGAATTAATTCTTCTCTCACAGCATGGTATGGGCTTTCCAGCCACCAGGGGTTTGGGACAATACAACCAAACTGGGAAAGGTTCTTCCTTCTTCTGTTTTCCCAGGGAAAACTCTACATGAGACTTGAGAATTTTTTTTCTATTTTGTTTTGTTTTTTAATACTGGGTTTCTATTCCTATAATTTGCTTCAAAGTATTGCTTCTCCCAGCATAAGTCTCATATGGAGCAGTATCTGGCCCTCTGTTATTCCCAGCACAGCAGAGAAAGAAGTCAGCATAAAGCAATCCGAGTTTTATTGATTTTATGAATTTGTCCCAAGAGCTACCAATTATGAACTCCAAGAATAACATCTGAGGGGAATGAAAACCAGACTGAAAAAAAAAAAAAAAAGAAAATATCTACTAAAAATCCATTCCCCTTCAATTTCCATGGGAAACCTCATTTCTCATCGACTTCTCAAGCTGCTAAGAATGGCTGTTCTAATCTGGGTCTCAGGTCTCGATACTGGGGTCCAAAAGTGAGTAGGAGGTTCCCTTTCTCAGGACAGCAAACCTTGGGCAAAGCCTTGAAGGACAGTCAGAGCCTGAGAATTTTATTTGGACGAGGAGGCAGCCTGAAGTTCTGTTCTTCCAAGCCACAGAAATTGCAAAGATTCACCATTACACGAACAGCAAAGATACGTCTATGTCATGGCAGAGCATGGAGGGAAATCTAAAGAACCTAAATCTAGACTAATTTATTGATTTACCTGTTCTGCAGAACAACAGGCAGATCACAGCTGAGGTGGTATTGCCCCACTGTTAACACACCTATGAGTTATTCCTGTTAAGTGGGAGCACCTGGAGCATCTGTCAGGGAAAATCCAACAGTCCCTGCCAGGGGACAGCACCCAGGCAGGAGACATCAGACTGATGCAAAGGGCAGCAGTGCAGTGATGACCACGGTGTGCCCAGCCACCAGCAATCCCTGCATCATGCAAGGGCAGGTTCTTGCTGCCTGCTTAGGCTCCTCTGATACATTCGTTTCACCCCTGAATGGCTGCACCGTGCTTTGCATGACTGCACATCCTCTACACCACGACACACCTGCCTGGGAACAAAGCTTAGCACTGCCCTTCCCTCAGCTTTTCAGAGCAGCCCTGGTGAGAGAGGCACCACCCACCCCACAGAAGAAGGGACACATCCTTCCCCACTGTGTCCTTGTCGCTGTTTGGCCTCAGTGGGGCCCTTTTGCCGTGCAGCAGGGTGGGGAACAGCTGAGTCCCAGGGCAGCCCCGGCCCAGGGTCACCCTGCAGCCATCCATCCCTTGCATGCACCCCGCAGGTGACTCGGAGCAGCCGCCGGGGGACACCGGCTTTACCTGCACTCTAAGTGACACCCTGTGGCTGGCAGGCGGAATGGCGGGTGACCATGGCCTCCGTGACACTGGGTCCCAGCTTTTGCGACAACAAACAGAGGCTGGAACCCGCCGAGTCACAGAGAGTCTCAGGCGTTCAGCGACTGGCGAGAACAGCCCCATTCCACCTTCGTGGTTCCACCTCAGCCTCCCACAGCGTGTCTGGATGGAAAATGGGACATAAGGCACAATAAAACAAGAAATCCTAATCAACAAGAGAGTGTCCACACTGGTGCAGCTGGGTGGGATTTTTTCCTCTCATTTTGATATGGTGAGATGGGGATTTGTAATGTATTTCATTCTTCCCCTTCCCCATCTGCTCCTGAGCCATTCCCTCTTTCCCCCCCGTGCCCCACAAGCACACATTTTTGCAAGAATCTTCTAATTCCAAAGCTGTGGAAAGAATCGAACTTCAGTCCATCTGTTTGCCAGCTGGAAATCACTGCCAGCTTAGACAACAGCAAGTTTCAGAGAGATGGATGGGGCAGCCGTCTTAGGGAAAGACTCACAAAGAAGCCTCCAAAATAGTGTGGGCAACCCTTTGTTTGCTGACCCTCCCAAAGGGCCAGAGTTAAAAGCCCTTCTCCACAATGTGTCACTGCTCAGGTCTGACTGACTTTGGTGCAGAATGGCAGCTGCATTTCCAGTTCTGGTTAAGTTTGGGTGAATTTTGCCTCAAAAGCCAAGCCTAAACTGAAGAGAACCCAAATCAGGGACAACAGGACCACAGCAAAGCCATTTCATAACTAATTAGGAAAGAAAAAAAAGTACAAATCTGTGTTTAATTGGCTGGAGAAAAGGTCCTTGAATGTTGACTGAAGTAACATTAACAATCTCCTTATTTTACTACATGCAATTAACTTGTGTCTTGGGCTTAATGAAGAAATCACATGTTTTTCATGATGATAGTAGTTGGAGCAAGGAAAATGGATTCTTTTCATTCCTCCTCGTAAATATTTTTCTCAACACTTTTCTTCCAGACTGTGAAATCAGAGCCATCTCGTACCACAAATTATGCTTCAGAAAGGAAAGAAAAAAAACCCAAGAAAAACTTGGGGGAAACAAGTGAAGCCTCTCCCATCTGTGCACGACTGAAATCCAGAGCCTCCCACTGCATTTGTGGAAGATGGGTGTATTTGTGTCTCTCTTGCAAAACCAGCAAGAGAAAATGAACAAAAATGGTTGAAATCTTCATTTGGACACAGAGCTATTGGAGACAAGCTGACCTAATCAGCTGCAGATTTGATCTCCTCAGAGAGAACCTTTACGAGCTTAAAAATGATGTTTTATTTCCTCCCCCAGAATTCCAATTCTGGACTTTTTTTTCCATGGTCGAGTTTGTTTCATTTCTCATCAGTCTCCTTCCTTTAATTTTCATGTACTCTTGACTTCCTAGCTGAAAATACTGTGTTTTACCCGCAGGATGGCTGATAAGTGGCTACTGCAAGGCTGCAGACTTTTTTTTAACAACAACAACAACAAAGTCTTTTTCTAGTGACTCCATAACTAAAATTGGCTACAAAACATTTGTTTTTATCCCAAATCCCCTGTCATTACAAACAGTGGGATAAAAGGCTTCTGGACATCTAACAAGGTTACAGAAGACAGATGAGGTGAGAGTAGCTTTAAGGTTTCATAGTAATTTTGTCAAGTCTGGAAACATACATGCATGCACATGATGGGCATTTTGTTTCTCTCCAATAATGATGAAAAGCCACCAGAACTTCAGGGGTCTCTGTCATTTACAGCAGCATTTCACTTTCAAAAATGTGGCCTTTAGAAATCAAGCCAGAAAAACCTCTGGGGAACAAGTCATGTGAATGTGATCAACAGAATTGGTCAAGACACTAAAATACATGAGATAAAACACAAGTGAAAATGTTAATTGAGCCTCTGGGCCAGCCACTTATAAAAGTGCACTTTTCTGTAATTATCAGGACAGAGCCTGCCGACAAAATATGAACAAGACTCTGAGACCAATGATTTCCTCGCAAGGCTCATGTTTTATATGCAGGCTGGAGCCACATCTCCAGAACTTTAAACAATAATTAATCAAAAGGAAAAGCAGCAAAGGTTAGATCTCCATAAAAGAATGGGGTTTTAATCTATGAAAATTCGCTCTTTTAAAAATGGAATCATCCCTTTAAACCCTTTCAAAAGAGGCGAAATGCAAACCAGAAGAGCTATTAATTCACTTCTTCACCCTTCCCTCAGCATACAAAAGATTATTTCTCTGTGTTCAAGATGAGACAGCCACGAACTGCAGGAATTTTTCTCTCAGTGTGGAGCAAGCCCTGCTAACAGGTACAGGTGTGATCCGTGTGCCAGGAGCTCCTTCCCCCGTGCCCACCCCCGTGAACAACAGCCCCAGTGCTAAGCCACCAACCCTCCCCAAAACTTTCCCACCAGGCAGCTGGTTCAGGGCCAAGGAAAAGGTGGTGCACACCCCTTCAGAACAAGGAGGAACCAAGTCCCCACCAGGGCAAGGTTAGCAGGGATTATGTGCCTGTTTTCAGCTGAACAGTCCCTGGAGAAGGTGAGGAGGATGCTTTTTGTGATATCCAAACCACTCCTGTGAAGTGGCTGTTTCAGTCAATGAGCTTCCCTACACTGAGAGAGAGGGTGGGGGGGAGGAATTTGCAGGCAGGGAGTTGGAGCTACAGAGACCTTTTATTCCTGTTGATCACAAAAGCAGTTTGATCTCAGTCCCCAGGTGTGAGATCAGAACAGCACAACACAAGCCCAGGGATGAATTCAGCTGCCTGAACATAGGCATTGGATCATTTGTCACTGAGCATCTGCAAAACCTGTGCAGCCTGGGAGATCAAATACAAACCTAGAACGAGGCTGGGCTCTCTGAAACAGGAACAAAATACCCCTGGGCATAGCCAACAGAACTACCACTTCTGCAGGGGCTGCTGAGCTGAGCTGTTCATTTAGGCTGAGCTCAGTAACTCCTTAGGCTTCACTCCTTCTATCAATTAGAGCTCCACTGCCTTGTATTAGAGCTTAAGTGATTAAAATAGCTTGGAATTACCTAGATTTGTAGGTGTTAATCTGAAAGACCTTCTAAAACATCTCCAGCATCTGCAGAGCAAAGTGAGCAGCCCGTGATGGATGGGTGTCACCACAGAACATCCCCCTGCCACACCAGGTGTTTGAGACAAACTCAAATCAGTTGAGACTACAAAAGTCAACACTTTTTGTCCATCAAATGAACATTTAATCCTGGATTTTCCCCTTGCACAGGCAAATCTGTAGAGGAAGTGTTAATGTGGGCATACTTTAGCCTGTAACATGCTCTAAGCACACGCCTGAATGGCTGATTTTTAGCAAGCAGCAAAACCAGACTCATTACAGGCCATTTGCTGAATTAATCAAGCTTCAGGATATCCTAGTAAGTGAATTAATCTGTTTCCTAAAACAGATTAATTCTAAAGACTAAAAGCTTCACACTGTCAAAGCATAAGCACATCTAGAGGGCAGCAGCGACATTGCCATTTCTCGCTAAATATAGAACCTGAGCAGAGACAAGTGCACAGTCACACACTGCACCAACACAGACTTTTTTTTTTTTTTTTGCCTGTTTCTTTTAAATTTTTTTCCCCACTTTGAGAATAATATATAAGTTTTGGTACAAAATTTGCAAAGTTGTAAGTGGATTGCATTATTTTCAGATCCTCGGTCAGAGCATTTTGCCCATATTCACAAATCACACTGCAGGGTAACCAGACTGTGATCTGTCAACATGTCTTTATTTCCCAAATAAAGAGGGAGAAAAAGACCCCCAGCATATCACCAAGATAACAGAATGTCAGGGATAAGAAATCCTCACAGACTGACAGACTTTGTTTTATGAATGCAGCTGAAACTTATCTGAGTCACTCAGCAGTTCCCAGGAGACAAACACAGACCCAGGCACAGAATCACCACGGGAATTTCTTGCAGTTAGGATGGAAATATTTTATGCAAACAGTTTATTCTTGTGTGGCAAACAGGAGGGGAGTTTTTTAAGCCCAAGTTCTTTTTCTTAACATTTTTCTTCCTCAAATGCTTTTTCATTAAATTTGCTGGCATTAGCAGGGTTTGATAGCATTCCCCATCTGACTTAGAGTGAACATCAAAGCCTGAGAGGTGACAGGATGGACCCAAAGCAGGGGAGGTGCATCCAAAGCCTTTGATAAGCTGATCTGTGGAGGAACCTACCTGTCTGTTTTTGTCTTGAATTCCATCCCCTGCATGCACAGAGACTACAGTGAGATGCAGAAATAGCCCCATGAGCTCCAAAACTTGGCCATGGATCAGTGTCTTGTGCTTCTCTGAGTTTATCATAAGCTTTTCATACAGTTTGGGCACTTCCCAGTCTGGTTTTGCCAGGGTTTACAATGCAAAAGCTTTCCTTGACAGGGAATGCTACTGGGTTCATTCCCTCCAGCTGATCAGCAGCTTTTAGGAAAACTGGTGGGAAATTGGAATCTTGGAGAGACTGATTTCTAAAACTGAAAAAGAAATCACTGAAACTGATCCAAAATTTTTACAGGCTTTCAAATGAGAAATATACTCACAGATATACAAAATATACTCACAGATATACAAAATGAATGCAAAGAAAAACTGTAGTTCCTAAAAGGTGGCAGCTCATGAGCATGGGATACCTGATAATATAATAAATGCTTAGTTAAATAAATGCTAAGAGCTGGATAAGCTCTTAGCCTAAGAAAAGCAGTGCAAGGTGGTTTTTCTAAATTGGTCTGATTTTGCTCTCAAAAAAAAAAAATCAGTATAATATAACAAACCATCATTTCTCCCTCTGCCTCATCAAAATGCAAAACAAAATAGAACAAAACTACATGTCCTAGGCAGAAGTCTTATGTTGATTGAAGCCACCTCCTATCAGACCTTCATTTTGAGCTGTATTATTCACCTCTGAGATTTGCAAGATCCATTTCCCATTCTTTAATCAGTTGTCTGTGCTCATTTTATCATCTGCACAGGGAACACAGTTGAGGTTTTCAGCAAAATGAGCCTGATCACAAATGAGGCAGCCCACAAACCAACTTGGTGAAATCATGCAAGTGGTCAGAATGTGTCAGTATTTGGTTTTTCCAAATTCTGGATGTGCTCTGCATGCAGTAATTATATTTTTCAAAAGCCAAGTGAGATCGCACCTGTGTATTCAAATCTTGACCTGCTGTCCTACTGCTTTCCTAAGCTTTAATCACTTAACTGCTACTTCTCAAGGAGCTACTGATTCCATAAATTGACCAAATTTTCATACAATCCTTCCCTTTGTTTTCTGTACTATAACTTGGAGGAATTAAACACATTGAAGTGTCTCAGATCAACTGGAGGTAGCTACTCACATTTTATGTTGAAAGGAGAAAAATATCCATGTCCTCAGAAAATAATGCTTCAGCATTTTAATAACGTATTTCCATCAGTCTTCAATTTAATTAACATGCCATTCTTTTAAGAGCAGAGAATTTAAGAAAACTTATTAGCACTGCAATACAAGCATCAGCCACCAGTGAGAGGGAGAGGAGCAGGGAAGAACTTTAAATCAGGTCATTGATGAACTAGTGAAAGCATCAACAGAGTTTATAAAAACCAAACTGGGGTATTTAATAATTTTTTTTCTTCCACACACAGGAAAAAACATTTAAATTCTTTCCACTGTGTTCTGCACTGCCCTTAATTCTCAGAAATTTTCTTCTGGTCTCAACTGAGACTTGTCCAAGTAGTGAACTACCTGCTGTAAGCAAAGCCAGCATCACCCAGCCCATTCCAGGTTCCCTCCTATTTTCTTGCACAGACCCAGGTTTGAGATTAGAGGGCTTTAGGATGATTTTGCAGCTCTCTAAGGCAACCTTTCACTCTGCTCAAAGTCTGAGGTGACTGAAGCTTGTGCCTAAGAACAAATCTGGCAGGGGACTTTGTTTCACAGAACTGACACGCTGAACTTTTGGCCAGTTGTCAGACCATGATACCTAGAGCTGGAGAAAGAATAAATTCACTTTCTACAAGTTTAAAAATAAGATTTAAAATGTCAGGGTCACTTTTTTATGGGACCTAAGGAGAATGCTGGCCCCACAAAATTAACACTATCTGCAAATGAGACCACCAACACCCGAGCAACAGTTCAGAGTGAAACATGGAATGAAATTATCCCTCAAATACCACATTGAAAAATAAGTGACAAACAAGTGAGCGCACATATTTGGAATTAATATGTTTAAAAACTCTTAATGAAAGGTCCAAAGGGTATTGACAGATAAGCAAAAGGAAATGAGTGCCTGGGTCCCATAGCCTGAATAATAAATTTGTAGTGAGTCATCATGATTGTTTACTTCAAAGAATAAAGCATCCAGGAGATTTCTAAGGAGCCCCCATGCTCCCTTGCTTTGAATATTATTTGCCTCCTAATTTCCTCTCCTGTCTCCCGTGCAGAGCTGATGCAGCTCCAGCCTCAGCAGCCAGTCCCTGATGAAGTTGCTGAAACAGATTCCAGCCCTCATCTTTCTGTTTGTTAGATACAACTCCCAGCACGATTTGAACCCCTGCTCACAAAGCCAGCCTGGAAAAGGGACTGTCCTTCCAAAATACAGTGCTTAGGTGTTAGCACCAAGTATTTCATGAGCCAAACGTTGTGTAATTATCCAGGTGGCTGAGGCACTGCTAACAAACACACTGAGCTGTACATAGTTACACATGCACAAACACACAAAGCACAACAAATCCTCCTCACACTGCAGAGGATATTTTCTGCCCAGATCTCCCTAAATGTACTTCAGCAAAGAGGAAACAGTGTCCACAAGTCTGCGCTTTTGAGAAATCTGCATCATTCCAGGCAAAAATTTTGAAAATACAGGCTGGAATGTGGAGGAAACGTTGATTCCCAAGCAAAAATTTTTTTTCTTTTATTATTATTTTTTTTCCTTAATGGAAATATATTTTGTGTGTCCCCAGGTGCCTTCTGAACACGAAATCTGTGGGAGAAGAAAGGAGTTTGTACTTACTCGTGGTGTTGTATTTGATCCCATTGAAGAACTCGGGGCAGGGTCTCTCCACGAGTTCCCCCGCAGAGGTTCTGGGCCAGCAGGTCCCGATCTGGTCCGTGGTGGCATTGCAGTACGGACCTGGGGTTAAAGGAACGAGACAGAAAGGGAAAAAGAAGCAGTTGAGAAAGCACAAAAGCCACACACTTTGCATCACAAAACAAACCGAATCTCAGCGCTTCTAAAGCTTTTCCCGAGCTCTACACCAGGTAACAATTCCTACCATCAAAGCCCAGGAAAGGGATAGAGGAACTCTCTAAAAAAGTCTCGTGTAAACGGTCCAGGAGGCTGCAGTTCACATCAAATTCTTCCAAGATGAACTGAGAGACGGTCACATCCATTATTCCCTCTGGGACTGCTGGACTGGATCACGCTCCTTCACCCCTTTCTGGCTGTTTTTTGTTTCTGGTCCCCTCTTCTTTTACCCTTTCTGCAGCCAAACGAGCATCGAGCTGCGGGCACCCCGCAGTCTGGTGTGTGCGAGCCTCTCCTGCTCGCAGCGTGCTGACAACTTGGCTGAGAGTCTGCGTCTGCCTGTGCAGTTCAGCCCTCCGAGCTCTTCTTCCCTTTAAATCCAGCGGCTCGGGAGCCAATGGGATCGGGCTGAGCCCGGGGCGAGGGGCTCACGTCTCCTCAGTGTCCCTGAGCTCGCAGCTCCCTGATGCCGCCTCACTTTGCCAGATCGCTGTGCTGCTGCATCTCCCTCCCTCTCCTTCTGCCTCTCCCTCCCTCCCTCTGACACACAGAGGCACAGTTTTATTGTCAGCTCCAGGGATGAGCACTTTTGCAAAAATACTCGCCGCAAATTGAAGCCAGGGGAAACAGGAAAAGCCATCAGAGGAGTAGAACTCCTCGGTTTTTTTGCGGAGCAAAGCAATTCCTGCCTTTGCTGCATGGAACCGAGGATGAGCAGGGATGCTGGGGCAAGGGGGGGGGAAGGAGGGACCCGTTCCAGGAGCTGCAGTGCTGAATGCTGTGCAGGCCTTGAGAAAGAAGAGAAATAACAAAAGCAGGGATGAAGGAGATGATGTGATAGAAGAGAGGTGTTGGAATAAAGGAATCTGGAGTAATCATAGAATCACAGAAAGTCTGGGTTGGAAGAGATGTTAGAGGTCATCTCATTCCAATACCCTGCCATGGGCAGCAACACCTTCCAATAAACTGGGTTGCTTCAAGCCCTGTCCAGCCTGGTCTGGAATAAAGAAACCTGGAGCAATGACCCACAAGAAGAGGTAGAGTGGGGAGAGGAGGGAAGGGCTGGGAGCCCAGCCTGGCAGAAGGCACGGAGGGAACACATCCTTCAGCCACTTACAGGGATGGGATGGGGTGGACAGTAGAGCAGGGCAAGGCACAGAAAGCACTGGAGCAAAGGATTGATCATTCAGGCAACAAGGAAGAAAAGAAATGCCCTTTTCATTTTCCACTGGTAAGAGAGAGCAAGGTTTCCAGAAAGGATGAGCACCCAGGCTGACCAGGAGCAAGAGGAGGAGGCTCTAAACAAGAAAACCCTGGTGTGGGGAGAGAGGGAAGAGCAAAGGGCTTGACAAACTGAGGTCGATGAAAGGCAGCATGAGAAGGGTCTGGGGAAGGGGAAGAAGGAGAAGTTTGGAAGGAGCTGCCCAGAAGGTTGGTTATCTTTGGGAAATCAAAGCTTGGCAGAATGGGAACTGGGTGAAGGTCTGCACTCTGGGACATACTGGAGAGCAGCTCAGACCTGACCGGCCTTTCTGACTTGCTACACCAGGCTATGAGGAAATCCCTATAAAAAAAAGTGTTGCTAAGGAGGATCAGTTATGATCACAGATGCAGAAGGATTTTGGGAAGCAAACAAAAAACTGACTTGTAAGGGAGTAGACCAAGATCAGTAGATATGGAAGTGGCAGAGAGGAATGCAGAAACACAAGGCAAGGACAGCAAAGAAGATTTGACAGAAAGAAATGGATCCCCAAATGAAATATTTACAGTCTGTTCACAGCTTTAGATTGGACAAGGTGCTTACACTGAGATCAAAGCAGTGGTACAGGACTTCCTATAACATTTGCACACACCCTGCAAAAGCCTGGACTTTCCTTTTATTCATATTTAAGATTGAAGGACTTTATTCTTTACTTTTGAAGGACCAAAAGAATTGTGGCATCCAAAGAGAGGAAAAAGAAAAAATAACTGGGTTATAACAACAAATAAATTAACAACATGCACTGAGGAGAGAACTAGCCAGGATGTTATTTTGCCATCTGGGAATCTGGAGATTTTCTAACATTTTCAGATTGCAATGGAGAGAGGGGAGGAGTGCCACTGTGGTTTTGGGATAAGTATTTTTATTTGAAATATGTAAAAACCCAGGAGAATAACAAGTGTACTAACTCTCCAGACACTGTGATATTCTGAGGCAAGTGAATGCATCTCTCTGCTTCTCTCTCTGGAGCCTTGATCTCCTTCCCAAGTGAAGGGTCCCAAAACAATAGCAGTTCTGGAGAAATCTCAATTGCAACAAATTAACCCTTGTCAACACCAACATGCACCTCTAACCCCAAAATGCCGGCAAGAAAATTTTTTTATCATCAGCCATATAACATGACCCCCACCAACCTACTGCTTGGTTTTGAAGAGCGCTTTGAGGAGAAAACCCTTTTTCTTGAACTTTCAAGAGAGAGGGATAAAGGGCCCTCTAAGCACACTTTTCTCCTTCCTGACAATGCAGTTGAGCTCATAAAATTCCTTGGTTTTCCTCAAGCTGAGCCTCTCAGGGGTGGCTTTGAGACCTTCTCACAGGACACCATCTGAAGGTGCCCAGTGGCCACTCCCACACACGCAGGACTGAGCAGTCAGCAGGACACTGGTCCAGGATGTTGTAAGATTATTTTTTTTTCTGCTTCTACTGCCTCTCTGCAGGAGAAAAATCACATAGCCTGGCCAAAAGTCTTCATTTCTCACCTACTGTCTGCCCTTTCTATTTTTGCACACTGTTTGTTCAGCACACTGGAATCAAAATCCTGTTCAGAGGCTCTGGGCACTGGAGTTTCCTGAATTTTTTGAGGAATGCATCACTTAATAAATTACAAAAAAAGAATGACAGTTTAAAAAAAAAGTAACTACTTTTAAATTTGGTAAATGTTTCACGTTCCTAAATGCTGCCCTGTGTTTTCCAGCATAAACTCTTGAAGATATTTCAAATGGTTCAAATATTACAGAGCTGAACACTAAGCTGGATTTCATTTCAGATCTGTTCTTTATACTGGTTAACACCTGAAACAATAGCCTTGAATTAAACTAAATATTTTTTCAGGATCAGGAGAATGATTTCTTCATTTAAGTAAGAAGAGCTAGAAAATCTTCAATCTAAACTGATTTCCATCTTTTCAGTCCTAATGTTAGAAAATCAGAAGCAGTACATACCGTAGAATCCTGTTGTGTTCCATATATTTAATAATAATAATAATAAAACCACTGCAAAAATAAATATAGAGGGGATGAATGTTGAGGATTAAGTCTGAATGAAGAGAATAATTTATTGTTCCTCAGTCCACAAAACAGCACCATTCTTTAATAATCCCAGTTCTACTGTAACCTCTTGATGAAAAATTATTTTTGCAGCTATCCCTGGGTAAAATTAACCACTTCATCAAAGTTTCCCTCTGACTGGGTCTAGTGAAATCCTGACTCTGTCAGTTGGACTCATCTGATGTGAAAATGTTCTTTATGCAAGAAGCAAATTCAGTTATATGAAAGATTGACAGAAATCCTGCAGCTGCTGACACTGCTGCCTTTCTGCTGATGCCATAGTGCACACGACACAAATCAGACCTCACCAGGCAGCAGAGATCTGCCTCAGAAATTCCTCAGCATCCCAAGAAAGCTGGGATTTGGTTCCTGGCAGGCAGAAAGCCTTTTCCAGCTTCAGAGTGGGCTCGTTCCTGTGTGCTGTTATTCACTGGTTGGTTTGTGTGCATGTGCAAAGTTCTGGAAGAGAACAAGACAGACAAATAAACCTGTCCACACACACAGAGCTCAGTAAGACCCTTCAAAGAGAACTTCCTAAAAGGTCACCTACAGTTCTTCTGGGAAAGTAGTGAGCTCTGCTCATAAATGGCAGTGGAAACCTCCGTCTGTCAGCCTCACACCACTGCTACACACAGCTGCTTTCTTAATCTACAACCCACTCCAAGCCACAGCTGATGGAATTAGCCAGAGCACAGCTTTTCGTTTGCCCCACTAACAGTGAGCAGCAAGGATGAGCAGTGATTATCCAGCAACATCAAAACTCATCTCTATGCAGACTCAGACAGTTCCTGTAAGTGTTTTTGGAGAGGGTGGAAGGAGCTCTAGAACCGCCTGACTTCTCCTCAGACACTCAATCTGCACAAAATCAAGAAATCCCTGTGTATTTCAAGACTCAGGATGATTATTGTGAGGAGGGGAAAAAAAGCAAAAAGCAAAAAACTCCCCCCACAAGTTCTCTCCTCATTTCCCTTCTTCAAAGAAGGAAAAGCCACTATATTCAGCCTCCCACTGCAGTGACAGTTTTATCACTCACATTCTCTATCTGTCAATGTGAAGAGCTCCTGCTCTCCAGACACAGCAGTCACCCTCTGTTCTGCTTTGCAACAAGGCTTAGGGCAGGAAATGCAAATCATCTATCAGTCTGGTGACACCAATGTCCTCTGTGCCTCAGTGCCATTTGGCTTTCAGGAGTTTTACCTCATCAGTGTGGAAGTATCCCACTGAGGCACGGTCCCAGTGTTGGCTCTTCAGCTCTCCTCCTCCTAATCCAGGTGTGCACATCCACATCCAGACTCTTCATCTATTGTATAAACTGGTCTGTAAACTTAGTCATGGAGCTGTTACTTCTAAATATGAGGCTGGAGGGTTTCAAATGGCACAGTAAGTTTTTTTCATCTCCTTTTCCTCTCTGAAAAGTGTCCCCCAGTAATCCTGTGTTACTGCAATGACCTTCCAGCATCAAAGTTTCAGGTTACAGGGACTGTTCAGCTTGGTGAGAAATGTAAGACTTTGAAGAAGGTACGAATTTACCAAAGTGGCTTCTGGGCCACAAACCCCAAGGCCCTTCTTCTCAAGCTGCACTGCAAAACTGCTCTGACTGCACTTCTCAAATGCAGTGACAACATGACCATGATCTGGTAGAATACTTATCGTCCCACTCCAGGTGTGTAAATGCAATTTGCAGAGTGGGAGCACATGCAGACTACAGGGAGCAAGGTAATTCAAGCAGCAAGATCCACAGACAGTTCTAGAACTGCTGTGAATATGTCACACATGGCTGACTTCTCTGCCACACCACACCGTGCCTCCTCACAATGAATTCCACCCTGCTACAGGAGTAGGCTGCTAAAGAAAACCCCTCCTCAAACTGAGGGCTACACTTTTAATCAAAATCTGGTCCTTTCTGCATCTACTTGAGACCTACGCTGAAAATTCAGAGTTGAAAATTGTACGTGGAGAGGAAGATTAGACATAGATACACAGAGATCTTTGTTTCAGCTGATCAACTCATTTGTTAGAAACAGGAGACATCCTTTATTGCTAGAAGTGAAGTATGACTCCACTGAGCAAAGATAAAATTAATAAATGCAGGTCTGTGGTGATGAATCTTCACAGCTTCATTGATGCTAGAAAATATTTACTGGGAGTGTAAAAAGATCCAGCAGCATAAGTAATAAATGGCTTGTAGCCATTTATTATTTATGCTATTGAATCAATATATTTCAATATAATATCAATATATATTTTTTGGCACATTAATACAGTTGTCATTCTCTACAGCTATAAAACCTGTGTGAGTGAATCATGTTACATGAGACAAATGATGAGATACTGCAGGGAGATTACAAGAACACAAAACACACAAAAGAACCAACCTTGACACACTAATAAACTGCCAGAGTTATTTTTCTTGAAGTGATGAATGCGCAGAACATCATCTACTACACATAAGAGCACAGAGACATTCCAGAATAACTCTGATTTTATACATGGTCAAATTCAGAGTCAGTGCTTCACAGACACACAAGAACACAAAGGAACCCATGTGATATATTTATCTATGCCTGGCAATGTCCTGGTGCTCTGTTTACAGCATAAACACAAAAATTAACAAAAATAAAGGGGGGTTAAGTCCCAGCTGAATGAATGATGACCATGAGGATGTGTGTCTTTCTGTTATGTTACAATGAGATCACTGCCAAAAAGGATGCAAAGATTCAGGTGTCTCATCCTGCTCTCCTCACAGCACATCAGTCACAAAACTCCTTGTGGCTTAATTCGGGATATGCCGAACTTTTGCTTTCCTTGCCTCCCACTCTGCCTTGTTGTGCTGCCTTTCAGTGCATGCTGGGAAGATCTGAGCAGTCTTTCCATGCATCATGAGTTGGGAAGATTTACAGAAATAAAAGACACAAAAATGTTCAGATGTCAATCCTTCCTTTCCTCTGCAAACTCATAGGCACTGCACATTGCCTGATTTTAAAACATCAGGTAGCTCAGAAAGCACAAAGAGAGAGAAATAACACATAATCATGCTGCTCTAAAAATGACCCAAAGCAGATGCCACCAACAAAACCAGCCTGCTCCAAATTGCCAGATATAATCAATAGGGCTTCATAAGCAACTTTAACAGAAGAGAATTAATCCTTTGAGTTCTGGGCCCTGCCTTCATGGCCTATCACACACGGCAGCTACGATGTTGTGACTCCCTGTTTTAAACCATCCAACTCCTATTTGCTTGGGGCTTTTTTCAGGAGCACCATCAGTCCGGCTTTGGGACCCTGGGCTAGTGGCTTCTGTACTCTTTTGGGCCCAAACCAAGTGGAAAATCGAGGACTTGCAACACATTGAAACACTGCAGAGTTTCCAGCTGTAAAGATTGCTCTGACTCTCTGCTCTCCTGAGTTATCAAAGCTGCCATTTATCAGCAAGCAGGATCTAGACTCTGATTCCACTGCCCAGAAGTGTGTGACCTGCAAGATCTGAGGTATTCCAGTATATCTGAACAGCCAAATGAGGCTGGCAGAGAAACTCAGGACTTTGGGAAGATCCATCCCTTCTGAAGCAGCAGCCACACGACAAACATTTTGCCTGTCTTCAGGCATCTCAACTGCTCTGGGACACCTGTGGATATCAGACTGGGCAAAACATGGGCCTGTCAAGAGTCCCATCAGCAACATGTCACAGGGAGTCTTTCACTGTTATTACGTAGGCTTTACTCTATGCAGCAGATTTTTATTCCTTGGCTTACCTAATTTAAATCATTCCTAAATGTGGGAAACCTCCTAAAACACATGGTTTTAGAGTAGCACAAGCAGTAGCCTTACAGAGCAACAAAAGTTTTCCTGACAATTTTGTCCCCTTGGTTGAACTGTTATGTTTATAACACATCTCAGAGGGGATACAAATTTTGGACATATCTCTTATGGTGTCCCCAGTGCAAATGTTTCCAGAGATGCACACTGGGGTTTGCAACCATCAGGAAAAAGAAAAAAAACAAACAGAACTTTTGCCATGAGATTCATCTGATGAGATTGATTTTTGTCTTCAGCTCTAGCCAATACCCTGAGTAGATCTTTGCTGTCTTTAAGAGGAACCAACTTGGATTGATGTAAATGTCTGCATTACAGATGCCCTGAACAAACAATTTGTTTGCTGAGCTCTTCCCCAGTGGCCCACCTCATCTCCCTGGAGTCTTTGGCAGTTGTAATCCCATAACATTGGGCCTATCATTTCATGGGAGAGCAAACAAAAATATTTTAAATTAAACAGATCAGGAATAAATATGAGAAGAAAAATGTCCTGTTAGGTCAGGACTATCACAATGCCAGCAGTATTGTGTTTAGACACTCCGTGTCTTCGATTTAATGGAATTATTTACCAGGAAATCAATACAACACAAACACTGTATAAGAGATTTGCATCTTTCTGCCAGCCACCACTCAGCAAACACCAGAGAAAATGCCTGGAAATGAAGTGGCAGGAATCATGAGCAGAATACTGATTTTGAGAATTGAGATAGTGGTTCTCAAACACATCATTTTCACCAGACAGTGAGGAGGATCCAGTCACACCAGACACCAGCTGTAATGATTAAGCGTGAAAATGGATTATCATAATATTATTATGGCCATGATAACTGAGGAAAAAGAAGGTAATAATTGCCTGATCTGTGATTTTCAAACTGCTACTGCACACGTTTGCAGCCCCAGAAGAACAGAGAGGATGTCAGAACATTAATTCTGTTGCAATAGCACATGCCTGTGCCTGGAATCAGGGACCTCACATAATTTTGGATACCTCCTCTGATGCAAAATACCTCTCCAGCTCTCCTCCCTAGCTTGGCTCACTACTCCTTGATGTTTTTACCACCAGGGCCAGTATTTCTGATTCTGCAGCTCAGGGTGCTTCAGGTCTTGCATGGTTTAGGGTATTCAAGAGGTCCAGAGAGGCAGCAGGATTCATCTCACCTAATTCCAGCCACCTCAAATTTGGGTGTCTAGACTAAATCAGGTTCTCTAACAGTCTCCAGGGAAATGGACACTTTCAGAGAATGATGATTCATTTAATTTGGAGACAAATACCTTCTTCAAATTTACAACTCTTAGATATTCTGCTTAGAAGGATGTTACTCACCCCAAGGTACATTTGTACTTTGGAAAGAGCTCTTACCTGCCAACACATCACAAATCTGAGATGGGTATTGGAGTTTTACTTATGTGTCAGACAGAAATTGAAAACTAGGACTTTATGCTGCTTTGAAATGCACACATATTTGTTTAAATACTATGTTTTTATTTGAATTTTAATGATCTTGTATAAAACTTATAAGATCCTGTTATTTTAAATCATACACTTTGAGCCATCTGTAAATTGTCTGTGTCCATTTTATGGCCCAGAACTTTCACGATAAGTATGAAACCTTGGAATAGAGTTTAAAGCCTCAAAACCCAAGGGTTTTTTTCTCTTCTTATCAAGACTTTGGATATGGAGGTCTCAATCTATAACTGGTTCCATCAGCATTGGTTACAGTGGGTTTTTACAAAAGCCATGGATCAAGCCAAAAGAATTCAAAGCAAAACAGCTGAAAACTGAAATAAGCACCAACATTGAAACAGATTTATTTCAGCATAGATGTAAAACATGGGTAAATGTCATCAAGTAGCTGATAATGGGCTAGAGATTTTAATAACAGGTGCAGCAACAAATTAATCCTGGGAAGTGTGGCACTCCCAATCTGCTTGACAGCACAGCTGGGTTTCTTTCCCCAGGATATGTTAACGTGTTTTTTATTTGGCAAACTGCATGTCACACCCCAATGAATATTAAAGAACGAGTTTGGGGAAAACATGTAATATTCTGATTAAACATTTTGTCACTCACATGCTCTCACACTCAATTTCTAAGGCAAGATAACAGCATCTTATTGCTAAGCAAGTGATACTTCTCTTCTGGACTCTTCAAATGCCCTTGGTAACCTTCCAAAATCTCCTACTACCCCTCAGAGTGCCCATCCATGGTGTATTGCTAATTTCCAGTTATCATAAGCAGATGTCAAAATCTGTGATTGATGCCTGGAAAAAAGATTACTTTTCAGCATTTCTTCCCTTCCCCAGTTAAAAAGATCATCAGACTCATAATATACAGCAGTGTTTCAGGCAACAAGGACCTGGTCATCACAGCTTCATCGCTGAGGGCTACAAAATGAAACAATCATTGATTGCCCTTTGAAGAGATTTTTTTGGCAGTTATTGCATTATGAATACTAAGAATTACCTTTGTGAGGACCAAGTTCTATTCATTTTCAATTCCTGTAAGGTTATTAAGTATAAAAGCTATCAGTCTATCCCTCAAGTTTATCCCCTTCACGCAAAAAATAGCTCTTTTTTAGACAGAAATGACGAAGGAATACACACATATTATTTCAGTCACAGAGTTTTTCAAGTGCTGTGGAATTCCTCTGGATCAAAGGACTAATGTAAGCAGGGTATAAGTCATCCCTAACAGGGCTGGAAGTCCCTATCTCTGAAATATCAGCAGATATTTCTGCCCCCGGTTTCCAGGCTGGTCTGGCTCTCTGCCAGAGCTCATCCCTTTCCCTCGGCCACTGGAGGGCTCTCCTAATTCTTCATTACTGCAAAGGAAACGTCTGACTGAGGATAGAAACACTGCAAAAGAAAACCTGCTTGTAGTTACCTGAATGATGCAAAATCAGCAGCTATCAAAACAGGCTGAGACCATCCAGAGATCCACATGTGGAAAAAGATGCATTTTACTGTCCTGCCTTTGGCAGCACAAAGTGTTGCTACAGTAAGAGATGAATTTCCCTGAAGAGAAAATTTCCTTTTCCACACAAGCGTATGAATTGCACAAGAGATTATGTGTTTAAGATGGCCAGCAGTGTTTGCCTTCATCACCCATTCCTCCCCATGCGGCATTGTTTCACTCTGAAATTACTGCACAACTCAATTTCTTTTTCAACTAAGTGTGATTTCAGCCCTCTGCCAGTTCATTTCTAACTTATTTCCCACCTCAACACCAATTTCCTGGGCTGGTTCAATTTGCTTTTGATGGATCAATCATCTTATCCCTTTCATATCAGGGCTGCTCCTGTGAAAAGAGGAGACTGTTTAAGGTTTTCCATTCCCCTGTGGGAAGAGGGATGTTCTGCCCACACTGCTGTGAGTACCTGCAGACTATTGCCAAATGAAAATTTCTGATTGTTTATTTTCCCCCTGCTTCTTTTGGATCAAAAGGGCTCAGTTAGTTAAACCTAAATTGTTTTGTGGGAACAGAACAATTTTTTCTATCTTTTCTTAAGGCCATGTTAAGTACCAGAATAAAAGAATAACCCCAGAATAACAGTTTGGGATGAATTTTGCCCTATGCCTCTGTCACCCACTGCTCACCCAAACTCTTGGGTATATCCTGAATAAAAATCAATTTTGTCCCCACCAGCCAGCGAGGCATGTGGATTTTGCTACTACCTGGTATGGATTCTCTGAGTTACCTTGAATATTTTTAATTCTAAGTGAGATACAAGCCAGCCAGCCAGCCCATCAGGCGTGGCAGAAAATACTTCATTTTCCATGAATTAGAAGAAGTTTTGAATAAAGAGCACTGGCTGTGGTCATTTTATCCCAAATCCTTTGAGACACTCTAACAGAGATAGAAAAAAATACCAATGATAACAGACAAATGGATTTTCTTGGCCTTTGTGACTCTGCTTCTGTCTTTGAATATAAAATTAGCTTGAGTTGGGCTGAAACATCCTAGGGGTCATTTAAACTACATCTTAATTATTTAGTCGGAATTGTACTGGATTTTTAGCTTGCCACGTGACAGATCATGTCAAGAAGAACGAAGGTGTAAAATTTTGAGCAGGAATTTAGTTTCAGTTTCACAGATTTTTTGAAATCTGCAGCTTCCCAAATGAAATAAATGGTTGGAATCCTTGAATTGTAGATGTTGATAAGTGTTCCAAGACCAGGCTGGACCTGTTGGAGACCTGTTCCAACACTTGCAATTTCCTAGAAGTGGAGTCTGAGGTGTCTGACAACTATGATTGTCTATATTATGCATATTAAACTTTTTAAAGCTGATTTCTTTCTTCATCTCTATTTTTTCTTTTCTTTTGATTTATTTATATATTTGATTGATTTATATGCTTGATGATGATGATGATGATGGCACTGGAACTAGATGAACTTTAAAGTCCCTCGCAACCCATTCTGTGTATATGAGCAAAGGTTATTTCTCCAACACAGTCCTGGTGAGTTTAACATTAAAATTCCACGCTCCACAGAAATCAATAGCTGAGTGTTCCCTCACAGCAAGAAAGCCATGGTTTCATTTAAAATAATTGATTATTTTATGGAGATGAAAGAACAGCCCAATTTACCTTCTTCAGATAAAAAACCCCATTATTTCCTTACAAGAAACTTCTTATATAACAATAAGCAATTTATGGTTTTTAGAAGAAAACACCACCCCTCTTCAGCAGAATTATACTGGTTTTTATGGATTATGTTCCCTAAAAGTCTTCGCTGGAGGCAAAACCTGCAGAAAATATAAGCAGCCCATAAAAATTTGATAGATGGGCACTGCTCATGCCAGCACTCCTCTGTGTTGCAGCTGATGTGGCTGGGATCATTTGTCTCAGTTTATGATCTGCAGAGGAGCTGTCAGGGCAGAGAACTCTCCAGGTTCCCTTAAAAGTCAAGAGGGATCCACTCTGTGAAGTCAGTGGACTCTCTGGGATGATTTCTGTCACCATAAAGGAGACACTTAAATTGGATCAGACAAATTGTCCTCTAAAGGTGTCTCTTTCTCACCATTAACAATAAAGACAACTTGGGCTGACCTGCTCCCTGGGCCACGTCTGTGCTATAAATGTCTGAACTGCGGGGCCGGAGTCCTATCTGTAGGGAAAATAAAACTGAAATCAGGCCCGGAAGATCTTTCCTGTAAAAACAGCCTCAACTCTGTGCAGAGTTGAACACTTCCACTGAGGCTTTGCTTTGGCTTTTGCTTTTTGTAGTTTTCCATGATGATTTTATTTTGGTTATGTAGGAATCCTGTTCTTAACCACAATGTCCTGTATCCAGCACAGGAAGGACAAGGAACTGTTGGAGTAAGTACAGAGGAGGCACCAGAATGATCAGAGAGATGGAGCATCTCAGCAGTGAGGAAAGACTGAGAGAATTGTGATTGTTCAACCTGGAAAAGAGAAACTTCAGGGTGACTTAATTGTGGCTTTCCAGTACCTGAAGGAGCCAACAAGAAAGATGAAGTGAGACTCTTTATAAGGGCCTGGAGTAGCAGGACAAGGGGAAAAGGCTTCCCACTGCCAGAGAGGAGGTTTAGATTGGACATTAGCAAGAAACTCTTCGCGGTGAGGGTGGTCACACCCTGGCACAGGTTCCCAGAGAAGATCCCTGGAAGAGTCCAAGGCTGGACAGGGCTTGGAGCACCCTGGGATAGTGGAAGGTGTCCCTGCCCATGGCAGGGGAGAACTAAATTGTCTTTAAGATCCTCTCCAACCCAGACCATTCTATGACCCTCCAATTTGTTTTTACCAACCAACAGCACTAAGACAAAAGTGAAGAAATAATTAGAAACAATGAGCCGTATCCTATAACTGCACCTGCTGACTTCACAAATCCATGGTCTGTGCTGAAGCATGTGGGAGGCTGTAACAACCAACCAGCTAAGCAACACCACTAAACCAACCCATTTTGCCTCATTTTCTGCACCCAGTAGGAGTTAACTGCTCAGGACCAAGAACTCAACATCTCCAGATTCCTACAAAGCACTCAGAAAATACCCAGCTACTGCAAAGTGCTGATTTGGGGGATTTTCTGCTAAGTATCTTCCACTTGCATAGCAAAGAGATTTTAATTTTTCAGCATTCACACTTGTACTGTTAATAAAGCCCATCAGTTTGAGACTGTAATTTTGGGATGTAATTTTAAGAGCAGCAGTTAAGAGAAGAAAAATCTCATTGGAGCATATCCTTTCCAGAATAAACAGAAAGGCAAGGAAGGAGTCAAACAAGCAACTATAAACTCTTACTGTTTAAAGGATAAAATTCTCCTCCATTCTGATTACATTGAGATCTGCAGTGTTTATCCCAAGAGACATGCTGATCTGGTTTAGCTTCTAGATCCTATCCTAATGAGAAAATGAATCCTAACAATAAAAGTTTGATTTATAACCACGAGATAGATTTGGAGTTTCCATCTCTGAGATTAGAAGTGCCCCAGAAAATGAGAACTCATTGGTCTCCTAAAAGCTTTCATTAATGGGCTGAAACACTAAAAACAAAGGAAAAACTATTAAAATAGAAAGCAGCTGGGAATCTATGAATGCAGAGTTTACATGGATTTGCAAAGAACCAGGCATAGAAAATGAAGGTTTCCAAGAAGAGCTGGTAACCTTTCAGCAAGGAATACAAATGCCTTCATGAATCAATTTATTTTATCCTGTGATTTGCTCCTAACAGGAGCCATCCCTCTGGAGATGCCTCTTTCTCACTGTAAGTCAGCAAAGACCAGTGGCTGCTTCAGAGGTAGACAGACACTTGGGTGACCTGGCCCTCTCCAGGAAGACAAAATATTGAGATTGAAGCACGAATAGGCCAGAAACAGACTCTGCATCTTTTTTATCCTTGCTCCATTGCCTACAGGCTGTTCCCTTGCCTTGAGACATGACGTGTCCTCCTCTCCCAGCTGCAGCAACACAACCAGCCCTCCTTGGCTTTATCACCTGACTCAAACTGTCCCTCTCACGACTGACAAAATGTTTTTTGAAAGGTTTTCAAAGAATTCTGCCTGCCATTTAACAACCATTCCAGTTCTAAGGAACCAGAAAGCTGAACAGCCCCTTCCTTTATGTTTCTGAACTACATAATCTACACCAAAGTGTGCTGATGATACAAAAATTGGTGTCTTTTCAGCATTAAAGTACATTCCTCCACTATAAACCACCAAAAATGGTCTTCAGTGGCACACTAATTGTGGAAACAGAAGCCCACAGCAATGGGAAATAAATGTTATATGCCAAGTAGCAAGCAATAGGACAAGAGGAAATGGCCTCCAGCTGCAGCAGGGGAGGTTTAGATTGGTTATTAGGAAAAAATTCCTCATCAGAAGGGCTGCAAGCATTGAGCCAGGCTGCCCAGGGAAGTGGAGGAGTCACTGTATAGATGTGGCACTTGGGGACATGGTTGACTGCTGGGCTTGGCAGTGCTGGATTTATGGCTGGATCTTATGATTGCACAGGTCCTTTCCACACAAATGATTCCAATAATTCTAGGATCATTCTTCAAAATGAACTTGCTGCTTTCCCTAATTGAACCCCTGTTGTTCAGAACAGCAATTTCCTTGGCTATTTACTATTCAGTTTATTGGAGAAACACATCAAAATGCAAGCCAAGGGCTGTGAAATGTTGATGATGCCTTAATTGCACAAAAATGAATGTAAGCAGAGAAGAGGACAATAAAAAAGAGGGGCAGAATTATTCTCTCCTAATTTTAGGCATCCACAGTGGAGCGTTTTATCTTCAATATTTTAAAGTATGAAAATCTCTGAATTTACTCAGACAAGCCTCTAACTTTCTAGTAATTTTCTAATCATTTTCTGATTAGACAAAACGGGAAGAAATTGATTTTTAGGAGATTTCTTCCTTTCTGAATTTAATATGATTTTTTTTTAATAAATGTATTTTCCAAGCTTGTAAATTTTTTTCCCCTTGTTAAAGGAAAACATTTACACTTACAAAAATCAGGATTTTTTTTTTTTTTAAATCTCTAGCAGTAATTGTTGAAATGATTTGGAATTTCCTAAAGGTAAAATTGGTTTAGTCTCACTTAGGCAATGACTAGCAACCAGAGGTATTAATGTTTTAAGTATTTTTTTTTTTTTTAAGTTTGGTTTTGCCTATGGGAAATTTTGCATTTTCATTGCCATCATGTTGGAAATTCCTAAACAGAAAGGAACAGTAAACACTCTGGCTGTAATTGCATTTACTCCTTGGGAATCCCTCAGTACACCAGGAGAACTGAAAGAAATTTTTTCTTGGAATATCCCATGGCAGCTGCTCCTCCAATCAGTCTTAAAGGAGAAGAAAAGCCTAAAAAGTCCCAGATCTTCAGAGCAAAGTCCAGCTCTAGGTCCTGCTCCACCTCACCTCCACCACACCCCCATCTTTCCAACAGCCCAGCAGGATCTGTAAGATGAGTAAGGACTGGTGGGGACACTTAGAAATCTGAACCAAGAGGTAGAGGAGGACCTGAGGGTCCAAAGGGGAAGATGGAGTGAGAGATGGATGTCTTACATTTTAGGAATTTGTGAAGGAGCAGGAAGGAAGAGGAAAGAGAGTACAGGAACAACCTGGAGGAGAGGGGAAAGACACACACTCAGCTGTGCCCCAACTGGTCAGCGCCTCCCCATCCAGTGAAATTTCCAAATGAGCACTGAGTCTTTACTGTCTCAGGAACAGGGTCTAAAAGGTGAAGGAAAACACTGATTCAGACTGCATTGACACGAGGAGAAATAATCAAAGAGCTTCAAAATGCAGCACTTCTGCTGCTTATTCATGGACACCGTGAGAGATTCCAGGAAGAGAAGTGCTGGATAGACCAAAGGCTGTCATGGTAACAAGGTTAGCAGCACTTCTGTCACACCTTAAACCCTGTAACTGCGTGAGCTGAGGTGCTTGGGCAAATTCTCTTTGAGGCAAATCCCACAGTTGACCCCCTCCTAGGCTTTGTGCCAGAATATTCTGCAACAGATCAGTGAGGTCTGCCAGGACCCAAGTGACTCAAGAGCTTTCTTTAACTCACTCGGACTGTGTTCAACTTTTCCTCGTCAGGTTTGATCACGTTTGAGACTTTCCAGCTACTGCTCAGATCACACGAAGGCTGGACATGATAAGGCAAGACTTTTGCCTTGCCCACATCCTTATTCTCTCCCATGACAGCCTTGCCCACCTTGCTTATTAATTAATTAAACAAATATATTTACCCTATAAACACATCCACAGCATCCACCATTAACATTTCCGTATCAAGAACCAGCTGTATCCATGGCACAGATAAAGAGAACAGATGTTTTTATAATGCTGAGCACCATGCTCCATAAAACCTTTTAAATACCATCTTTTAGAGCACAAAGGCATTTCTGCAGCACAAAACACAACAACCACTGTCTTAACATTTATCTCCTATTTTCTCCACATCAAAATACATAAGTGGCACATTTCATACAGGAGGAGAGTGGTTGTTAGAGCACAGGGCAGAGAGACAGGCACTTCAAACACAGCTCCAGCTAATGCTGGGATGTTGGACAAGTTATCTCCACTGCCCTTACTTGAGCTTCCAGTAGACACTGCATTATTCATTGTGAACATCTCAGCACTCCTTTCTCCAGAGTCACTACTTCTACTCCCTGGAACTTCCCACCAGCCACCAAAAATTCAAACGGAATCCATTCTTTTAGCATGGATTATAACTATGAGCTTCACCTTTGGGGCTGTCATCATTTCTGAGGAAGATCAAATGAAGATATCAACACTTGAGAGCTGCAGCTAAAAGCAAGAGCAGTTGCACCAATCAATTACAAAGCTCTCAGGTTGTGTGTGGGCTTGCCAGGCTACCACAGAATATTTAAAACTTTTGCAATGCAAAAATGTCAGCTGCTTGCTTTTAATTGCTCTGGGTTCAGTCCCAACCAAGTATTGCAGGCAGCCTGCAGAGCAAGAATGCCTCAGGTTCTGGTATTCCTCTGGTGACTGGCTTTGAATTCTTGGCAAATAATTTCATTTTTCATCTTTCACCATACATAGAACAGAGGTAAAAATATCCACCCCTCAGCTTCCATGGAAGCTTTTGCTATGAGTTTTTTTAAGTTTTAAACTACACAATGTTAACCAGAACGAAGTATTTCTGTTTATTGTAACACTGGAAGCAAGAAGTAACTGCAAAATTGTGGACTTAACGCACCACAGTCAGGTCTCCTGGAATGAGATAAAGAGGTACAAAGTGCTCTGAAATCTGCAATGCAGATCAAAAATCAAGTATTCTTTGCTTGTTCCATCTGTGGACTATGGGGCTGCAGGAAAACAAGGTAACAGATACCATGTAATGCTGCATAGATTTTTTCCTTTACTGTGTGTTTTCCCCAAACAGACTTATTATTTCCCCAAACACGTTTATTTCATTGTCATGTGGATTTTGATAAAATTCTGTTGATTTTAACAGAAAAATAGAAGCCATAACAATTTTTACTGTGCATGTTTCAACTGCTGCCCCTGAGCTCTGTCTCCCTGCTGAAAACGGTCATAAAATCTTATCCTCCAGGTAGGGGAAATAATAGCCAAAAATTTAATAACATGTATGGCTACATTAATTTTCATTGTCATTGTGTAAAAAATAATTGCTTTTTTAAAAGGTACATCAACTGGGTGAATTTCTGTATCACTTATCTCAGAGATTTGTAGCACAACAAGCTATTTTACAGCAACCTAAAGAACTGTATTTTTTCTGCTAGTAAGAATTTTACATTTGGATCTGAGAAGGTTTTGTAAGAAATTAAATAAAAGAAGACCAGTAATCCATCAAAACAACGTGACAGAACACCAGCCACATCTGAGTGAACTGGGCACTCACCCAAGCAGAAGTGACAAGCACTTTAGATGGCAACAGTGGCATTAAAATAGCATTTCTCTCCTCTGAAAATCAAGACTTTTAAAACCTCTAGGAGTAACAGGGGAAAAAAAATTGGTGAGCATCCTGCATAAATAAATGCATAAACTGAGTTTATTTATCCATGAAGAAAATGGAGATCTGTGCAAAGTTTTAAATTAACTCAAACAAGAGAATAGATACATTTTCCTGGAGAGAAGACAGCAAAAAATACTGATGATACTCCTAGAACTGGGACGTTTACCCAGTGGTTACTGGAAGGACAGTTTCAGCATAGTGATACTTTTGATTTCTAAAATTATCAGATATTGATACATATTTATATGTGTATAATTTTATACCTATATAGGTATACGTATATTTAACAACTCACAACAAATTGCTCAGATAAGAAGCTGCTCATCTTAGTTAGAAATCTTGTGTTTAGCTAACAGGAATTTCAAAGAGCTGATGCCCATTGAGGCGTGGCTCCACACTGAGGATTCATCTAAAGATTTCACACCCACGCTCACAGGGACCAGCTCTCTCCTTGAACAGATTAACAGCAAAATTGCAAATACATCTCACTTGTGATAATAACTCTTTCCCCTTTATTTACATAGAAGGCAGCGAGTCTCCCACCTGCTGTGGAATTACCTCAGGGATACTTTCAAAGAAAGAGGGGGTTCTTAGGGGAATGATTAATTTCCTGTAACTCTGGATATTGCAAAGTAGGCATCTACAGCTGAGCAGGCCTTAGGCTGCCTTTAAACTCAGTAAATAAAAGAAAAACAGGCTTGTTTAAAAATACCAGAGCAGCCCTTTTGGTTCTGCCTGAGGGTCTACCTACTACATCTTCCAGTCTCCAGCAGTGGATATTTAGGGAACAACATGGAGACAGGAGATAAATGAACACTCTTCCAGCTCCCATGTTCATCCCAGAGGATTTCCTGCACAGGACCAGGTTTCTCTGGCATGCTAATAACCCCCTGTGTATTTCACAGTGACAGCAGGCAAGAAATCAGCTTTTAAATGCTTGGCCTGATGTAACAGGCATATCTGCACAAGGTGGAGAGTCCAGAGGGTGAAGAGGGAGCCCTGAAATAAGACTCCGGTTCCCCACCCATGGAGCTGAGACACCACCCAGCACTTTATACCCTTTGCAATCTGTTTCTCATTTGTGTCACCTCTTAGCTACTGGTACGTGCAACTTGAAATATCTGCATCCATGAACAATCCTTTTGTGTGACCATTTATGCACAGCAGTAGCACGACAAAGAGAATGCATCTGCTACAAATAGAGATGCACAGAGGGTGAAGTGTTGAATAGTTCAAGTCCAAGTGGCTTACATAAACCATGTTAACATTTTCCATTATCTCTTTCTTATAAAGGCAGTTTAATGAGCAAGATGAATGCATGGAGGGGGAAAAATACCCCCCTCTTATTGTTCTTATTTGATAATGGAATAAGAAAGCTGAGCAATGTAGAGTTGGAGCTTTACAGGTTGCTTTACATTTTGACAAGCTTTAGTGCTTTATTTTTGTGTACATGGGACAATGGGCTGCCCAAGGAAGTGGCTGAGTCACCAGCCTGCAGGTATTTAAAAGGTGTAGGTGTGGCACTTGGGGACAGGGTTTAGTGGTGGACTGGGCAGTACTGGGTTAAGGGCCGGCCTCAGTGATTTTAAAGGTCTCAGACAATTCTGTTCCATGGTTCTGTGATGCTACAATAAGATGTTTTCATCTCAGGGCTGAAGGCCAAGGCAAATTAATTCCCTGCATAACAGAGTTTATTCATCAAAGTTCAACCAAGTGATGCAACTCAGAGTTAAACAAGGAGCTGCTAGCTACAACTTTACAGCAGGTGATTTCTTCAAGCTGAATCTCTGATCCATTTTCTTTGTTCAAATTCTAGTCCAGGGTAAGCCAGAACAGCACCTGCAAGTATGAAGCATCCTTTCACTTTCTCTTCCTCCAAGCAGCCACTGCTGGACTCTCAAAAACCTTCAGGCGCATCTTGAACACACCATAAATAGATGGTGGAAGGTCACCCTCTTTTTTTGCTGTCAGTAGATGCTAGTGAAGGAAAGCAGCACTGGCAGGCACAATTTTATACACAGAAGCCTAAAACACATGAAGTTTACCCTCACAGGGAAATGGATGGAGCTCAGCCTCACCTTGGTTTGCCTTTGTGGTGAATCTGGCTCTGAGTGTGGCTCAGGACACCCCTCCAAAAGAAGCAACAAAAGCGTCCACTTTGTCCAAAGCAGGGAGCAAAGGTGAGACCATGACTACATGTTAACAAGAGCACATCTAGAGGCTCATTCTGAACCTGGACAGTCAACTCAGTCGTGGGTTCATGGGCACTTAACTGAAATCAGGAACAACAACAACAAAAACTGCCTGTTTCACCCAATCTCTCCCATTTCCTAACATCAGCACTGCGGGTGTGGGATGTCCTCTGAACCACCCATCCTTCAGAACAACGCTGTTTGTAGTACCCCTGGTGGGTTTACTCTTAGATTGGCCAAAGTGTTATTTTAACCCTTGAAGGGCTCATCATCCCCCAAACCCAGAGAGAAATGCTGATTTAATGGACAGGGGGTGTTTTTGTTTAGGAGCAGACACACGTGAGATGATTCTGTGTGAACAGAAAAGACATTCGATCTGCTCTGTGGAACTCCACAAGATGAGAGGTTCTACGGTGTGTATTGTTACCTATCAAGTGTGCAAAAAATGGTATCTAATTTAGAAACCACTTTCAGCAAATGGTGTTTATTGTACCAACTGTACAAATTCAAAGATTTGGGTATTTGATGGAGTGGGGCATTGTAAGAGTCACTACTCAGGGTCTGCTGGGAATGCACCAGACAGAGGCAGGACTGAGGTGTGCCACTCTTCTGAAATATGAAAAAAAACCTCAGTGGTCTATTCCCAGGGTCATTACATTCCTGTGTAATGTAAAATCCGAGGGCAGATTCCTTCCTTTGGTGCTTTACTGAGGTTCTGCAAAGACACCTTTCCGTAGGGTGAAGACACTGGGGCAACTCCTTGCTGAAACATGTTTCATGCTGAGCATTTTACAGCCTTCTTTATACAGCTTAGAGATTTGTTGTTGTAAATTTGGAAGAACTCATCAGCCTCTGAACACCTAGGATAAATGTGGGAACCTTCAGATGTGTTTATCTATCTCATCCATAAATCATCTACCCAAAAATAAAAACCCAAACCCCTCATAAATATTTTGTTTCTACAGCAAATGTAGAAATCAGATGTGGTGCTTAGGGATGTGGGTGGACCTGGTAGTGTTGTATTAATGGTTGGAGTGGATGATCCTAAGGGCCTTTTCCAATCTAAATCACAGAATAATTTGATTTGGAAGGGATCCGCAAGGATTATCAAATCCGACTCTTAAGTGAACGGACCATACAGGGATCAAACCCACAACTCTGGCATTATTAAATTTTCCTATTACTCTAATAATCCTCTCTAGTGGACCAAAAAACTTGTTGGACTGTCTACAGTTTCCTAATACACAAGGGATTTCCATTTCCTTTGGAGCTGCACCAGACTCGAAAAAATGCAACTTTTTAAATTTAAATTTTTAAATTATAAGGGCAGTAATACAAATTGTTCAGAAACACCCAGCGCTGTCAGCTTCATTTTGGGCAGCACAAGCAAGCAGAGCTAGACTGCCTGGTATGTCATTTGGAGCAGTGGCAAAGTAAACCAACATCATCACCTTTATTTAAATAGTGCTGTTGCAACATCTGAAAATAGGAAGCGCTGGGAAGTTTGCTGGAGTCCAGCTCGAGTGGTGATGGTGCAAACATCAAGGTCTGAGGTTATCTTTCTGCCTGGGAGCAGTGCCTGGGTGCTGTGGATGTGACCCTGTCCCCCAGGCAGCTGCAGGAGCAGCGTGGGGAGCTGCAGCCAGCAGGCTGACGCCAAGGGAGTGAAAGCATATGTGCAAATAAATAGCCCATCCAAGTCTCATTCGAATGGGACAGCTCATTGATGTGGCCTGCTGGGAAAATCAGAAGGGAAGCAGCGAGAATTGCTGCCATACCATTACTCTGGAGGGATATTTAGGGACGTAATGATGCCAAACTTCTGTTTCCAGGAAACAGAAGAGTGTGATGTACAGAAATAAATAACCCCTGGAGCAGAGAGGGGCTCACCTTTGCAGTTCGGGATGGAAAGCAAATTTTCAAATATGCTTGTTTGTCATAAAACTTTCATCCACTGAAAGGATCATTAATTCAAGAATGATTGAAATTGATTATTTGAAACTAACAAGCCAGCCAAGAGCAACACCATTCATTCACCCCAGTGTTGTGCTGGAGAAGCCTCTAGAATAAAACACTGTCCCAAGCAACTGGGAAAATGATGGCAAACTCCAAGTGATGTCAGGTTGGCTGGAGACTTGATGAGCATGTTTGATGAGTTGTGGATCCATTCCTGGGATCCATCCCTGGATACATTCCTCCCACACCCACCAGCACTTTCTTAAACCACAGCTTCCCCAGAGACTTGAAGAAACAACACAGGAGAAGTCTAAGCCTGAACTTGTACAGGTGGAATCCTGCACCACTCAGAATCAGGATGTTTACACCATTTCTGTGATTCAACAGCCTTTCACTATAAAGTGACCAGAATGAAGGCAAGGAACCAACCCCCAGCTCAAGAGGATCCAGTGCCCAGAAGAAACAAATAATTTTTCCTTTGAGTCCATCCCAGGACTTCTCAAAATGAAATGCATGACATCTGATTTACTGCCTCTCCTTTACTGGACTGTCTGAATACACTTGAACACCATAAATGCAAACTGCAACCTTCAAACTGACTGAAGGGGAAGAAAGAAGAAAAACAGAGAATGCAATTTGTATACTGATACAGCACAGTAGCATTTGCCATCCACATGCTGGCTTCTTTTTTTTTTTTGACAGAATTCCTATTTTCAGATCAATCATCTTATGACAAGGTCTTAAAGATTGTGTGGTCAAATGTGTCAATGGAACAAATAGGGGGATCAAAATATTTCCATGCAGATCAAAATTAAGTATGATCAGATGCAAGCCAAGACTTGCAGTCTCTTGTGGAAACACGTAAGATGGGAAAGTCAAAGGATGTGAAAGGAATAACGCAAGAACATTCCACAATGCAGGGAGTATCAGTGTGAAGTGAGGACCTCTGTTCTCTAAGTTCCTATAAAAAATCAAGCTATAACTCAGTGTATCATACAGATATATGGAATTACAGCCACCTGCTGATCCTGAATATCACTGTAATTCTAGTCAAAGCAAATGAGGAAATTACAACATCAGAAACACCTTAAGCTGAGTCCCCTAAAAAAATTAAATTCTGCCATTTCAACCAATTTCTGTTACATATGAAAGGAAGTAATAATTAAACACAATTTTTTTTCTTCACGTTCACAAACACAAAGACACTCCCCATCTGAAGTGGTGCATTTCCCCCATTACCCAGATCTCTTCTGGATTGCTCTGTGATCCCAGGAATTCCTGCTAGGTCATGGCCTTTGTGAAATGAGTTTGGTGGTGAAGTGTCCCTTGACCCCATACCAGGGACTTTTGTGTGTCCAGGGTGGGAGCAGAGACCATGTTGGGTGGGGAATGACAGTGGGAATATTCAGTCATTCCCTGATAGCCTTGGAACATTCCTTACCTTCCACTGTTACTGGAATTTTTAAAATTCCAGTAATTACCTACTCAAACTGTGGCCAGGATGGAAATTTAGATACCTACAGAAAGTGTAGTATGAATGTTGCCATCTTAGCTATATGATTGACTAATGTAGTTGTAATAAATTCTACTGACAGCCTCTGTAAATGTTAAATTAGTAAATGATTAGGATTGGCTAAAAATCTTGTGATCCACCTAAAACTGTGAACAAACCTCAGACTGCTGCTGGTTCAGAAGCCGTGTAAAAATTCCATCTCTGGGGAATTGGTGTTTTTACAGCATCTTATTAAGATCACCTTTTGCTGGGATATGTTTGATGGTGCTGCTTTAGCTGATGGTAATTAATTACATGTGTAATCCTTTAGATATAAACCATTGGCCAGGTCTGGGACTAAGACTGGACTGAGCTGCACCTAAGCTGTGTACTGAGTTTAACAAGCAAGGGAAGTCTACTCTGACCCTCATGACTCAGCAGAAGGATCCCTTTTATCCTTTTGCATTTGTCATCTCTGTGTAAATCATTCTATCTCAATTCTAACTCGATTTTCCAATGTGTGTTTCATCCATGTAAAAAGTTACAGAGTAGACCCTGACACTGAACTTTGCTAACTCATACTTTTACAAATTCATGCTGAACATACTTTTGCTAATGGCTTTGATGGTGATTCTGTAATGACCTAAATCACTCACTGACAACATCATCAGGCTCAGGAACTGAATCCAAGCAATCCTGAAGGTGCCATCCAGGGATTTTTCAAGGAAACAATGCCCAAAAGAGAAAATGAGTTATGTTGCTTTCCAACTCTGAAAAAGTATTTCTTGGTTTAAATTGCTTCAGAATGAATTTACAATGTCATTCTCTCAGCCATTCTGTGAAATTACCCATGCATTACATTCTCAAAAGCATTTTATGCCATCTGTTTGGGATACTTAGTGTGAACATATTTGGGGGGTGAAATTAGTAATTATAAGAGGAGGAAATTAACATATTGGACTAATTAACAGCATCTTCTGGAAAAGAAACAGGGAAGATAACGAATTACAAAGCTTAATGTTTACTGTTCTCCCGGCTAAATAAAGATTGTTCAATATGGCTGTCCTTGGGTTTCTTTTCTTGCCTTTTTTTTTTTCCCTTCTAAAATATGATATCTGCACTGTGTCAAAGAACAGGAGCCAGAGAAAAGACTCAGACACTGCAGGCTCTGTGATCTGGTTCTCTCCATCCACACTGCTGAACAGAGCTCACACAATGTTCCTGTGTGACACATCCTTGTCATTATCAGGGTTCAAAATGAGGGCTGCAACACAGCTCACCTCATTCTGGACACTGAAATATTAGAGCAGACTTAGTTACAGAAGCTCATTATCCTTGGATCCCAATAACGAAAAAGCATTTCATTTCTGCTCCATTTTAGGTTTTAATTTAGGATTAAACTGTGCTTTGGTCTTTAACTGTAGCAGTAGAGCTCTACTGACCATGAAGAGGTGGTAGTTATATTGCAGACCTCCATTTTTAATGAGAAGGCTCATGGCTGAATAGTCCAGACTGTTTGGAAAATCCAGTTTTCATGAAGCACAAAACCAACATATCATGGTTAGAAACAGCATTTACTTGTTGATGATCCACCACACTGAGAAAAGAACATTGGTCCATGCTAAGCAAAAAACGTGACTTTTTGTCTCTAGGATTTCCCAAAGTTCACCTCATGCTTATGCCTGAGGCTGACCATGGAGCAGATTTGGGGTTTACTGTATTTGGGGCTTATTATGTGTATAAACTCACACTAAAAGCATAGTACAGGTTCACAGGATTTTAAAGTATCATAGGAAAGTTTGTTCTAAAAAAGCTGCAGGTTGGACAGGATAAAAATCAATTTCCATAAATTTCAGAGCATTTCTTTACCTCTGATCAATGATACCTCACAAAGATAGCGGAGTAGAAGAGAGGCTTCTGTGACTTCTCCCTTCCCTTTTCCCATTAAAATTCTGTTCCAGTAGCCACACTACACTGGAGAAGATGCCCTGTGCTCATGCATCACATAAACAGCCCAGAAAATTATATTTTGTCAACAACTGAAAAATAAATTGTTTGCTGACTTCTAAGACAGCCTGACGTGAAATCTGTGTTTTTTTCTAAAATAGAAGCTCTGCACAAGGAAAACACTTCATGAATAAATGGCAAGTTTTATGACAATATTTACAAACACATTCAAAAGGCAAAGAACACCTAAAAGAAAGGTCCAAATATAGAACCTCATTTATCTTCCCTTTGTTTCCAGCTAAGCAATGGAATAGATGGTCATCAAATTGATATAAACAAATCTGCTACACGAGGCAGAGCTGCTCCCTGGAACACAATGGCACCAAGGGGCAGAGCTTGGGCCAGGTTCATAATACAGGTCAATACACCCATTTATATGCAAATTGAGAGGCAGTTAAAGCACCACAATTTTCACACTTCAGTCTGATATCTAGATCATCTTCTTGTCTTTAAGGAATTGATAAAGTCAGAATAAAAGACCACTGATCCAACATATTTCACAGAGAGATTTTTAATTCCCTGAGCCTCCTTTCCTTTGCCATTTCCCAGGGCTGGAGAACTGGCTGAATGATAATACCTACATTATATTTTAAACTCCTCCCTTAACAAAGATTCACCGGGGGGAAAAAAAGCGAAGAGGAAGGGAAGAAATTTAATTTTTCCCCCAGAAGCACCATTCATTGTAGCACACGCCCCCAAGTCATGCTGCAGAGGAGCATGATCAGGAGTGCTCCTCCCATCTCTGAAACAAAGCTGGGTCCAGTTTCAATCTCTAACAGCATCACTTTTGTGCTGGTGTATTTTAGCCAAGAGGCAAGTGCTTTGCCCTGCCTCTAAAAACTGGTCTGGATAAGTAGACAAGACACTTCAACTATACTAATTTTCAACTATCACATCAGTCAGGAAGTACAGCTAATTCAACAGATTAAGCTATGAGAAAAGGCTGTCAGTAGTTCCCCTGAAGCTCTCTCCAGGTATGCAAAATTCCAAGTTCTCTTTCCTTGTCACACCCTGCACACTGTCACCAAGGAAAAGCCAAGGCTGGAGACAGTATGTTTATCTCAGCAGGAAAAGAAGTTCCTGGAGCAAGGACACTTTGAAAACGGATCCTCCAGTAACAAGAAGCCACCAAGAAATGGAGGAATAAATACCTGTGACATTGGTGCGGGCTGACAAAGCTTCGCAGTACTTTTCCAGCAGAACAGACAAGGGCAGGTTCACAGAGGATTCACAGTGGAGAACTATCTGGATAAACAGAAAGAAACCAAGCAGGTGAAGCAGCAGCCTGGAACAGATTTTCTCATTCATGAGTACAACAACCGCCAGCAGTCTCAGAGCAGTTCCCATTCATGATTTACTCAGGTACAGACACCCCCTGACATAGAAGGTTTGTGGTTATACTTGCTGGGCTCCAGGGCATCACATGGAATTCACCTGACTAATGCAGAAAACTGCAAATTAACCACCTAGTCTGGATCTCTCCTTGTGGGAGCTGCTCAATGCCTTCAACAAAGCTCAGGATCCACTTTGTCTCACCTAAAAGTAGACGCCTGAAATAGCAGAGCTGAATCACATCCTATTAAAGATCACGTGTTGAGATTTTTCAGTGAACTTTTAATTGGTATGTGAGTGCCAAAGATCCCTGCACATTCAAGAGATACAGCAATTGGCACAGGGCAGGTCAGAGGGCTTGAAGAAGGTTTTTCCATGGAATATATAGGATAATGGAGCATCTCTGTAAGGCGTCCTGTGGCTTTTTTTAGCCAATGAAAGGCACACAAGTTTCTGACCCTCAGATTCAGGCCTGAGCCTTCTACTGAGGGCAGATAACAGTGAGAAAGAGCAGTAATGCCAACATGGGCACTTTGAGAAAGCTGCAGGTTCAGTACAAGATAACAGGACAATGCCAAGCAAATTTTAGGAAATAGAGTTGAAAATCAATGGGGATATTTTAATTTTCACACTCAAAATGAAATTACTGAAGTGCTCAGTGCAGACAGAGAAGAGAAGCCCACAGAGATGTACATCAAAATATAGAGCCAAGTTGGGATCCTGCTTGGAGCAAGAGAAGCTCTTGGAAAGCCATTTAAGAAAGGCAGAATGAAACATGGCAGGAAAATTAGGGAGTGATAAATCAACGGCAAAATTCCATTTTCAAACTATGAAAAAAAATCTTTCTAACTGTTTCTGAGGGGGATATAAAGCCATGGTAACACTCAAAATGCCTTTGCTTTTCTATTTACACAGAATTACTTCAACACAATTCAGGCAGCTTTTACTCAGGGAAACAACCCTACTCCTTGAAAGGTTGATGTTATATTTTGATGCTCTAAGGTGTGCTAAGTGACTGAGGAACCCATTTTATGTCACTGAATTCTCTGTCACTTAATGAAAAGGAGGGTAAATGCTCATGACAATAGAATCCATTGGCAATGTTGGTCTCTAAAGAACAACTGTTCTTTGTACAGCACCTTTTCTACCTATTTCTCACTTTGTTGTTATTTTACAAAAAAGGAAATGTTGAAGTACAAGCAGAAAGCCTTTCTCAGACTTCATTCTTTTTACACAAACTCCATGAAGGTGCCGTTTCTCCTCCAAGGTGGCTCAAACCTCCTGCCTCCCATAGCAAAACCTCCATGCACAGTCAGGTCAAGGAGATAAAGGCAGTGGCTGCTCTGCAGCCAGGTACAGATTCCACCTCCCGAGGCACGGAGCTCCCAAAACCCAAATCCTGCAGTGGCCACATCTCATGTCAGGCCCAGTCACAGCAGAGACATTTCTTCCCCTCCATCCCTCACCCCTCTGCCACCTCCCAGGCCATAGCACTGCCTGACTTCAGAGAAGAAACCCGAGCCAACCCGTGTACTGTAAATGCGCCGCGTGTCCAGCTGTGCCCCCCCAAGACCATGGGAAAGAACAGACAGAGGTCAAGCTCAGCACAGCCCGGGCAAGAATAGGAAAGGTTAAATGTCACATTTGCCTTAGGGTCAGCTCAGGTTAATTTGGCTGGGGGGAAAAGTGCCTTCCACATATTATGTTACTTTTGGTTTCATTTTCTCTCCGCTAACCACAGTCAACAGCCTTTGCTGCGCGCAAAACTTGTAAAAAAATACTTAAAGCAGATAAACCCCAAAAGACTGAAAACCCCGTCTTGCAATCATAATAAACAGCAAAACAAACAAAGAAGGAGAAACATTTCAGTAATGTAGAATTGTAAAGGTAAATAATTGGGCCCATGACTGCACAGAAATTATATTTTGAAGTACTGAAATAATGGCTTTGGGTCACTAATGCATGACTTTACTCAAACTGCTTTTCTCTTAAAACAGCTATTGCATAACCTTTGCCCACAAATAAGTTTTTTTTTGTCCTGCAAATTTACCTAAATCATGCACAGAAATGTCCAGCTTAATTCCTCTGAGCCACTGTGGACATCTATGAACAAATAAAACTAATGGACTGAGCCAAAGACTGAGGTGGAAATTAATCCTTTACTTTCCAAAGCAGGGACACCAACTAAGAGCAGGCCAGCTCTGAGTCTTCAGAAGAAAAAATACGGAGCCTTTGGTCAAGTTCCCATTCAAATCTGAGAGGACTTTGGGCAAATGATGAATTGCTCTGGTGTGTCTGTCTGCCTCTCTCATGGGAGACCTTTCCCTTTGTTGGACCTTTCCCTTTGGACTGTTCTTCATTAACTCATGAATTGGATTTAGCTATGCCAGAGGACATCAACTATGAGACACAAGCGTTGCCTGCTCTCAGCTCCCACCAGAATTTGTGATTATTTCATTCAGGTTAGAGAGAATTTGTAACTTCATTTTAAGAAGAATTAATAAGGAGTCCTGGTTTGAAATACTGAGTTCCATTATGGAGCAATATAGAAATATAAAACCAAATCAACACCGGTGCTGTAAAATTCACGCGCATGGGAGAAGCTGTTTTCTCATCTCAGACATGGAAGAAATGGCTTTGGAATATAAAGGAATGGCTTTGGAATATAAACCAGCCCCCAAAACCATGGACAGAATGCAAAAATGTCAATACAAGTATGGGGCTACCACAGTGCCACAGTGGAGCATCTGGTAAGTTTAAATATCTCACAGTAGGTAGCAACAGAGTGGCTGAAGTCAGCAGGAGTGAAAGCTGAAGGGAAGGACTGAAGTGGAAAGGATGTCCCATGACAGTGGAACACCTCTTGGCAAGGCAGAGGTGAGTTTGGAGGCAGTGGATGCTGCCAAACATGGAGAGATGCACACACTCCCCTTTCCCATTCTCACACAAGAATTCCCAGATGCCATATTCCAGTGCTCTAATAAAAACCACTTGTTAGGCCTCCCTGTCAAACATCTGCTGGTGGCATGCTGAGAGGTGCTGACATCTGACACAGCCTCAAAGCAACAGAGCAAAAACTCTTCTTAAAAAAATGTACTGTCTAGTACTCCCAAGGTCCCAGAGAAATCCATCCCATGGAAGTACAACAGCATCTCAGCAGAAAGCCAATCCCAGAAAAGCAATGGCATTTGTATTCATTAGCTTAGACTTCAAAACAGAGAGAAGCAGCAGCTGAGCTGATCGCACAGGGATTCCTTTGGAATTCAGGAAGAGAAGCAGAAATTTTCCAGATGCAGTTCATCTGCAGTATTTTAAATCTTTAAATCGGAATGACCTCCACTGATTGCATCAGCTGGGTCTTATGCACTATAAGGACAGAGTCACTTAGATGCATGCTGCCTAAGTTTTCTTTAGACACTACATACAGAAGGAGAGGTCAAAACATTCCTAGAGATGATGGCTCCGGAAGACACAACCACATCACCATCTTACTTAATCATCTGCGATCTTTCTTTTACTGAGCAGGATGAAGCGACCTTCCAACATGGAAAAATGTGGGGGTTATCAACACAAAACGTGCTCAGTCCACAGCTGACAGGAGAAGGGTCTGTCTCATGTCTTCTTTGCCACACGAGAACGAAGTCTCACCCTGAACTATCCACTCTGGCTCTCTATAATGCCAAAGCATTTTCCACTCCTGAGAGACCACCTCTGCCAGTAGGATGCTTCTTCCTGCCCTTCATCTCTGAGAACCTCCACTGCTCTTAAGACTCCTACTTCAGCTTTTTCCATGGGTTTCTTTAAAGTATCTGAGGCTGCAAATGAGGCTCCTTGCAACATCAAAATTGTAGCAAAACTGTCTTCAGCACACAGAAAAGCTGCTGATTAGTAGCTTTGCCACAGAACTCAGGGAATAAAAAAAAAAAAAAATAGAGTGAATGTGAGAGAAAAGGGAAACCTGCATTTAATTTTTAGTTCTTCAATTAGGCAATGCAAATAAATTCACTCCATCTCCCAATGAGATTGAGTTCTCGCCCCAACTTCTGGGATGGACATGCTCAGAACAGTGGCCCAATTAAAGGCAAAAAATTTTGTCTGTGTCCACAGAAGCTCATTTTAGGGAAACACAGGCATCTAACTTCACAATGAAAATGTAATTAGTGAAAGAGCTACGCAGCAAAATGAAAGTGAATCCCACACTTCCTTGACAAAATCCACCCTCCGTTTTTACACAGTTTCCAGGGCAGGTGGGCATCTGGCAAGTTCTGCATCACTGGTGTGGGGAAACAGATGCCTTGGGAGAAAAAAACACCAGATATTCCTTGGAATGCTCTTATAACAACTCCCAGTGTTCATCTGAGCAGCTCTTTCCTTCTAAGAGATGGCAACACGTGGGAGAGAATGAGGAGAGCTGGAATATTTGCTGACTACTAATCACCTGAAGGAATATGCACAATCAGAGGAGTGAAAGCTGCTACTTCAGGACAAAAACAGAGATTAACACAGAAGAGGAGGGGAAAGTCATCTTTACAGTGGCCAGGATGGATTGATACCCACTGCCATGTGGTTACTTCACCCACAAGATGCATCTGAAAGAGATGCTTATTAAACAACAGTACTCAGAGGGCCAGTTTTGGAGAACCAAAAGGTCAGCCCTCTGCATCAAGATGTTTCTGGCCTTTCTCAGCCCAGAAACTTAAAATTGCTCATGCAGCAGCACTTGGCAGTGTACAAATGTTTGGCTTGGCTTCACCAGAAAAATAATTTCCATTTGGGATAGAAAGTGCAAATACAAGTTTTCACAGGAGCCTGCAACCTGAAACCTGAGCCAGCTAAGGTTACATACAGTAAAGGGAAAGACTCTGAGCACAGTTCAAGAAAAACAGGCTCCTTTTCAAGTCATCCTTCAGCTCTTTAAACTCCCTCTGAGTTAATCCAAGTGACTACATAAAACATTGCTACTTGCTAGAGAACACCAAATGCTCCAGGAGACACTGCTCCATGATCTTAGAGGCCAGATGTATTCTGCAGCTCTTCCAAGAAGTCTGGAAAAAGAGACTAAATGTCTGCATGGAATGGGAATTAGGACCCCACTTCAATAAAGCAGCTGAACACATGCTCAGTTTTAAGGCATGAAATTAAATCAATCTTTATGCAAAAATAAATTAAAAAAACCCTCAAGCACCTGCTACATTGAGCCCACCACTGAACTTCACTGTTGTCTTTGAAACTTGGAGATCTGCCTTCAGTGAGCACTGCCTACATGCTCTGCTGAAGCAGCTTTTAGAGGGGAGGTTCTTCATCCACTAAAAGCCACCCAGGTGCTGAGGGATTTTCTGGGTCACAAAATACAAACGTGGGTAAGGCCACCCATGAGCTGGACTTGTCCAACCAGCTCTCCAAATCCTTCCAAAGCAATCTGGGATGTTAAAAATGAGCATAACTGCATTTGAATCACAAGTTGCAGCTCTCCTGAAACAAAACTGTTTAATGGAAAAAGCTTTAAATTTCACATCCTTGAAGAGCTTTGTTATTCATTCCCCCCACCTGCGAGTATCATATTCTGAGCCTGGAAGGGGAGAAAGCCCCTCCCAGCATTCCTGCCTTCATGTCTGCCCTCTGCTGAAGTCTACAAACCTGTAATTTTTTCCCACCCAATTCCCATTCCTATGAACCCTCTCAGCAGCTCCAGTGTGATTCACCTCACCCACCCTATTCCAGCAGGCTTTGCTTCAGGCTCCCTAATGCTAAGTGGAAGAAGGAACCACTGTCAAGGAACCATCCATCACCTGTGCTTTAAACATGGACTCCAGGATGAGATAATCATGCCATGGAGACAAAACACTCAGGGAATCCAGAGTTGCTCAAGTTTAAAAGTCATATTTACCCAAGTGAATGTCAATACCTCCCTTATCTAACTCTTATCGACATGCAGAGCCTCTGAAAGCATCATTCACCCATCCATTGTCACCACTGCTACTACACCTCCAAAGCCACCCCTCGCAGGCTCTCCCAGCTCCAGCCCAACAAATCTGAGCTCCTAATCTCTGTTTTTCAGGTCCCTGCCACCTGAAAAAGGTAAAAACCCATCTGGATCAAGCTAGTGATATCTGCTCAGCTTCTCATGGAATGCCAACGGTGGTACCTCTGTATCCTCCACAAAATGTTCCTCTGACCCAAGATTTCCCGATAGGGATTTAAAAATGAGCCAGTGAGGTGGCACTGGGTATCAGCAGTGAACTTTCTCTCCATCTTTCCTCAAACTGTTAATTGTTGGGCTGGAGCCCACTTTTAGATTTGAAAACTAAGTACCAAAGTGAAATTCAACAGGTCTGGAATTATCTTTCACTACCTAAAGGGGAATCACAGACTTTTCTCCAAGGAGTCAGATTCCTCTCAGGAGCTGACAGCAGAGCATCAAGACAGGCATCATTCACAAGTTGAAGTGAGGGAAAATCTCACAGAACATAAAGAAAAAATCATGCACCATGACAACGACTGAGCATTGGAAAGGAGATGTTGTAAAAAGACATTTCAGAGATGTTGTGAGAGCTCCGTCTTTGCAGATTTTCACAGCCCAACTGGATGAGAATGATTTGGTTTTGGAATTAACCCTGCCTTGAGAAGGTGACAAGGGACTTCTGGCAATCCCTTCCAGCACAAATTATTCTTTCATTCCTTGATTCTGTATGATCTATAGTCCTTATGGTAAAAAGAATCACAGGTAACAATTACTCCCCAAACCTTTCAATGGGCAATGCAGTAAAGAACTTACAGACTGTCTCTTGAACAATAATCAGCAATCCAGACGATTTGAGGTTTCTTTCTCTAATGCTTCTAAGATCTTTTACTCAGTTCACATAATCATAATTAAAATATGCCAAATACTATAAAAAAGACATTTTAAAATTATTAAAGATGGAATTTTCTTTTAATATTTTTTTTCTTTTTGAAGGAAGGGAATACTACAAGTCTGACAAGACTTCAAAATCCTCATGAAGACTTGTTTTGATGAAGTAGGGGATTCTTACACTAAGGAAGGTGTCTCATGTTCCAAGTGGACTAAACTTTGGATCTCCCAGCAGGTGAGTTTTGAGGCAGGATGAGGAAAGAACTTCAGTGCATCTGACTGGAAGCACACCTGTAAAATACTTTCCTGAGCACTGAGAAACCATTCTCAGCAGCCAGAGGGACACCCTGGGCTTCCTCTCTGCTTTGAGAGAGCCAGCTGACAGCAGAAGGAGCAGCCTGGTGCCTGGCAGGGATGTTTGCTCACAACACAAGCAAGCAGACAGGGAAGAGCTGTGATGGCCACACTGCCCAGCACATCCCTGGCATGGCTCAGGAGCCTCTGCTGGCATGAGCCCCCTGAAACCCAAGCCATGCCCGGGCCTGGGATCTGCTCCTGCCACTCAAAGGGAATCGATACCTCAGCAAGCAGAGCCTGGCTGGCAGCCCCACAGGAAACCTGTTCAGGCCCGTCAGCACACTTCCTTTCCTTCCCTTTTGCCTCCTTTCCTCCTTCCTTTGCGCTGGAAAAGCCACCCCTGCCAGAGGACAGCACTTCCCAAACTATGGCAGCACAGAGATAACAGCACTGAGCACCTCTCCTGCATCCCAGGGACCTGGGGAACAGCAACAGGGATTATCCCACAGCCCTTGGAGGCAAGTGGCTCCTCTCCAGTCCTCTGGCACTTCAGCTACTATTACCAGGGCAAGGGTTTAGCATTGCAGTGAGGACAGCTAATGTATTTTAGTCTCCATCTGCATTACTCACTATTTACTTTCCCGGCATACACAACCCAGAGTGGACAGTTACTCAGCCAGCATTATGCAGAAGTTTATAGAGCTTTAATTGGCTTTGTTTAATTACTTTCATTTTCTTACGGCTCTGTGGAAGAAGTACTTTTCAGCTCTTGCATTATCAAATGGATTTTCTTTCTTATTTAGTGACAACATGCTGAGTTTCTGTGCAGGCACATAAGGCTTAAGGGATTTTAGGAAAGGCGGATTCTGAGTTCTGCACCCACTGAGCTCCACACCACAGCTGGGGAAGGAGCAGCACAATCCTAGCACCTGAATCTCAATGTTGGCTCCTCTGCACAGCAAGGAGGGACTTGGGAGCCAGAGGTCAGGACAGGACATTGAAATCCATCTCTGTGAGGTGGTTTTCCCTCTCCCTTCCACAGCCCTTTCCAAATGGATCAGCCTTTGAGAAGATCCAGCAGAACATCTGCTTGTGAGAGCCAACGCAGCTCTCACATGAGAGCCAGAGAACTGAGCAGTGCTTACCACAGAACGTGCTCCGTGTCAGACAGCATTGCAGGGAGCATCTCTCACACATCCCCACGCTGCCACCACGAACTTGAAATGAATTTTTCATGTATTTGGATGTGACTGACGAGATTCAAACAAACAGTCACCTGAAGGACAGTTCTGATTTACTTTCTATTTGTCTTCTCTTGTAACAAGGACCGCAGCCAAATTTATCCAACTTCTCAGAGGAGAAAATTAAAACACTCAACCTAACGCTTGCCAACTTAAATCAAATACAGCCACTTTCAAAGCTGTTAAGATTAAAAGAATTACTAGCATTAAAAGAAAGCAATACTGTATAAAGGAGTAGTTTGATAAACCAAACCATCACAAAGTGTTTAGTTGTTATGAACAGAGATAAGGAGGCAAAGACAGTGTTCATGCAATGCTTTAACACAGGCCATTGAGTATCCATCCACATGAGGCAGGGAGGTGAGACTGGCTCGCTGGACAGCTCCAGCTTTACATCCAACAATTAATGTTTGCACTTTAAAGAAGAGCAGGCTACATTTGGGACTAAAAGTGGTGTAAATTACAAGAAAGAAGGACATGGACTCGATGTGTTGCAATTTATAGATATGGTGTGGAAAAGAAAATTCCTGCAGAAAACTCATCTGCTGGATAAACTTTTAATCTAGAGTAAATCAGCTTTCCCCCTAAATTTCCTTCTTTGGGTTTTTTCAGTGCTGCAAAACCTGAAAGTGATTTAAACTAAAAAGGAACAGATTCAGCAGCATGTGCAGCCTGTTGTTACCACCCACATTTCCTCACCTCCCCCTCTCCCCAAAAAATAAGATCTGCACAACTATTAAAAGAATCTAGAAATGTGCAAATGTTTGTTCTAATACAATATTTTTAAAATATTTGGTTTACTAATATATGGGGCACAATGAAAATAAAACAGAAAAATGCATCCTTAATAAGTCTGTACCATCCACTACCCCGTTTTTCTCGTGGTGAATCTCTCAGTTCAGCACATCAGCGGCAGGAACCCGCAATAATCCCTGACACAAAGAGAGCTGATCACCAAATTCAAAGCAATGAAGAGTTGGCCTTAGAGGAAAACCCCTCCCTGGGGCGCTCACATCAAGCCCAGAGCCCAGAGCGATGGCAGCACAGCACTCTCCATCCAAGCCAATAAATCAAGCAGTGCTGAGGTCTGTTTTAAGTCCTTAATCACTTCTACTGTTAAATTTTTAGAATGGCTCCTGGCCACATTTCTGCCCCAAGCAATCTGGTGATATCTCAGACAGTTCCTGGGAATGATCTGGGATGATCTGCACAGTCTGCACAGCATCTCCCTGGTTTAGAAGCTGACGGAGCTCAATCACATGAGCACAAGTCACTCTCTGGCATTTTTTTTCTGAAGGCTGGAGAGTTTTCCTGGAGATTTTGATGTAGCAGTGGAGTTAGAACCTGTGAGGCTGAAATTAAAATTCTGCACCTGATAATGCACTGCCTGCAAAGAGATCCTTGCTCTCTCTTCCTCCACAATCACACTCTGGTTTGGAATATGAAGATGACTGAGTTTAGAGGGCTTGATCATGACTTTTCCTCTGCTCTTGACAGGATAATAATATGTAAGCAGATGCCTTATATGCACAAAAGCTAAAGCTGCTTTCTTGCTGGCTAAGGGCAGGGATGAACATCATCACTGAAATGTTTTATAGCAAAACTAAAGCCAGCCAACACCAGCACACAGCCACCTCCCTCCAACATCCAGTAATTGCCATGGGATGGTTACAGACTAAACCCTGACAAAGTACTGCCCCAGGAAAGGCTTCTCCTGATGAGATGTTTATGCTGTATTAATTCACAATAGGGCTGAATTTTGGCAGCCTCAGACCAGGAATACTATTTAACTTGTCATCACTGGCTGATACACTCACACTGCCCCGGCTCTTTTGACAGCTCCAGGAGAACAAATAAATGATAGCAAGCTTTGCTTTTCATTTTGATGAATAATCCCCCCCTCTCCAAATTATGTGAACTTAGCAAGGACTTTATATAAAAATGTCATAAGACTCATTTGCCTTCATTTTATGGTTTGTTTTTTGTTTCCCACATTCAGTTAAATGTGGTCTCAACTGTATCATACATCCAGAACTCCTTTAAGAGAACATAAATCTCAGTGCAAGTCTTCACCCTTTTGCTGACCAGCCCTGTGAAATCTGTCAGGTCATTTGCACCAGCATTTTCATGTGGCAGATCTAATTCTGTACCAGAAAGTTGCCTCATCTTGTGGGTGTTGCAAGCCTGCAGCTCCCATAAAACACAATTGCTCGGCTGCTGTGAAAACTTAAACTCCCTTAATTGGGTAAAGGCCTGCTCCCATAAGCAGCTATTTCTTTCCTCAAATCCACAAATCCGAATAAAGTCACTGACTTCGAGTCCACTTTCGAGTGTTTTCAAGTTAAACAAGAACTTAAGAGCTTTGGCTTTGAGCCAAAGTTTTAAAACATTGCTCTTAAGCTTCTTGGTGCAAAGTTCCCACCAGCTGTAAAGCAGAGATCCAGATTTACTGACAATATTCAGGGATTAAAACACTCCCCAAAAGAGCAGCAAAAGCTTCTGCTACAGCTGGAGCAACCAGAAGCTGAAGCTGAAGCTTCAAAATGTTATTTCCACACAGGTGTACAGGAGCCCCTGTCAGACACCAGCATGTTCCACCCAAACAAGCTCCTCTATAAAAACACACAAAATACACTCAAGAATTTACATTTCTTGGACTAAATACATTTTATGGAAGCTTCACTTTTTGGTCCCTAATCTACCTTTTTTTCCTCCCTTTCTTTTGAGGCAGTTTTGTTTTTAAAGCAGTGACACAACTACCAAAATTTGCAGAAATAATTCAAATGCAAAATTGTAGCAGAACTGGAAACCTGAAAAATCCATAGATTATATCCACAGAGTAAACAAATGACATTTCTTGATTCATTGAGAATGGATTGGTCTGGCCAAACACTCAGTACCTGAGTACTTTTGACAACCTCACTGGCAAGTCCCACACTCTGAAGACAAACTGAGATATTTTTGTGGACCAAAATAAATCAATAAGAGAAAACACAGACTGGGAGAGAAAAGGGACTAAGAAACAAAGATCAGGAAGTAGTGGTTTGGGGTTGAAAACAGCAACTGTGTAGAGCCATGCCACTGCGATCTCATGTGCACTGATCTCTGATCTCTTCCTTCTTTTGGGGATAAAAAAACCCCGACACTGGCAGAGGTGAGAAAGTATTCTCTCACTTCTAAGAAAGCTACTTAAAAAAAAAAAAAAAATTAAATTGTTGCTTGCCTCTGAAGCTCGTTGTTGACTTGGCTTTTCTCTTTCTCTCTAAATTAGAGAGAGAAGAAAAAAACAAATAAACCCCCCAAATAAACAAAACTCAAACCAAAGCAAAATAGACAAAACTTAAGGAAACAGATTTTTTTTTTCTTTATCTAAGGAAATGTTAAAGAGAGACCAGACCAATTACGCTGCCGTTCAGAATGGTCACTGATACTTAAAAAGCTGTCGGAACAACCTTTAGAAATTCTGCACAGGATCAGTGTTACTCCTGCCTAACCTCTCACGTTTTCTTTTCAAGTCTGACTTAACCACACTTGAAACCGTCACTCAAAACAAGCCACCAAAAAGCACTGGGAAAGCTTTTGAAGTTCAGTCCGACAGAGGCCAACCTGATCTCCACCTCATCCCAGCATCTCCCAGCGGGATGCCGGTGATGGAGAAGGACCACGCGGAAAAGCTTCCTGCACGTTTCACTCCGCAGGAACTCGGATCAAGTGCTTGGCTGGGTGCGTGGGCTGAGCCCTGCCCATCGCCACCCCTGACTGCCGATCGCTGCTGGAGCACATGGTGCCAGGAGAGGCACCGGGAGAGAGGCGGGGGACACCGGGCATGGGCAGGGAGCGGGGAGATGGGAGGGAAAACCCCGCTGCGGCAAGGAGCTGGCACCCGAGTGGGGTCCCTGTGCTGGGACCTCTTCTGGCAGGCGAAGGTGGCTGTTTCATAGGGAAGGGGGACACTAAAAGGGCACAGGGGCTCCGAGGGGACGCAGAGCCGATCGGGTCGAGGGTGTCCCTGAGAGCACCTGTGATGGAGCGGGAAAGGGCCATGCGGACGGACGGATCCTCGAGNGGCGCCGGCATCGCCCCCCGCCTGCTGCCCTTGACCCCGACCCGCCGCCCCAGAGCCGAGCCCGGCGCTGCCGGCGCGTCCCAGGGCAAACCCCCGGCAGGGAGGGAGGGAGAAGGGGGAGCCGAGCCCGCCCTCCGCCCAGGATTCCTCGGGGATGGAGGCGGCGGGGGGCCCCCGCGGGAGCGCGACCCTCACGGCCTCCAGCAGCGACAGGGACCGTGCTCAGCCCCGGCTCCGAGCCCCAGAGGGGCTCCCCCCTCCATCGGGCGCTGGGGGGAAGCGGGGCCGCACCGCCCGCACTCGTTCCCCGGCTGCGGGGAGCCCCCTCGCCGAGCTCTGAGAGTGATGGAGATCCCTCTTCCCCGAGCGATGGGGACGCCTTCCACACCAGCTGCCAGAAATAACGGGGATCCTCCTCCACCCTCCCATATACTGGAAATTCCACTGCCTCCAAAGTGTCCAGGAGCAGGAGGATTCTCCTTGCCTGGGCTCTGGGAGCAGTGGGTATCATTTTCCAAAATTAGGTGCAGTGGACACAGACCCCCACAGCCCCCCAGGAACATTAATAATACCTTCACCACCACCCCATTCTGCTAGGCATTAGGAAAANCAGAGCCGGGCACGCACCTGCGAGGGCACGGTCCCCGCACGGAGCCCCGAGCGCCCGGGGCTGCCCCGCTGCGTTCCCCGCGGCCGTGGGGCGTTCCCCCCGCTCCCTCCCGGTCCCGGTCCCGCACCCCCGCCCGGTTCCCGTCCCCGGCACTTACGGGCAGGAGCAGGAGCGCGNCGGCTGCGGGGAGCCCCCTCGCCGAGCTCTGAGAGTGATGGAGATCCCTCTTCCCCGAGCGATGGGGACGCCTTCCACACCAGCTGCCAGAAATAACGGGGATCCTCCTCCACCCTCCCATATACTGGAAATTCCACTGCCTCCAAAGTGTCCAGGAGCAGGAGGATTCTCCTTGCCTGGGCTCTGGGAGCAGTGGGTATCATTTTCCAAAATTAGGTGCAGTGGACACAGACCCCCACAGCCCCCCAGGAACATTAATAATACCTTCACCACCACCCCATTCTGCTAGGCATTAGGAAAAATGTTTACTCCACTGCCTGAAAACTTTCAGTAGCAACAGGCTTCCCTCACTGCCCAGGTACAAACTGCATTTTCCACAGAGTGCATTAGAGGTGTTTTATTAAAAGAGGGAGAGCGGCTCTTTGCTTGAACCCATAGCAATAGGATGCTTTCTAAGCTAAAAGTTTAGATAAGCTGCTAGGAAGAAATCATTCCCTGTGACGCTGGGGAGGCCCTGGCACAGGCTGTCCAGAGAAGCTGTGGCTGCCCCATCCCTGGAATTGTCCAAGACCAGGTTGGACAGCCCTTGGAACAACCTGGGATAGCAGAAGATGTCCGTGCCCATGGCAGGATGGTTGAAACAGGATAATCTTTAAGATCTTTTCCAACCCAAGTCTTTCTATGATTCTATGGCAGCCTACAAACCTGGGAAGGAAAGGAAGAATCTTCTCTGACATTGTGCTCTCTGAACCACCTGCCTATCCTCCAAGAATAACGAGACACCCCTCAAGCCCACCATGCAACATTATCACGTGTGATAAGCCCTCCAAGATAGTGAGAAGCAAATGTTCCATCTTCCCTATATGCCAGGGCAAAAAGATTCTGACTTACTGATCACCAGATTCATCAGCATGCCTTTCCCAAAGTCTCCAAGCCTGTGGGGCTCCTCCTCTGCTATTCCCAGTGGCCATGGGAAGCCCCTTTTTCCACAGCACCAAGCCTTTTAGGACTCCTCAGTGCATGTACACCCTTCTGTCCAGGCAGCCCCAAACCTGCCTGTTTGGCTGATCCCTGTGCACTTGGTTTCTGAAACACAACACATTTGTCCTGCTCTTTTCTACAGATACTTGCCAGGCTAGACCCCTTTCCTTTCTGCAAGGAAAGGCAGAGCAAGGTCACCCTTCATCTTCCTGCTGACTTGCCCAAGGAGCTTTTGGCCCTCTGGTTGCTCTGGGGTAGATGTTGATGATCAGGGAATTGGAATCTTACAGATTTGGATGCCTGACCCTGTAGGGGCCCAGTTCCAGGGAGTTACCACTCCCTGCCCTCCATGTCCAGTTGGGCCTCTCCATACAATGGATGTGTCTGTGGCATTGTTAGGTGTGGGCGTCATGCCAAGCCCTGGGCTTCCCAGTGCCAGCAACGAGCCTAATAAGATTATTTTCCCCTCTGCTCCAGCCCATCTGCCCAGAGGACAGCCAGCTGTGTGTGAATCACAGTTAGAACCTTCCCCCAGCCGCAGCTGGGACTGTCCCCAGAAGCCCAGCTGTGTCCTGAGGCACACAGCCCTCAGTCACAGTTCTGGGGCAGGAGCAGACAGGACCAGCTCCTTCCCAGCCCAGCTGGATTTCCTCAGGGAGCAGTGCCATACTCTGCCTGTGTATCACCTGTTGCCAGCTGTTTCCTTCAGGGAGATGGTGCCTTTTCTTCCTTTTCCTTCCCAAGACAATGCCTTTCCGCAACCTTCCTTGTTGTTTGTTGGGTTTTTTTTTTAATCAAAATCAGTTGGCATAAAGGTCATTGTGGCACAGAGGAAAAAGTTCCAGCAAATTCTCAGGGTTTTAAAAGCTTGGCAAGATGCAGAAATACCTGGACATCTTCCTTTGAGGCCTTGCTGAATATTTTGCTCTTTCATTTGCTCAGAAAGGCATAAGTCGGCTTCTGACCCTCTCTAAAACACCTACAACATTTAAATTCCTAATTCCCTTCAAGTATTCTATTTAGTACAGCATGAACATCACAGCAAGGAGATGGGCACTTATATTCACAAGAAAATTTGAAATCCTCCTAAGAGTCTGGCAAAAGTTCTCACAAAGCAGCATTATTTTCCCTTTTTCTCTGGTTATTCAACTGTTTGAATACATGTAAATATTTAAGCTTGCCTAGTTTTCCATTTTCTGCCTGTTGCACACCAGCATTTGTTTCTTTTCATTATTAAAAGAAAACAAAGCTATATCCCATAGCTGCATGCTTCCAATTAATATGAGTTCGTTCATGAAAATGCAAAAGGGAGGAATAAATCCAGCCCAATTTTTTATTGCATTTAAACATCCACCTCCGGGACTGGAAACTCACACGCGACAGGATTCCATGAACTCATGGGAATCGGTAAAAGAGGCCTGGAGCTGCCTGTGCACAGACATCAAGTGCCCTGGAACAAGGAAGGTCTTCCATGACTTTCTCTTATGATTTATCTGTGTTTATTGCGTTGTCCAAAGCCTCGTAATCTTAAAAGTTGTATTGAAACAGAGCAAAACAACCCCAACATTGTGACTATCTAAGGATTAAACAAATCATTCCCATAGGCTTGTGTCTGAGGCTTTTCCCCTCGCAGCTGGGTTGCAAAGTCCTACCAAAGATTTTTGTTATCTGCGTTGCTTATAAGGTCACTCCCCTTTGGATACTCTTTTAAGGTAGAGCTCAGCAGCTTTTCCTTCATTCAGGAGACTCTTCTCCCAGTCATGTCCTGTTATAAAACTTGTAGGATCATGAATCCTACTGGCTGGATTTATGGGTGAGATTGGTCAAGGTGAACATGGAAACAGACGTACAAACACAGGTACCCACACACCCGTGTGTGCATAAGGCATGAGAAATGTAAGCCTTGTTCTTTCAGGAAACACACCAAGACCCCTGAGATCAATACTCAGAGACTCAGGAATGCAGGAGAATTCAATCCTGATCAGCTGGACTGAGTGAGTCTCCACATGGAATCAGGGGACAAATCCAATCGCTCAGTTCTTGCCCAAATGACTTTCAGACATGGATTGTGGTCATGCCCATACAAGGATAACCCCCTTTTGCTTGCTTGATGGTGATTTTTATTCCTCTTTAAAGCTCCTGAAAGAACTTCACGTCTAAGTATTCCCACTGCTCTCAGTGGTGAAACTGTACAGAACGAATCCTCACTGGACAAAGGGCATGGCCAGCTCTTGGTGCCACATCTAACACAGCAAGATCCTTGCTGTGTCCATAACCCTGAGGAATTTTTACAATACAATGAAATAACTTGAAAAACAGTTTTAATAATAACCACAAGCATCACACAAGACATCAAAGGGTGAAATCGGACAGAATCAGGTGCCAACTTTGTCTCCCTGAAACACTGAAGGACCTCTCAGAGGGATGAGACATCTTTCAGTCAAAGGGAAACATCACAAAATATCAAATATATCCCTCCAGGTCAGTTCCAGGGCCGTCTTCTATGGGTCCCCATTTGGGGACAAATTGGGTCCCCATTTGGAACTTGGATAGGTTTTAGTCCTCTCATGCAGGATCTGAGTAAATCCAATTTTAATTATGTATCAGATGTTTTATTCATCCCCTAAACAAATGAAGTTAGACCCCTTTCAGAGATGTGACAGCTCAGAACAGCTACAATTCTCTGGAAGTGTTGTGCTGCCCTGTTCCCTCCAGACTGTGTCGGTTTCAGCTCAGTTTCAGAGTGGCAGGGAAATTGATCCGGGCATGCCAGACCTGGAAAAGGCCAGTCTGAGAGAAGGAATGGGAGGAGTTCCCCCTGCTTCTTGCAGAATGAGTGAATGCCACGATGACATTTGAAACCAGAATAATTTCTGCAAGGGAGGAAAGTTAGCTGGAGGGTTCTTATTAATTATGAATGTGACGGCTACCTGAAATAATGGTGGGTCAGAGTTGGTAACGAGCACGGCTCCGGAAAACACAGATTACTCTGAAAAAGCAAAGGCACTGAGCTTCCTCCTCTTCAGTAGGTCAGTATTTGCAATTGCACTGGAAGGAGGGATGTAAATAGGCTGGAGCAAAAAATGGTGATATTTAAAGAAAGTTCCATTGTCTGAAAAGGTTCCTAATAGTGAAGTCTCTAGGGTGTAGTATAAACCTTGGGAGTGGGGAGAAAGAAGGAAAATGAGCTGAAAGCATCACCCCGTTGGCATAAAATAGATTTTCTGCCTTTCTTTACTGTGGAACTCCTGTGGCCACTGTATTCTCATGGAATTACACAGGGCTTAGTGTTTGGCACATCCTATTGCCAAGGAGATGCAATTGGCTTTTCACTTCCCAAGGGCACCACAAACCCCAGTGAGCACCGAGCCCATATGGGCTGGGAGAATTATTCTGGTGGCTGCAGGCCCTGCCAGGTGTTCCTCTGTCCCCAGCCAGCTGTGGGACAGCAAAGCTGCCACATCTGGAGATGCTGATCTGGGTACCTGGGGCTTTCAGGTGCCTTGCTCCAGGCTGGGAAGGACAGCTGACAACCTGGACACCATTCAAAGTTCCCTGGCAAAGCAGTTCCAGATGTATTATCAAGAGATGTTTCACTTTAAAAATAGGAGAGGAGGGAAATGTGTCATGAGAGGAATCACTTAATTTCTGTTCAGAATTTCAAGCTATGTTGAGTAAGTAGAGCCACACCTCTAAGCAGATCTGACATTTTGGTGGATTCTTGGTACAACTTGATTACTTCCAAATAACCTTCAGGTTACTTCTGTGGAAATAAATCTTGGCTTTCCAAATAGCAGAGAGAAATGCGTGATTCAGCCTCTCTCTTTCACCCTTTTATCAGAAATGCCTTCTGTATTTTGCATTTAGATTGCGGTGTTCGCCTGTATTTTATCACACTGAAGGAGGTCTGGCACTGGACAATCAAATGAAGACTGAGAGTTCCTGCATCCAGCTTTAATCAATTGTGATTACACTAAAATCTGACTCATGTATTTTCTGCTGAAGTTCTTTCTTCAGGATGTAGTTTTTAGGATTCTTTCCTAAATGTTATATTTGTTTTCTCCCTTGACAGGCAATATCTTCATACAACGCTCACTCTTCAAGGGGTGATTTTTTAATATCAGCAGTCTTGAAGATGAAATAAATAACACAACTTAAGGGCTAAACCCCCAGTCCTTTTAGCTTGAAATAATTTATATTATTACTGTTGAGGCCTCAGAAAGAAATTATATCACCATACTTTTGGGAACGTAAAGCAAAACTGGAAGATTTACTTCTTTGCAAAGAAATTCATAGAACTTATTCCTCTCTTCTTCCATTTCCTTCCTCTTTGGATCTTTCTGGTTCAATATTATGTCTGGAATTTTGGGCTCAAATAAGTTATTCATTTTCAGCTTGCCCTTACATGCTAGAGTAGCTTTCATTCTGTCTTGAGGATCAGACACCCAATCTAGTCCTGCGATTTAAATGTTACTATGGACAGGATTTCTCTTGTGGACTGAAATAAATAACTGTAGGTGTCTCAATATTTTAGTGCTGAGCTCATATCATAGTTAGTGGAGGTCTAGGGAACCCAATGAAACCAAAAAAGTACTTTTCTGCCAAATAGAGATGTTTCTTGGGGCTCACTCTCATTTCTGACAAGCTTCATCATTGCCTGAGAAACTTCCCTGCTGAAGTGCAGCTTCACCAGACGAAGTTTTGGGAGGATCCCTCCCTTGACAGTGTGCTTTGCATTCCTTGAGGTCTCAATTATTTTAGCAGCTGAGCTGACAGCAATTTCTGTCCCCAGATCTGCCAGGTCGCTTTAGGATTTCCTTGTGTGGGGTTATCACTCAGCATGTCAGGAATTTCCTTGGCAAAACTTTTTTTTGCCAGTGCAATGTTTGTTTTATTTCTTGCCATCATCTGACAATGCTGCTCACTTACCTTTTCTCGTGAAAGGTTTGAAAATAACTTCTTTTTCTCCCAGGAACTGTTTGCAGGCTCTCTGGAAGCTCACAGCACAGCAAACAAACAAAAAGGTTCATAATATTTCTTGTCATTCTTGCCTGACGCTGTCAGTGTTAGTGTAGAGGATTGGAAATTGGACTCAGCAGTTGGCAGGTGAATGTATCAGAAGCAGTTTTACAAATATTCATTTGTCAGTCATAGCAATAATACTCCAATTTTAGACTCCGTAGCCATGTGGGTTTCAGTGAATCCACGTTGGAGGTACACAAGGAGAAGAACGAGGATTAGTGAGTGGAAGAATGCATGAAATGGGGATTTTCTACATCCACTTGTCTACAATTCAGCTGTCAACATACTTTATCTCTCTTTATCTCTAGCCCAATGATGCTGTGTCATCCCTGAAGAAAAGCATCACTCTTTTCCCAGGAATAGCTGCCTTCTATTTTGGATCATGTTTGCTGCAGTTTTTTTTCTATTCTGAGTGCCTGAAGTGACTCAAAGCATGGAGGAAAATGTATCTGTGTTGCTTCAGCCTTAAAACTCAATATTACAGAATCCCAGAATGGTTTGAGCTTGAAGGGACCTTAAAGCTCACCTCTTTCTACCCCGTGCCATGGGCAGGGACAACTTCCACTAAACCAGTCCATCCAACCTGGCCTTGGACACTTCCAGAGATGGAGTAGCTTCTCTAGGCAGCCTGTGCCAGTGCAACAGGTTCTAAAAAAAATGAGAATTAGGCATCCCTCTCAGGACTGTCAGGTTGAACACAGATTAAACACTTATCCTGAACATGACCATAGAGTTTATTTTTGCAATTTTCCATTGGTATATAAATTGCTTGCAAAAACCTTGCTGCCAAGACACTGATAAATAAACAAATAACTTATTTATCCTCTGGTAGAAAGGAGAAACAAGGGACTTGCACATCATGATTTTTTTTTTTTCCTTTTACTTCTTGCCTTTCAGCTGTCTCAGTGTTGCGAGTCACTGGAGCCAGCAGCAGCACAAAGCTCCAGGTGGTAAACACTGGGTCTAGAAATGATGGTGATAAATAGAAATAAATTTAAGCACGCAGACTGAATACTAAGCAGAGGTTCCTGTAAGTATTTTAGTTTCTGCATAAGACATTCACAAGTTGTCCCATATAGGAACCCTAAACTTTTAACAAGGGCATAGGAAATAAGATGTTAGTTCCTAAGACATCTTATGGCTCAACAAATTACCATCATAGGTAGGACTGGGCTGAAAAAAGACATTATTTATAAAGTGTCTGCAAATGATCAGGATTCCCCATTCCACCTTTGCAGTCAGTGGACATCTGAGCAACACAGTCAGAGCAGCCAGCTTCATTCCACAACACCCTAAAGTCAGTGTCTGTGGCCCATCTGAGGACTCACATCCCACTTTTGTCTGTTTCTTGCCTTGTCTTTGAAGGAAGCTGAAAACAGTGAGTTCAGCTGGGAATTGTAGGTAACTGAGATTAGGTGAATCCCACGAATCCCACCCAATCCTTAGTGACAGAAGAAATCACCCCACAGGAGTTACAATGTGCCATACACTTTGCTGTTCCTCATTGCCACAGGATTAGGACAGTTCACAGTGACTGATGCTCTGCCCCCACACCCTTAAATCCTCACTGTGAGGCACCAGCTTTAGGCATGAGAGCATTTGATTTCTGAAGCCTGTCTTGTTCACAGCAATTAATAAGTGCCACCTTTGGCAACACTTCCCTGTGATGAACATCTGGCTCCCAGAGTGTGAATCAAAGCTGTTTGTGCTGCCTTATTGTACATGAGAGCTCTTCCAGGCAGGAGGGCTGGAGGACCTGTTAGTCCCTCATGTTAATACTCCTCTAAATATTGCAGCAATCAGCCTCAGCAGTTTCAAAGGGTCTGAAATTTTACAGAATAACAAAATGTTTCACTCAGGCAGTACCTAATTAAAACACATGCTGGTGGGCCTACTGTGGCTCAGCCCGGATTGCTTGTCTTATTTCCTCTGGCCTGGCTGCCAATCAGTCAAAATCCCTTTCCAGAGCAGCTCTCTGCATCAGATTTCTTTAGCTCACAACTTCTTCAAACAACAACTAATGGCCTTGTTCACACTGCCTTAGATTAGGATGGTTCGGCCTTTTCCAGGCTGCACATTCTGAGTAAGGATTGGAACCTCTCACCTGAAGGGTCAGATGAAGTTAGCAGGGGGTCCTCCATTGCCAATAAAAACAGTTTGGCTTTTTGGGCCCACAAAATCCATTTCTAGCTTTACCCCAGTGTTACCATGGACACTGCAGAGAGGGTGGCAAAGTGGGTGGACTCAGCCTGTGGATTAACTAGGAAAACATCTCATAAAAATATAAAGACACTCCTAAAATTCCACCACTTAGTCATCTTAGCAGAGCTGAAGATACCCAAGCACTTTGAGAAATTTCCTTCCAGCACTTTAAGGAAAATATTTTTACGCTGGTTGCTCACCACTTTGCATTTCTAAACCATCTTTTCATCCATCTACCCTCCTATTTTTCTAGTCCAGCCTGTTCTGAGCTGCTGTGTCAGCACCCTTTGCAAGCAGCATTTTTGTGAGTTATGGTAGCAGGAAGGGGATGAATCATTTCATGTTTATTTATCAGAGAGATGGTAATAAAGGATTTCCTTTTGCTCAGAAATTGAGTTTTCTGGGTATTGCTTGTTTGTCAATAAATGCTGCTTTACATCCTGAGGCATGCAAAGAAAAGGAAGAGATTATTGTCAGTGCTAAGGCAATTTGCCCTCTAATGAAAACAGAGGTAGAGAGATTAAGCTAAAGACACCTGCAGTTGAAATGCTTCAGGGTGTGTAATTTTTGTCTTGTGTTCTTTTTTTAGGTGGAAAGCAAGCCACTCTTTCCAGATAAGTTGATAGGAGCACTTGACTGAATCTTGAGTTTCATTCCAGAAAAAAAACAAAACAAACAAACAACAACAACAACAACAAACAACCAAAAAAACCCAAACAACAAACAAACAAAGTTTCTAGTCTGTATAACACCAAAATTTTATGTCTAAAATAGTTCAACTTCCTTTTGATTCAAAGAACAGGTACAGAAGGTGTTTGATGGACTTAACAGCCTAAAAGGCTTTATTCAGTGTCATTTGAAATCTTTAAAACTGCTGGGTAAAGCGTGTAAGGATGGACAGAATAATATTCCCCAGACATCTACAGCTGTCAATATTAGTGGCTGAATGGCAGACAGACCCCACAGATCTTTCTTTCCAGCCACATGAAAAATTCAGGATGCTGGTGAGATGTACAGATACAACTCATGTCCTGAGAACAGCAGCTCCTGCACACCAGCCTGCAAATCTCTGATAGCTGTGAGCATAAAATTCAGCTGGGCTACAAAACCATATCATCCTTATAGGGCTTGAATTAAAATTTGGATATATGTGCAGGTGCTCCACAGGAGTTCCAAATCTTTCATTATTCCATTAAGGTATACATCATGAAATTCCCAGACATGGAGGCAGAAAGAGCCAGCAGTACTGAATGAAACCAGCATTGCTTCTTACCATGCTAGCACATCTCTTCTGATCCAAATTGGGAAGAACTCCTATGTATTCTACATTATTTAAGGAAAAGAGATTCAAAGAGTTCCTATCAGTGCCACAGGAAGCTAATGTATGTAAAAACTAAATCTGGGTATTTTCTGTACCTCACTGGAAAAATCCCTGAGCCTGACTGGGAAGTCAGCCCTGCTTTGAGCAGCAGTGAGAGTCAACATCTCCAGAGGTTTCTTCCAACCCAGGTTTATCTGTGATTTTGTATTTCATTGCAATTTGTTTTACATTTTTCCTTTGGGAAAAGTCTTTGTAGAAATCCTGATGGGGCAAAAAGTGAAGTGTGATTATCATCAGTAGATTGTGGTCCTTGTCAGGTCATGCTCTACTTGTGTGATTTATACCAGGAGCCAGGTATAGCTCCTGGTATACCTGGTATAGCATAGATGGGCTTTATATCCTGCTTCCTCAAACACCTGGATTTGCTTTCCACACACCTCCCTCCCAAGGATGGTGTCATCAAATGGAGCCTAGGAAAGCAGAGTCAATTTTACCTGAGTAAAATTATGAAGAAGACAAACAGAGCTCACAGAGCCACAGAGTGAAACACAGACAAAAAATACTTGTACTGAAAGAAAAGAAAATGCATTTATGACACGGGGCTTTCCCAGAGCTGAGTGAGTCTCCAGAGAACACTGCCTGCTTTAGAGGCATCCCCTTTTCTGGCATAGAACCACACCTGCCTTCTAACTACTACTAAAACAAAACCCAACACCTCCCCTGACCCCTCTGTCCAGAGGAATCATGTTCTCCTACTTCAAGCAGCAATCAGGATTAAAACAGGCAGCAGGCTTTAACCTCATGAGCCCAGTGGGGAAACCCTTTACAGAACAAGACTGTAAGGTACACAAGTAAAGCTTAAACCCAAGAAAAGAGAAATTTAGATACACCCGACATCTGCTTTTTTGTTGATCAGCCACTGTGGTGGTGAGTGCAGCAGAGGAGCCCTCCCAGCAGTGCCTCTACCCCTGTGGTGCTGGCTTCAAAAAAGGCCCATTTTTGACAGAATTTCTCCTCAATGATATGCAAGGGCACTCAGAGGAATATTTAGGAATGCACATTTCTCCTCCCTTTGTTAATAAGTCTATGACTTGGCAGTGCTGGGTTAGTGGTTGGACTTGATGTTCCTTAGAAGTCTTTTCTAATTTAAATGATTCTATGATTCTAACGATTTTGATAGGTGATTGTCAAAATGCAAATGGTAGATTATATCGAATTTTCCAAAGATTCTGATAAAATACTCTGCATTCCCACACTATATCAGTTCTCTCTGTGTAGGAAACCCATTGATTGCCATCCTCCTCTCACCTCTGTCTTCCCATTAAACAAGACTTTACACTATGAGCCTTTGCAGAACATGCAGTTCCCATAATCATCAGAAACTGACAAAGAAGCAGAATTTCGTGGATTCAGAAAAATAACCCCAAAACATAAAATGAAGGAAAGACCACCCTGGTTTAATGTCAAGGGCATGAGAGCCAAGAATTCAAATCTCACACATTCCGCCGCTGACATGTTGTGTTTTAAGCTAAGTCTCTCTTCTTTGCTTTGCCTACTTATAAAGTTGGAAAGAGCAAAAATGCTTCTGTTGTTACCATGAAATCCAGCATCAGTTTGCAAAGCATGGAATTTTTGTGTTTGGATGGCAGGCAGGAAGCTCCCTTCCACTGCATGGTGGGTGCACCAGCTACTGAATGTATTGGAGGTGAACTAAAGGCAGCTCTGTGTGCCTTTGCTACACAATAATTGAATGCTGAAAGCACAGGATATTGGCTCCTCACTTCATCTGACCTAAGGACAGCACTGTGACACTAAAAGGGCCATGGGGACCAAGTCTTGCTTTTCTTTCAGCCTGGAGAAGAGACAGATCTAGGGAGATGACAGAGCACTTTCCAATACCTAAAAAAGCTGCAAGAGAGCTGGAGAAGGACTTTTTACAATGGGATGGGGTGACAGGGCAAGGGGCAACAGCTTTAACTGAAGAAGGGTTGATTTAGATTAGATATAAGAAAAAACTATTGTATGAGAGTGGCAAAACAGTGGCACAAGTGATCCATCCATGGCATTATTCAATGTCATGTTGGAATGGGCAGTGAGCAGCTTGATGTGATTGAAGGTGCCCCTGCTTATTGCAGGGAGGTTATACCAGATGACCTTTAAAAAGTCACTTCCAACCCAAAGTGTCCTGTGATTCTTTCTCTTTCAGTCTCACCTTAGAATTTGCCATTCCTGTGTTCTTACAGCCAATGTGTTACAATAACTACTGTGAGTCAGGACCACTGGCATAAGGCCACCAGGATTAATGTAACCAAGTAATCCAATCTTAATGAGGTTTAAAAAGGAGCTTGACAGTAGTTCCAAAGCACTTTTTAGATGTATGGCTTGTCTGTGATTACTGAAGCATGCAAAGAATGTTATTAATAGGTCTGCAGTCAGGTGAATAGGTCTGGATTAATTTCATGTAGCAACAGGCAGTGGTGACTTAAGTTAGTGGAAACTTCAATGACAAACATGCTGATAAACTTTCCAAGAGCTTGAGGAAACACAGCCATGGAAAATCTATCAGGAGGAAAGTGTTTAGTAAAGGTTTGTATCTCAGATTGATCCTTCGAGCAGATCTGCTCTGCTTATCTCATGGCACAAACCCCCACTGGCAAACACATCCTCCCTGAAATCTGAAATTATGTACCTGTCTGCTCATCTGGGAGAAATAAGTGGTTATGAACCCAAATTGTCTGCAATGAACACAAGATGCAGATTCCTGAACAGGTCTGTGTGAGCACAGCACTTTCACAGCTCAAGCAATGACCCCTGATAGTTTTGTTTTACAAATCTTAGTTCTTCAGTGGCAAGAAACAGTAAACAAATGTTCCCTGACCACCTTCTCCAAGCCTTTCAAGCTCCAAGTCTTTCAGACACCACAGTATTTGCAATGGAGTCCATTTTAAAGCCACAGAATAAAACTGTGAAATGAAAATAGGGTAACCTAGCAAACATCCCCATGTTTTTGTATTTGCCATGCCCTTCTGTAGTTCACTGGCTAAGGGACTGTCCTGTCCTTCTCTGATAGTTCAGGGTCTAAGATCAATAATTCTGATTGTCTCAGAATTGAGGAGATAATGACTGCCAGATTCCTGCATCTGAGTTAAAAGTTCAATGGCTGAAGACAGGTTGTCAGTACGAGCAATAGCACAAACAGTCATTTTGTAGAGGACATAAAATCACACAAGTTGGGATTTTTTAAAATTTTTTTTAATTTTTTTTTTAATGACAGGCCTTTGTGTGAACATAATCTAAAACAGAAGAGGGATAATGTGCTATTGCTGAAGCAAGCCAGGTTTGCTGGAATTATTCTGCTTTCATAGCCAGTGAGAATATGGTTTCAGAATTTTTAAAATGTTTGAACTACTGAACCAGATCTGGCCCTCACTGCATGCAGAAAAGGCAGGAATTCTCTTCAGCCTCAGTGGGGAAGCTCTGCTTAAAAGCTGAGTCCCAATTCTGCTCATTTGTTTTCAAGGAATAAAAGCCTCTCAGTCAGTGTATTTTACACTGATAGTAAATTCTGCCTTCTCAGTGTCTGAGCTTAAATCTGGAGACTTAAGCAATTAATGAGGGAATGCTCCTTAAGAGCCAAGGCATTAAGTCTCACATTAAGGATTTTGTACTGCATCTGTGCTCTCATGCTACAGAGGCACCAGGTCAGCTGCTGCTTTAAGCCCTGTAATTTGTTTATGGATTCATTAAGGCAGAACACAAACTGCAATGATCAGTCTGCTCCCAACTCCCCCCTAGAATTATTATAACTCTTTTCAGCATCCCACAAGTTGTGCCTTCACTTTTAGAACTGCAGATCATCTGAAAGAACCCATCAGAAACATTCCTATGGAATTTCCCATGAGGAAATGTCAAGCTGTCAAAAGAAAATTGTATCATGGAAATATGTCAAGTTGATAAAACACCGTGTTGAAAAATCAGAATAGAACACTTCCACAGAAATATTCTCCTGTCAGTCTTTCAGGAGCAGCAGAGTGTGATTTCCATTTTAAACCAGCTTTTATTTTTACTTTATTTCCCATGAAAAAAAAGGAGAGCAGAAATCATAGACTCACAGACCATGGAATTTCGGAATGGCTTGGGTTGGAAGGGACCTTAAAGATCATCCATGGGCAGGGATGCCTTTCACTATCCCAGGTTACCCAGAGCCAAGTCCAGCCTGGCCTTGAACACTTCCAGGAATGGTGCAATTATAATTAAACATTTTTAATGCCCCCCCCCCCCAACATCCAACGCAATTGTTGATTTAATTTTATGGGGAATTTTGTTTTTCTAGTACCCATTGAAAAATCAATTTTTTTTCTCCCACTCAGAATTTCAAGTGAAAAAGAAAATCTATTTCCCTGTCAGGTTTTAAGTAAAACGTGTGTTTCCCAAATCAGAAGTGGAATGGTTAAAGTGCATGGTGGGAGGTGCTGAGGACTCCGTGTGTAGCTGTGGCAAGACATCCTAATTTAAGAAAAGGAGAAGATGATTCGAATTCTCCTTCCTCATTAAACTGGGGAGAGCAGAAAAAAAATGTGTATTTTTCGCCATAATTAGGTGCTCCCAGAAAGAGAAAGGAAAATGCAGAAAACACAGAAATATTTAGACTTCATAAGGAAAATCAGAATAAGTATTGCAATAGCAAGGGCAAATTCATAGAAGAAAAAAATTGTGAAGGGTTTTAAGATAAAAAGATGTGTAAATACCAGCTGACCTTGGGATTCTGGGTGACTGCAAAGAATCTCCACGGACAAGAACACCTTCACTTTATCAGGTGTGGGCTGCTACCAGGGCTACTCCAGTAGGATAACCAGTATAAAATTAGGTTGATTTTAGCAATGAAGCAACAGCACATGATTTAATCCTTGTGTAATTTGGCATATTTTACTTCTGAGACTGGGTTGCTTTACCCATGGGCCTGCCATCATTGTGAGCCCTCCTTTCTGTGGGAAGCTGTGCATGACAGTCATGGAAACTCATCATGTCCCAGGCCACGTCCTTCTCGATGGGAGCAGGGATGGGTCAGCTGGAAAGGCTAATTAATCTGAGGGGAACATCCTACTAACACAACTATATTGTTTCCATGTCCAGAATTAGTTGAGACTAGACTGAATATCTCAGCCTTGGCAGAATGTAGATATTTCCCAGGAGACAGATCCATAATCTATCTGCTGTCAGCTATCACAAAAATATGTTATTGCTTTCCATATAGGATCAGGAGCAACAGCAGTATTCCACAGATTCTCTGGCATTTCTCCTTCCCAGATTCAGAGTGTATTTAAGGCTACGCTGCTTTTTTGGCTCAGTTGTTTTGTTTTGCGGTGGTGAGAGAAAGTGTGGGAGAAATTCAAAATGGAAGAGATCTCCTCCAGGTTTGAGGGGCTGGAATCTTTTAGTAAGGAAACCAGGGAATGGAGCTGCTGGAACTTCTTGAGCAGATTGTAGAAAGAGATGGATGGCACACAGGAATTTACCCTGGGACTTTACATAGCTTGGTTTGGGAAACACTGAATTGACAGAGCCCTGGGGACACAAATAGTCGTGTTCTTTATAGCTGCTGTCCAGGTGACTGTGAGAGAGTCACCATTGCACAGCCTGTTGCAGGTAAATGCATGGCTTCCTGCGGTTTAGCAGGAGAAAAAGATGGCAATCATCAGAAAAACTGCAGTACACAATAAGAAACTCAAGACTTAGGAGTCTAACTATTCATGGAGGCTTCATGCCTTTTCCTAAACAATGCCTGTTATGCTTTTCAGGGATACAAATCCTAGTTTACCTATTTGGTTACTGCATTTCGGCAGCATCAGGTTGGATTTCACTGACCTCAGCTTGCTGCCTGCCCCGCACTCAAGAGCAGAAAGATCTTAAGAGATCCTAAGGAGGGATTGTCTAATTCAGTTACTCCCTTCTGTGAAAGCAGTGTATATCCCTCCTATGGAAAGGAAATAGTAATGAATAACTGGTATTTCAGTTTTCAAAAGTGCCCTGCTTCTAGCTGTGGTGAAAGGTTTTCTTTGAAGCAATTTCATTTTAGGCTGAGAACCAAGGCAGACTCAGGAAAACGTGGATGTTAGGTTTGATGGGAGCTGCAGGTGTCTGAGCTTGTGTCTGTCCCCTTTATAACCAGGGGACAGAAACAGAGTCCTGAGGGCACTGAGGGGCTTTGCCAACCACTGCTGTGGACACCACCTGCATTTGTGTCCAGTCTTGGTCCTCCAGCCTCAGCCTGGGTTATGCTGGATGAAGATCTGCCTTTTGCCAGTCCTGGCCGTGTTTGGACATGGACACCACTGATCTGGACTCAGACACCTCCCAGACTGACCTGGGACCTGCCTCGTCACCATGGGCCAGCATGGCAGGGACAGGATTATCCAGACCTGATCCAGCCTTGACTTCCTGCCTTACCTTTGGACTTGCCTCATCACCATGAACTTGCCTGAGGATTCAGGACTTTTGGCTGAAGCTCAGTGCCCTCTCTGGGTTGGCCTCCCTTTGGGGTGCTGCAGGACAGGATCAGGGCCAGGGAGGTCCTGATGCTCCTGTCTGGTTTATCACCCTCAGCTCCTGGCTCCCTCTGCCTTGGGGAGCAGCCGCTCCCTGCCATGGGCATTTTAGAGCTGTCTGCTACAACCTGCAACTGCACCAGGGGAGGAAAATCACAGAAACTGCCAGCACCTCCCAAAATGGGGAGTAATTTTTCATTACTTGGGATCTGGCTTAAATAGCATCTCATAGCTCCAAATCCCTGAGGCTACCAATTCCACCAGCCAAAACCTCATCTGGGGAGAGACAGAGGCATTTATATATGAAGGAAATAAAACTTATCTTGTGCTACAGGGTAGCAGTGATGGAAAAATTGTGGAACAGTTTGGAGAGGAGCATATATTCAATGACTGATTAGAACTTCCCCTCTGAAGTACTTTTGTAAATCTAACTGATAAACTTTTGACCTTTAAGCCAAGCATTACTCTACCAGTAGGTTAAAATAGAAGTTAAACACATAGCTATTATTAACAGGTATTTTTCCCCCTCTCGTGCTTCAGCCAGGAGACATAACCTGAATAAACTCAGGCTGATCACATTTGGATATCCTTATACAGGCAGCAAATGCAAGAAGTCAGTTTGAAAGGAGACCATAATTCCTTTATTCCAAGAAACAGCTGTTTAGTTCTGTAACAAGATGAATGAAACTTGAATTTCTTGGCACTTGTTGGAAGAAGAGATTACTGTCTTTAATTGGTTTTTTTTCCCTTAAAGGCTGAGCTGATGATAAGGCTGAAGAATATTTGCCAAATCAGCTTGAACCATGGCAGCAAGTAGTATTTTCCAGATAAAATCCCAAAGGATTTAAAGTCTGTGGTCAAAAAATCCATTTACATCAGCATTCTGAAAGCAGTGCACCTGAGGAGCTTTTAGGGGATATTTTGGACATGTGAAGGGGCAGAAACAGGCAGAAAAAAGGTTTACCTGTGTTGACTTTTTTTCCCCACCTCAGTTGATTTAGGGATTTGGTTTGTTGAGTTGTAGCAGCTCCATGAGGGTGCAACTGAATTGATATGAGGAAGTGAAAAGTGAAGGAGCACAAAGCATCCTTGCTGCTGCACAAAATGCAATATGGAACCAGGATTTCTGCTTAGGTGAAGCTATCACACCTCTGAAATACTGGTCACAGTGAGGGTTGCTGAGGACCCACCAGATAATTAAAAGAAAAAAAAAAAAAGGCAGATTGGGGTTGTTTTTCCTCCTTCTTCCATGGTGCATCATAAATCAGGCTTGGCATTCATTGCTGGAGAGCCTTTAAAAGGCTTTTTAAAAGGCTTTAAAAATAACAAACAAACAAACAAACAAAAAAACCCCAAACCAACCCAAAAAACCCTACTCCACTGCCAAGTCTCATTCATTAGGCTAAGCTAATCTTGACTCTGATTATTAAGATCTAATGAAAAGTTACCCAAGAACTATTATTATTATTGTGATTGGGCACAGCAAGCTAAACCAGCCCTGTGCTTTAAGACTGTCTGTTTCTTGGGCAGTTTCTGGTAAATGCCCAGATCAGAAATGATTTTTAAAATTGATATTGCCAGTGCTAAATTTTTACAAGTTATGAAAAATCTTCCAAAAGGCAGGGTTTGAGGATGCCTATTTACAAGTTTCTCCATGTATTCATAGGGAATGTCTGTTTTTCTTGCACCAAGTGTTCAGGACTCTCTCCATAACCAATCAGGGTAAAAAAAAAAAAAAAAACCAAAAAAAAAGTAAAATTGGAGGGCTCTGAGGATTTTCTTCATTAAGTTTCTTTCCAGTGGTTTTGTTACAGAATCTGAAGAAACAAGTGAAGTGTGAGCTAGTTGGGTGCTCACAGTGCAGGGTGTGAGTTGGCAGAATTGCATAGTGGTGTGGCGTGAAATTCATGTCCTCTTCCACAGGGGTGGTAGCACAGAGTGATCAGAGAATTTCTGTAATAACTCACGAGTCACTGATGGCTTCCTACAGTGTGCCAGCCAGGGAGAAGCAGAAAGCTCATTTGATCAGGTTTTCAGAGTTTGTAATGGAAATATAATACCCAGGAAAATTTGAGATTTAGGGATTGTTTTATTTTTCATCCAGGATATTCGTGCCTTGACTTGATGTTGTCCTTCTCTCCTAACAACCCTTTCCAGCCTGATGTCCTGCACCATCTCTCCATTTCAAAAATAATAATATAATCTTCCTGCTTGCCCAGCTAGCAGAACACACATTCACACTTCCTGTTTGAGACTGCAGCACTAAGTCATCTGTTTCATAAGACAGCTCTCTTTTAAAAATAGCAGTGTGTGTTTGGGAACGCTGCCTGCCTGTCCCTGCCATAGGATCCTCCCTCACCATTGCGTTTCCCATTGTGTCAGCACGAGGCTTTTTGACCCTGAAGGTGGAGCCAAACTTTCAAATTCTTCCTTGAAATCCCAGCAGCTGCAGGACCCTCATGGTGAGTGCTTTAGTTGGTTTATTTTTAGAGAGGCAGCTTTAAACAGTCTAAATCCGTCCTCCTTTGCCCAGGAGCAGCTCGAGGTAAATTCTGCGAAGTAAAGGAAGCTGAAGATACTGAACCAGAGTGTGCAGCAGCAGATCCAGGCATCACAGCTCCTTTCCAGCTCAAGTCAGAGCCAGACATTGCTTTTCCTGCTGATTTTATGCAGAGGCCTGTTTCACCACTGTGGTGACAGCAGCACAAAATAAAACAAGGCAGAAAAATGCCACCTTTTGCATTGGCTTCACCAGGAGCAAAGCCAGGCTGTTTTCAGCTGAGCATCAGGAGAGAGCCCCAACACAAGGAATGAGCTCTCTGAGGAACTGAAGCAAAGCAGGGAGCAGTCAGGATGGTTCAAGCAAACAGCTGTGCCCCAGATGTTCCTCCAATTACCTTACAAGCCAAGCACTGTGCAAAAGATTGAAGTGGAAACCTTAATAGCCCTTGAAGTCAGGGGAATTTTTTTCCCTCCTGGATATTTAATGCAAATTCTAAAAACAATCCAAGGGGAATATTCCTCTGCCTCCCCTTGCCATGTGAGATTCAGACATTCACCCCCACGGATCTTCTGGGTTCTGGACCTTATTTTTGTGGTAGTATTTAACTACTACCCAAAAGTGCATGAATTGAGAGGAGAAAGTGTCTCTGCTGTGTTCTTCTCTTCAGCATTTCCTATCGGTCAGAAAATCATGCCAAGTTTGAATAATCTCAATGTCCCAACACTTATCCCAACCTTGGATCTGTCCCTTTATCACTAAATTATGCCCTGTACCAGGAGGCTGATCTTTTAAACTAAACAATCTTCCCAATCCTATGGATTAAAAAAACAAGTGATATCTTTCCAGTTTCTTTCATAGTTTCATAACAGTCCTTCAGCTCTAAATTGAGCAGATTAAATCAGGATATTTGTTTGTACTTGCTAAACCACAAAGCTCACTGTCAGCTCAGAATGCTCAGTTTGAACGTGTAATCAAGCCTGATGTTTTTACAAGACACTTCACACAAGATTCTTGGAAAGGCATTCCTCAATCCAGTGGATTATTGAATTAATTGTCAGCAGCAATGCCATTGCTGTGCACAGATGGGAAAGGGAAAGCAAAACAGCTCAGTAACTTGGAACCCAGACAGCCCCCTGAGGATATTAATGTCACCAAGTCCATGAAGGGATTATATGGATCAATAAAAATAGAAACAGTCAATGTCGTGTTGAAAAAGACAAAGAAGGTCAAGCATAACTTGATCAGGGCAATACGGGGAAAGAGAGCATGAAGAGAATTATAACACATTCATCAAAAGTGAACAAATACCCTTACATGAGTGATTTATTCTCCAGTTTCTCTTTGTAAATTGCCCTGGTTCAACAGTTATTTCTCATTTCTCTTCTTCCCTTTCCACTTCCCCCAAATTCCTGTCAAAACACTTGACAAAGTAACACCCAGCCTTCGACCTGCACCCCAGCAGTTTGTGCCAGAGTGTAATATGTGAACTGGAGGAACCAGCCTGTTCTGAGAGGCTGTGGCAGGTTTCTGTGTCCCCCTTGGAAGAGGATGACTCTTCAGATGAGTTATCCTTGGATTGCAAAGAGCCATGTTTACAAGCTGAAAGAAGCAATTAGCAGTAAATAGTCTTTTCTGAGTAAGGAGCTTTTATGCTCCTAAGAACCAGGTTTAATAGAGGAACAAGCAGTTGTTTTCTGCTCCAAGCCACCAGAGCGTGCTGGAGAGGGAGGTGTTCCTGTGTGTGATGTTTTCTGCCACTTATTGTGAGAGGTGCTGGGTTTACTTGGCCCTTATTAATCCCAGAATCACAGAATGCTCTGGGTTGGAAGGGACCTCAAAGATCAGGCAGTTGTAATCCCTCTGCCATGGGCAGGAACACCAGGATTTTTTTGTTTGTTTGTTTTGTTTTGTTTTGTTTTGTTTTGTTTTGTCAGGGTTGTTTTGCAATATTCATTAAAAAATGAGCTGTCCAACACTTTTTTAGTTTTTGACACTGCTCTGGGCATCAGTGGGGGAAAGCAATAGCCCAGCTCAGGCACCTGTAGATAATCCCCTGTTCTGTAGGTGTAGATAATCCCCTGCAGCACTGGGTGCCATCAGCAGAGTGCTGTGTCTGTGCTGGCCTCCACACTTGCTGTAGCATCCCATAGTTGCTGACCAGCACTGGGTGAAGAATTTGGACCAGCAATGACGCCAAGCAGGGCAAAAGTTCAATTTTGTTCTGCTGTGGCCACTCCTTGTCCTGCCTCATGGGCTTTTGTGGAGGGTAAATGCTCACAGCAGTCCCAGAGGAGGTGCAGCTCCCAGCTCCTGCCCTGCTGTGGTTTTCCAGCACTCAGAAAGGCAGGAATGTCATACGATTTAACATGTTGGCAGTTCTTGGCCTCGTTGGACAGGCCAGAGTGGCTGCTAATCAAAGCTGAGCCTTGTGCAAGATTATTACAGCAGATCTCCTGACAAATTTCCCTCCAGGGTGCTGGCAGGGTCCTGCAGTGATAATACCAACAACAGCAGACAGTCCATGTGTGAGTGCCTATGGCAGCCTCATTTTGCCTCCTCCCAGAGAGCTTTTTCCCTGTTGTGAATGTGTTTATAAAACCAGGATGTTGTTTCCTGGGTACTGAGTCTTTATATTTCCAAGAGCTGTGACTGACTGGGAGAAGAGCTGTCATTTCTCTATTACTGCCAGCCTGTTCAGACACACACACCCCCACACAATCCTCTCTCCTGGGCAGTGGTACAGCTGTTCTTTTATGTCTGATAATTGTTTTATTATTGTTATTCAGCTAACATGAAAATTGTGCAGCTGAAAATAAGCAGAAAGCCAAAGCAGAGCGAGTCTATAGGACAGTGAGTGGATGGCAGAAAAAAGAATTATTTTACTAAAGTGTTCTTAGATGGTGTTGACTGATTAAAGGATAAATCAGCACCAGAACACCTTGGTGACACAGGAGTGTGAGTACAAGTCCCTGACCTAAATCTGACAGGAGAATGATTTGAATTGCAGTCCCAAAGCTCCTGGGATGAACAGTGAACTATTGCTCCCTCAGTCAGACCCTTACTTGACCAGACATGTTGAAATGCTGCTCTCATTTCCATAAAACACTGATAGTTTTGAAGGGAAAAATTAAATTGCCAGGAATTTTTTATCAAACCTTCTTAGTCTCTCTCTGAGCAATTACTTCCATAGGCCATTTCTCAATCTAATTTATTTTTCTGGTGTTATTTACCAAATAAGAAGGGTTCTGATACGATTTGGTCCTGTATATAAATATTATCAAAGCTGCAGCACAAACCAGAGTCCTGCAAATAGATATGTAAATGTCTTAGAAATGACTTCTTTCCTGCAGTTGAGTGGTAATAAGTGACAATTCATCTCTCTCTCCTCCTTGAACTTCTGACAGGTTAACAAAACTTCTGGGACATCATGGAATCCAGAAAGAAGACAGTGAAATAAAACAGCTTTAAAGTGGTCAAAGGAGCACAAGTCTGATGAGGAGCAACTGAGGGAACTGGGAGGGCTCATCCTGGAGAAAAGGAGGCTCAGGAGAGGCCTTGTAAATCCTCTAAAACTCCCTGACAGAAGATCTCTTCTCCCAGATAATCAGTGAAAGGATGATAGAAAATAGCCTCAGGTTCTGCCATGTGAGGTTTAGACTGGACATAAGGAAAAATTTCTTCACAAAAAAGGTTGTCAAGAACTGGAAGAGGTTGCCCAGGGAAGTGATGGAGTCACCAGCACTGAAAGTGTTGGATGGGGCATGTGAGAATGTGGTTTAGTGGTGAACATGGTTAAAGGTTGGACTTGGTGATCTTGGAGGCCTTTTCCACCCAAATGATTCCACGATTCATGAGGCTGATGATTTCTGGGATAGCACCATCCCAGGTGTGTGTGGGATGATCACTACCAATGAACCCAAAGGCATTTACTCACCCAAACAAAAGCATAGCAGAGCCCACAGAAAAAAATCTAATGAGGGAGAAGTTACAGTTCCTGTCCTTGCTGTGTGTGCAACCATGGCCTGTGGTGAGAGAGGACATCACCTTGTCCTGAAATCTGCAGGACATTGTGCCACTGAACTGCAGGGCTCAAAGGGTTGTTTTCCTCCCTGTTCATCACTTGAAAAAGTGGATGTGGGAGACAGCTGGCTCAGATTCCACACCCACCCACTACAGTAGCATTTTGCTGCCTCAGTGTCAGCAGTTAACAAGACTAAATTCAGGAATGGTGAAAAAGTTGAGATTGTTATGCTGAGAAAAACCTTTATTCCCCTGCAGGAGTGATGCATAAGCCAGAGGTTAGAACATTTTATTTCAGGGTGCAAACAGAACATGGAAATCAGATTTTTAGCAATACTAAAAATAAGTAGACTTATTAATATGGAGAATCTTTAAACAGCAGAGCAGATCAAGTACATGTGTTTTTTTATTTTTGATCCTTTTATCTACAAAAATGCAAGAGATGTTCAGCAAATATTTACTCCTGGTTTTAAATAAACCCTGGTTTATCCTGATATTCCTGCCATGTTTCCTTTGTGCAAACAGTCCAGAGAATGAATATATTTGTCAGATCACATCTGTCAGAGATTTTAAGCATGCACTTTCTGTACAAGCATTTTTTCCATAGGTTTGAACACAGGCATCAGAGTTCAGGATGTCTTGGGGAGCTGCTCTGCATTTTGGTTCCTTGCACAGGGAGCAGAGCTTTTAGCATGTCTTTTCCTCAGGGAATAATTGTGTTTACAGATTTCAAATATGCTCTCTGCAAACACACTTGAGCACTAACTCAATTTGTTTTGTTCCCACAAGCACAGCAGATGATTTTATCTTCCTCTTTGACATTGGACTGTCCAGTTGGCCCCTCCTTTCTCACAGCTACTCTGTGTTACCTCACCACCTCCTTGCAGCAGACAGAGGAAAAAGAAGTAGTTCATTACATGGCATCTAACACAGACAGAGACTATAGAACATGGAAAGCACTATAAAAATATTCCAGGTCATTCATGCAGACTGTTCAACTTCAGATCAACCAAATTACAAGTCATGCCACAAGGAAAACTTGCCACAAACTTCACTTCAAGCTGGATCTCCTGCTCACTAGGCACTCCATGATTCAAACCAGGCTTAACCACAGCAAATTGGATATTTAAATCAGCTTTGCCTGGCAAAAATAACTAGAACTGGACTGAATTTCAAAAATTCCCAGCCAGAAGGCATTGGAAGGCTTCACTACTCATTGCCAGAAGGACCAGCAAGATCCTTTGGAAGATTTCAAATTCCCAAGTGCTACTAGGTCAGGCATAGAGACAAGTTTTGAAGAACTGACTTAAATCTCATAATTCTCTAAGGTTTGTGGACACCAGGCAATAGGATGGACAAGGTAAGAGGGCTCCTCAGAGGACAATGTACTTTGGGTGCTAAAATTTAATTAACGTTTATCACCAAAGAAACAGTTTAATGAGACACTAAATTAATGAGACACTAAATGATCACATTCTTTCCTTGAGAGGAATAGTGGAGGAGAAAGCCCCAAATATATTTTCTGTCCATGATGCAAAATTGTCTCCTGTTACAAAAGAAGCAAGCACTGCTAGACCAGATATTGGCTGTTCCCATCAGGGAATCAGCCTGCACTCTGTGCCACTCTAGTAAGGGCTTGGACAGCATTCCTGGCATCCACTTTTGGGAAAAACTGAAGGAAATGAGCCAAATATCCTCTCCATGTCTTCATCTCAGATGTGGAATGTGTAGAGCACAGGCCTGGGCATGGAAAGGAAGATGATTTTCTGTGACAAGCATCAAAAGGAAAAGTCTGGGCACTGCTGTCCTGCCCTCATCTGGCCTCCTTGTCACATATCATTTTACACAGATCCAAAAAGTGGCAGGAAATCTTCAACAGCACCAAGACCAACATGAATTCCTGAAAAACTTCACAAATATCCTCTGTAGTAGTAATCCTTTACTGACAGACATTTCCAAGTTCTGACATTTAACCTGTTCTTCATTTGTGATATGTGTCTCAGGCACTTTTTTCAATCAGAATGTCACTTAGAATCCACTTAGCACCCTGAAATCTGTTGATTATACCACATGTCTGTATTTATAACCCAAACCTGGAACAGCAACTTGATAAAGAAACCATCAAGATTGCCTACCCAGTCCTTGCTGGTGTATTAAGTCTTTGCACAGGCAGTGTGTGAAACCTCTTTTTCTCCTCTTTCTTTGCAAGTTTAAATGTCAGACACTCAATTGAGATGATTTAAAAAGTGACAGTGGGTGAGATTCACCAGGCCAGATGACCACAGTGCCATTTGAGCTTTTTGCCTGGTTTCTCTGCGTAGATAATGGGGAGGAAGAGCTGCTTGCTGGGCATTATTCATCTTGCCCTAAATAGACTTTTCAAACCTGACAGGTGACTTGTGCCCTAAAAACTCCCATTTCTCTGCAATGACAGATGAAGCACCAGGTAATGTTCTCAGCTGTGGATATCCACAGCCTTGCCCATTTTAGCTGTGTGGTTACAGTGTGTGCTTACAGCCCCAGGGCTGCAGCAGCTCATTTATTTTGGTGCATGGCTGTCAATGAGGGGAGTCTGGAATAATTTGTATCGCCCTCCCATTTGTCCTGGGATAAGAACAAATGCACAGACATCTCAGATGACTCTGATAACCTATTAAGCCTCGACAACTTGATGGCATTTCTGAGTCCTCAGGGCAGTCGTAAGAGGGGAATATGAGGAAAGGTCTTGTGTTCTGTATTCTGTTCAACAAGCGTCTCTGTGAGCTGTGGGAAACAGAAGTACAGTGTCAGCCAGCAAGATAAAAGAACACTTTTGCAGCTGTTATTCCTTGCCCCAAATCACACACCAACTGAAAACATATTTGGCCTTTTTCCAGAAAATAACATCCCTCCCCGCTAAATCCTGACTGAGGAGATATGTTAATGTGTACTGGAGATAAAAAGCACTTATAGCAACAGCTCTGTGGGCTGTAAAGGTGCTGTGAGAGCTGGGCTCCAACACAGAAGGTGTTTGTTGGACAGGAGGCAGTGAAGAATCTGGTAATGATTCTGTTCTGACCTCCAGGCTGTCAGGAAAATATGTTGGTGAGGTTTCCCAGGAATTTCTTGTACAAACCTTGAGGTGCCCAACAATGTTTTCCTAAGATTATCTCGCCACATGTAGTGTGCAAACTAAAAGTTAAGCAATGAACAAGGGGAGGAAATATTCAGTGAACTTTGCAATGATGTTGAGTGTGAAGATGGGTTTGTAAAATGTCATGAACTTCTGCTGCTTTAATTCTCCCCTCCCTGCCTGGAAGGAGCCTCTGTATGCCTCCAGCCTGAGCTCCTGCTTGAAGCAAACAAAAGCACCAACATTAGATGGAATCAGGTGTGGTGAATCTTGGATGCTGGGCCAAGGATGGAAATCTGACAGCTTCTCTGAGCAACCCATTCCTCTGCTCCCTCCCCTGCTGATGGAAATGTCACACTCAGTGCCCAGCCTGAGCTGCCCAAGCTGCAACTTGTGGTTGTTGCCCTTTGCTATCTCCATTGCCAGTGGTGGGAGGAGTTTGACTCCCATATCTCACTTTCAGTGTCAGAGCTCTCCTCCTAATTTTTTTCTTTTCTGCCAGCCACATCATCTCAAGTTCCTTCCACACTCCTCCACGAGGGATATCTGGAGGATGTGATAGTGCTGAGGGTAGTGATGATCCTGTGCCAACAGCAAACCTAATGTGGGTGACTAACAAATAATACATAAAAATATTAAAATTGATATTTAGAAACAATTTAAAATAATTAAATTGTCAGTCAGCTGGACAAAGCCCTGTTGGTCTAAGAAACTGCTTTGTGAGGATGACTCGGACTTGCTGTACAGGAGCTGGAATAACCCTTCAGCAAGAGACCAGGTCAAGTCCCCAGTTTAAGGTTTTGAGAAGAAAACTGTTAATTAATTTAAATACAAGACCTTTAAAAAAACTATGTCACTACTGTTCTCTCCTTATTCCTGCAATTTTAAGTAACCTTTACCAAAAGTCCCATCAGGCTGTGAGTGCTGACATAACTCAATATCCAGATCTTCCTCTGTTCTTACAGGAATATCCCAACTACCACTTAAACTTCCTTGGAGTTGCACCATGTGTACTCTACATCCCATCAACAAAAAAATTATCTCTGTGTGCAAGCCCTGTGCTCACTCCCACAATATTTTGCAGTCTCCTGATGGAACCTCCTTGCACTTGTGCATCCTCCTCTCCAGATTTACTCTATTAAAGCCTAATGGGTACAGAGATAATGGGATTTCATGTGCTGATCACATCCACCTCACTGGAGTCCCTGCTGTTCTACTGTGCAGGATTTATGTCCCTCTCTGCTTCTTATCACTTAATTTCTTTTTAAGACAGAGACACCTGCCAGGAACAAGGAGTTGAGATGCCATTAGATTCACAAAATGCCCTCTGCTGATATAACAGGTTACTCAGTAATTACCCTGACTGAAATTTCCACCAAAAATTTGAAAAGCCATGTGAACACTCGATAATGGAGTTTTCTCGAGTCAGTTCTTTGTTTGGTTTGGTTTGCTTTTTTACCCTATTATACCAGTATGATCTCATGGAAACTTTCCTGAAAAGTCAGATCTTCAACCCAGCAACTATTAATTTTTCAACACCATTCTCAGGAATGGGAAGCAGAGCCCACTCACACAAACTTCTTTCAGCTGCAGATTTCCACAAAGACATTCCCATGCAAAGTGGGCTCCACAAAGTCAAGAATAACAACTTCCCTGCTTAGGAATAATCCACGGATTTCCTAAGGCCCATAGGTGGAGAAAGATGACCAGAGACAGCTGTTGACTTTGACAGGGTTTCCTTGGGATTGTTCATATTGCATTCACCTGAGCCCTGCAGCCAACACCAGCCTGTGTGGCTCCAGCTTCCCTGTCCACCTCAGGGCCTGGAGCGGGTGTGGGCTGAACAAGATACTGATGTTTGGTCCTGATTAAGCATCTCCAGGGACAGGAATGCTGCTTGGGAGCTGGGGGAACAAATCAAACACTCGTTCTGTGCAAGCAAAATGAAACATCTGTTTATTGTTCCTTAAGGTTGCTTTCCCAAAGAATTTTCTCTCCTCTGGCAGATTGTTCCACCAGTCTTTCCCAGGTCACTCAGCTTTGCTCCCCATGAGCACCAGGCAGTTTGTCAATGAAGAACTTTGCCAAGTCCCATTCCCTGCACTGCTGTTCTGATTCCCACACGTTGCTAAAACCAGCTGGTCAGTCACCTTTGGTGCACACCAGAATATTTCAGATCCACTTAATCCCCCAAATCAGGGCAAACTGATAACACAACGCCCTGGAGTGATGCAGGGCTAGAGAGGAAGCACTTGCCCTCAGCAGATGCTGCTGAGGAATAACCAGGAGGAACCAAATGTTCTCTGGAGCTGAGCAGTGAACAGATGCTGGTGAAGACAGGACAGTCATCTGGGAGCTCCCTGGTGTCTGTGTCACACAAATGTTCCTGGGTGAAAAATTTCCTCTCTAAGAACAGGGAGACCTCTGGGCAAAAGTCTTTTCTGCCACTGCCACGTGAGAACAGGGGGGTTCTGAGTGCTGAACACTCCAGTCCCGTGTGCAGTTTAATGGTGATGGGCAGAGCTCACTTGAGCACCCATTTGAAGCACTGACTGGAAAAATTAGGAAGGCATAATCTTTTTACTCTTGGTTTTACTGTCTGATGAGACCATCTGCAAAATAAGCTTAGCACAGAAGTTCAGTGAAGAAAAAGTAGCCCTTTAAAATCTCAGATCTTTGCTTGTGATTGAAAAACACACTAATATCAATTAAAGGAATTGTTGGAAAGAAGGAAAAATACAAATCTGTTGTTGCTTTTTTGCATCTGCATCTTGACTGGGCTTCAGAGGCTTCATGGATGTTTCCTTCTAGCAGGTAAAATAAAGAGACAGGAAACCTGGTCCATTGTAAACTCTCAAAAAAACATCACCAGCACACAACATTCATCCCTACCGCAGTCACGAGGTGGAGTCCACCCCATATCTCACCCATTACAAGTTTGCTTAAACACTACGTGGCCCAAGCCCTTAAATACCTCTCTGTACTCTTTAAACAAAATCCCCTCAAACCTTTAAATCCACAGCAGATTCTTCCACAGCATTACAAACAAAACCTAAGGATAAGAGTGGCATTACTGTGAAGGCTTTCTTCCTGGAGTCTGGCATTCCTGCCCTCATTGCTATTCCTCCTTCAGGAGGGCTGAAGGGCTCTAAGGAGGCACTGGAGCCTTTCTCAAGAGCACTGCATGGATTTTCTAGAAGGGCAGCATATGCTGGAAGTTCTGACCAAGACAGGCAAAACAAGCATAGGAGGGGTAAAGGAAACATTCCTGAGTAAGAGATTTTATTGTGCTCCTGTACTTGGGACTGTCTGAGTCTCTTGAATTTCTGAAGTTTGCCTCCAGCGCCACCACTTCACATGGACCCACAGCCCTCTCCTCATTTTTAGGGTTTTCATGTTTATCTTTAGGCAAAGACAGATGTTTGTAGAGGGAAGAGAAAAGTAATCATCTCTGCAGAGGTGTGTGCTTCCTCACCCATTTTGACAGAATTTTAACAACACAGGCTGTACTTGTAGCCGGGGATCTCGAGAAGCAGCCACAGGTGACATCTCCCTGAGGGCAGGAACAGCTTCATTTTCTCCTAGTGTGAAGACCACAAAAGTTTGTGGCATGGGAACAACTTAATCTGCCCCATTCCTTGTTGGAAGACAGCTGGGCTGGTCACACTCAGAAAGGCACCATCAGTAGAGCAGATATTTTTTAAATTAATGAGTGTTCTATGAAATTACACCATTAGAAAAGACCAGAAACATGTCAAGATGCTAGACTGATATACCAAAAATCTTGTTGGTTTTTTTTTTTGGCCAGAAGAAAACAGAGAAGAAAAGGTGCTTTAACACTGTGGAAATGTCCTGTTGTAGCATTTTTTGAATGAAATGTTTTGCTAGTTTTTGTTTGTGTTTATTTACATTCCCATATATATATATATATGCATATATATAGGGCTTTTTTAGCCAAATTCTAGTTATAGAGATAATTTTAAAGCATCCATCCACATTTCCATTGAGAAACCTGGGAAAAACTGTGTGAAGCGACAGGATATTCCTCAGTGACTGACACTTCCTTGTGCATTAAATCAGTGAATTAAAGAGCTTCAGAAAATAGTACTTTATGAAAGAAGATAAGAAAATGAGGAGGAGAAGATAAAATAAATAAAGGGAAACATGTTCCCCATTTCCAAATATATTGGGTCAGACTGTCACATACACAGATCTATATTGTGTGTATTCCAGTTTAATGGACTAATAAAGTTATAAAATTTCCCAAATTTCATTATAAGCCTTCATAGAAACATCAGAAATGTCATAAAATGTAATAAAATATGGAATATAAATTGACCAGGGATTCATAATGATTTATAATAATTTAGATTGAAAATAAACCTCTGATGCCTCCAGTGCAACCTCCCACTGAAAGTGGGTTGGGTTCAAAGTTAGGGGAGACTGCCCAAAACATTTCCTAGTTCAGTTTTGAGTATCTCCAAGGATGGTGATTTTCCTGTTTCATTTCCAGCTGGCTCCCTTTCCTCCCAGCAGGTGCCTGATACCCCTGATTTCCAAGGCAGGAATTTACCATTGCTGTGTTTGACCCAGGCACAGAAACTTTGGGCCCTCAGGTGTGGACAAATCTTGGTGTCAGAACTGGAACAGGCCACACCCCTGAATGTTACTGAGCTTCTCTTATATTTTCTCCTCCAAACGTCTCCAAACACTCCACTAATATGCAGCCTATAAACACAGATTGATGTCTAACCAGCCATGGCTCTCCTTGGAAAGCATTTCCATTTGCTTCTCTGTGTCCATAGCAGGAATCAGAAGACAAAATTCATCTACCAGAAGTTGCCCATAATCTCAGAAATCCCATTTAGTACTTTTGACTCTCAGGTTCCTGTCCCAATCTCCAGACAGCATTTCCCATATAAAATACCTATAATAATCCTAAATCCAATATATTAAGGGACTTAAAGAAGAGCTTAAAACCTTTGTTTAATCAGAAATAATAACCTGAAATAATACATAAAATAGTCTGCCCACGCTGGTGGAATAAAGAAATGGATCCTGCCTCATTGCATGGAATTTGGACTTACCCACCAGACAGTTAAGCTTATTTTATGATAAGAACGTGAAAAATATGACAGGAAATCTCAGTGATGCAGTGTGAAATTATAAATGGTTTTACTTCATAAAAGTAAAAGAAAGTAAACCGTAGTGATAATAAATTCTTCATTTACAAGACTCATTCCCAACAAAGAACGTTAGTTTTCAGGAATGAAATTAGGCAGAGGCAGCCAGACAGATATCTGCCTTTATAATTCCTTCCTGAACCATGTCTGACTCCAAATCTCAAATTCACCCTTAAAAATTGCAGATGCATTTTCAGGGTTCAGAAAAAGTAATTTTTGTCTCAGGTGGTGGGGGGCTATGTCAAGTTATTGTTTAGAACTTTCTCTGGATCAAACAAGCTATGGCAAACAGTTTTTGGAGGATCAGGAAATAATCCAGTGATTCCTGGATCACTCATGACACTTCTTAGTGGACTCTCCCTGCAGGGTGGGGACCAGCAGCTGGAGGCAAGGCAGTGTTGTTGAGATGGTTCCAAGGAACTGAAAGCTGATTTTAGTCCAAAAGGACAACACTGGGTGATGACAACTGGAGAATGTGACAGTGGAAAAGCAAAGCCGGAAATGAGGAATCACTCTGGTATGTGAAATGGAATTCTAAGAGCAAGATGATTCCTACAGCAATAAATAAAATATAGATCCCTCCAGGAAGTGGCCTTGGACCCTGCCCACCCAGAAGCTGATCCTGGACCCTCTCCTCTCAAACTGCCTCATGCAGAGACACAAAAGGAAGCAAACAGGTCTCCCAGCAGACCTCCAGACCTCATTGTCTCTGTCATGGACCTCTTTGTCCCTCCAGCATCCAACTCAGCAGTCTTGCATCTCTCCCATACCTAGCCCAGACTTTTGTCCATCCCAACACCTGGCTCCCGAGTCTCTTATCTCCCCGACCTGCCTCTTTATCCCACTATTTTTCCATGCTTGTTCCTCCCCAAACAAGCCAAAATACTCCCTTTCCCCTCTAGTCCCTCCCCCTAACATCCTGCATGGAGCCTCTTGTCTCCATCATCTCTGTCACCCAACACATGGGGTTGAGGCTCTCCTGGGAACCCTGGATCCAGCAGGGTTTTGGGATTGCTGGTCTGTGTAGGTGTTGGGGTCTGTCCCCCCCAATGTTTCTCTGTGCTCCTCTGTGTGCAGGGTAAAAGCCTTTTACCACAGGAGCTAAAAAGTCTCCTTGAAATCGATTGTCTCCTTATCCACCCTCAGTTACTTCAAATGACGCTCCTGGCTCTTCAGATCTGTGGGGGATTTTCCAACAACGAAATTTCTCTGTGTCTCTTCCTCCCATTTTATTGACTGGCAGAGAAACACACATTAAGCCCAGTTCATTTTCACACGAGGGCTTAGATCCTTGAGATATCTGTATTGCAGACTTCTCTGGGCAAATTGCCTGAAAGCTGCTTCAAAAATCAAAACCACCCCCCTAAAAACCCAACTTCCCAGACCTCCTGCTCTCAGGAATATTATTATTTTCTATATATTCTCCTTGGTCTGCAGACAAGCACCACAGAGATGTTCAATTCCTTCATGTTACCATCCATGTTTAGAGAAAGCTGCTTTCCTGATGAGGCTATAAATTATTTTATTCTTCAGCAAATGCTTATTTATTGACTTGCCTTTCTCATGCATCAGAAATCCCCCCAGTCTCTCCCTAGAGAAACAGACATCTCCTGCTTGTCATCGTAGTGATTCCTTTTTAGGAAACCTTCTTAGGAAACCTTTTTAGATTTCAACAGCCCCAAAGTCGCATCCCCCTTGGCCCTAAATGCCCACTTGTTCTTGCACATGCTGCTGCCAGTGGGAAGAAGCTGGGGAATGTATGATTAATCTCACATCCCACATCTCACACAGAAATCAAGATGGTGTTGTTGCTGCCCACAGTCATCTCTGGTGGAGTCAGACTGTAGCAACAAGCAAACAAAGTGGGGGCCACCTGCAGAAAAGTGGCTGGGGATGGCCATGACATGGGGCCTAAGTCACAATCGAGGTCAAATGTCCAAGGAAATCCTTGACTCTTTCCTCCTGAAATGCAGTAGCTCCTGTAATGAAATAAAAATTTCTTTGGGGGAAAAAAAAAAAAAAAAAAAAGAGCCTTGGAAAAAAATCTCCAGAAGGATTTGGGACTGAGTATAAGCTTTGGGTAGAGCAACATCTAACCAAGTTCTAAGTACTTTTATCTGTTATAGCTTTAGGGTTTTTTAAAATGCTTTACCTACAGACTAGAACCTGGTGATGTATTTTTAAAAGTTCACCCAGTGTAGGATAACTCGTGGCCTTTCAAAAAGAAAAGAGACACAGCCAAATAATCACCCATTTAGCTAAATCCTCATTAAATGCTTGCTGCCCCTGGGCCTCAATGAGATTCTAACATAGCCCAAGCAGGAATCAGTCGATCAGGGAACAAAACCCAATTCTATTTTTAAATTGATAATTGAAATAAGGCATCTCAGGTGGTTTGGAGTGGTTTGAGAGGATTTGATGTAAAATCCTTCCTCCTGCTGGTTACACACAGCTCCATAGTCCCACCAGCTACCAAAGAGGTGAACTTGGGGCAGAACTGTGTAATTCCTGTCTTTTTATCAAGGGGAGTGATAAATACAAATGAACTGACTGGTAGGACTTATGGTGAATCTGCTTAAGCTTTTGAATATTTTTTCACCTGATTCCTACTTACTGCCCATCAAATGCAACCGAATCCCAAATGTCTCTAATTCCAGAGGATGCAAATGACCAGGATTTAGTGTGTTTTCATTTTGCAGATTCCCACTGCCTTTGATTTGCCTCCTCTCTGGACTTTTCTCCTTCTTCACTCTGCTGTCGACTCCAAATGCAAACATGATTGGAATTTATTCCTCCTAAAGAGTACCAGACCAGCACTGAAACCCATCTGGGCTCAGCCTGTGGCTCCACTGCTGACCTTCTGTGAGGGCTTGGCAGATCTCTCAGCCCTTCTTTATCAACTTCCACTTATCAGGTCTGCTGGCCAGGATTACGAGCCCTGTGAGATGGGAGACATCTCTCACTGCGTTCCAGCCCCACATGGGACCGTGACCCTGATAAGAAACTTTTGTAGGGCACAAAATACATTTTCTGCACCAATGAAAGCTGGTTACAGGTGGCCTAAGGGTGCAAATATTCTTTTCAGCTTGAATAACTCAAACCATTTTTCTTGGGCCATTTATCTCTTTTGGGGTTGACATAACACAGGTAAGGAAGAAAAAAGTAATTTTGGATTTCCTTGCGACAGAGGATGGTTTGGGATGGCATATTTGTCCTGCTACTTCCTCAGAGGGAAATATGAGTGCTGCTCATTTTCCATGGGACCAGAGATGCTCTGAGTTTAGGATTGCCAAGAGAGTCTGTATGAACTGTATACTCATTAAATTCCCAGTATTATTAAATTTGTGGGTTCTAGGGAAGTGTCTCAGCCAAGTTTGAAAGACCTTGGCTTGACACCACTCACAGGGGAGGACATCAACCTTCCCCACCACAACACAGCACCCTCTGGTTTTTGTTAGACCACTGAGTTTAATGAAAACCTGTCTATAAGCTCCATAATTTATGAGGTTTGCCTCCTTCAATTGGTGACACACGAAACCTGAGGATGAAGCCTGGGAGAAGTCATGAAGCAGGGAAAGGAGCAATCTAGGAAATAGCAGGGCTTTTTCTGCTCTAGATCCAACAAACCCACAGATAAATCATAATATACAAATGAGGCAGCACAGGATTGCAGATGTTGGCAAAGTGTGCACGTTCTTAAAGCTTCATTGAGCTGCAGATGGATGCCAGCCTAAGGTGAGTTGCTTTTCTCCATTAATACACAAAGCCTGTACTTTACACTCCTCTATTTTGCATTTCTTTCTCTGTTACACAATCAAATTAGCATCTTCTTTACTATTCTGAGTTACATTCACCACTTCCAGTTTAAAATATATGGGATAACTGTGCGCTAAGTAGCTGTCTGTGCATACAGATATATATTATTATGGGAGATTCCTGTTCTTCAGCTTCACTTTGCAAGCACTAAAATCAGCTGTACATTCCTCGTTCCTTAATTTGCATGCTTACTTGCAGTCTTACATCTTTTTTATTAAAATTTACTTCCAGATCACAGGACATTGGCTAATCACCAAGCTGCTTTTACTTAATAAATCATCTTAACCTCTAACAGGAGATGTGTTTTTTAAAGCAGATTTTAGCCTCGATACTGAATTTTGTCTAATTAGCTGCATTCTGGTGTTTTTTAAAAGGAATAGAATAGAACATAAGAGGAAACAGCCTCAAGTTGTGCCAGGGGAGGTTCAAATTGGATATTAGGAAAAATCTTTTTTACTGAAAGGGTGGTCAGGCATTGGAACAGGGAAGTGATGGAATCAGCAACCCTGGAAATATTTAAATAATTATGCAGGTTTGGCACCTGGGGCCATGGTTCAGCCATGGACTTGGCAGTTCTGGGTTAATGGTTGGAATGAGTGATCTTAGAGGGCTTTTCCAATCTAAACAATTCTTTGATTCTGTGAATGGTGGAGTTTTAAGTTTGAACTTAAGAAAATGAGGTTTGGGCTGAGTGGACCATGTTTACTCCAGAGGTTGCTTTTTAGGGCTGGCACTGAGATTACCAAACTCTTTTCCCTTCACACAGGTGCATATGAGGTCTGATCCTACACCCAGGTGAGCTGTTCAGATCCCAGAGAAAGCATTTTCCCAGAGATCTGTAAATTCCCTTCTGCCGAGAACTGCTGGGCTGTAAGAGGTTTATTGGTAAATCTTCCCTTCCTTCTCCTCTAACAGCCACTTCACTGTGGATTGAAGATAAACATCAGGGGGCTAAAAATTATTAATTTAAAATTTTGAAACAAATCCACCTCTGATGTGGAATGAGGCCAGCATATGCCTCACACTCGTGGTGCAGAAGTTACCACTCAGACCACTTCCCTCATATTTGGACTTTCTCTTGCTCCTGTTGTGTGGTGGTTTATTTTTTGTTTGTTTGTTTGTTTGTTTGTTTTGGTTTTTTTTAGTGCCTGTTCTCCTGTCTTTAGTTTCAGGACATGTTAACCTAAGAAGGCAATACAAGGAAGAAAACAGGTATTTAAGAAAATACTAAATTCCAAAGCTTGCATGAAAGAACACTCTGCTGCAGGAGTAATTTTTGCTAAACAGATGCAGTTGGGAAATGAGGCCTTATTATCAGGGATCACAGTTATCCCCTGCACAGTTTAGCAACCACATTTGTCTTGACCTGATATTTCACATTTTATCCACATCTTGCTGGGAATTCAGAAAAAGGGTGAGAGGGGGAGAAATCCCTCTCCATGTTCACAGTTCATTATACATTCAAAATTCCTTTGAAAGCCTCTCACACTGAATAATAAGTTGCAAAGCTCTCCCAGTGCTCCCTGTCTCTGAGGCCACAGTACAAATCGTTTCCCAGTAATTATGAGGGGAAAAAAAAAAAGGAATTAATTATACCAATTTGAAAACTCCAGAATGACCTTGGACAAACTTCTAAGGTCAGCCAGGATGGTGTCCTTGTTGTCCTAGACTGGATCCCACCTTTGCTATTCCTCAGAGGAATAGCCCAGTCTTTTCCCCAGTATTTCTTATGAAGATGGAGCTGAAGAATTTGGATATTTGGCTTCAGCATATAACAAAGAGAATATATAGGATGTAATGGGAGAGCGGGGGAGTTTCTGGGGAGCTTCCCAAGCAGTATCTCCCACATGGATGGGTCCTTTCTCTGGTCCTGACCTACAAACTTCCATCCACCATTGCTGCCTTCACAGTAGGGCTGTATGATCTACTTTGGCAGAAACAAAAAACCCCACACAAGAAACAGAGCTGATTTCCAGGATCAGCATTGCCCCATCCAGGCAGAGCCATGGGATCTTCCTCCAGCTTTGGGACTTACCAGAGGAGAGGGGTTGAATTCACCTGTGACATCCCAAACCTGTGTTGAGAGAAGGGAATGGAGCTGGGGAAGGGGCTGGAGCACCAGGAGCAGCTGAGGGAGCTGTGAGAGGGGCTCAGCCTGGAGAAAAGGAGGCTCAGGGGGGACCCTGTGGCTCTGCACAACTCCCTAAGAGGAGGGGACAGCCAGAGAGAGTCAGGCTCTGCTCCAAGGGAGCAGGGATGGAATGAGATGAAGTGGCCTCATGTTGTGCAAGGGGAGGTTTAGGTTGGATATTAGGGAAACTTTCTTCACTGAAAGGGTGGTCAGGCATTGGAACAGGATGCCCAGGGCAGTGGTGGAGCCACCATCCCTGGGGGTGTTTAAAAGTCGTGTAGATGTGGCACTTGGGGACAGGGTTTGATGATGGACATGGCAGCGCTGAGGGAATGTGACACTCAGTGATCTGAGGCAGCTTTTCCAACCTAAACGATTCTGTGAGTCCATGATTCTAAATAATTGCTGCTGTAGTTTTAAGACAGAAGTTTTCCTTTGTTTCCTGGGTGTTTCTCAAGGCAGGAGGGCTTTTTGCTCCAGGCCCAGAAATGGGCACAGGGTGTTTTCACACAAAAAAGATCCATCCCTTTGATAAATCCCTGGTATTGTCAGTAGATCTCCATAGCCAGACATGAACTATCAAATGAAAAACTTGAACAGTGGCCAGCACAAAACTGTCTTGTCTCCTGTTGCTGGTGAAGGAAGAACCATACACAAGATAACTAAAATGACACATTTGAAGGTGACAGAAAGGACCAATTTTCCATTTGGTGAACAGGTAGGTGCAGGAAACCATTTGCAACAGGGGACACACAGGCCAGGAATAAAGGAAGATTTAGGGAGGCACATGGGATATCCTGCAGTATGACAGCTATTTCATCTTTTTTTTAAGCTGCTACAGCAAATTAGAGGTTGGAGCAATGAGGATGTGGGACAAGCCCTGGGCCCTACTCACATGACAACTGGTGGTGGTGCTTGAAGGAGGCTTCTGTAGCTGGGATCCCAGCTCACAGCCCAAACTACTCACCTCCCCCATATTCCCTTACCTGTGACCCTGGAGTACCCAAGGCAGAGCCTGCCCCATCCCTTCCATGCTGACCTTCGTGGTTCCAATAGCTGGACAAAAGCAGAAGTTCCCCACATGTGCCTGAAATCCAAGAAATTCTTGGGATCCCACTGCAATTCTGGGGCTCCTCTGCCACGGCTGCTGCAGTGTCTCACTGAATGCTGAGGATTCACTCGGGTGCTGACCAGCCTCACTGAGGTCACAGGATCATGAAATGGCTCAAAATTCAGCTGTCAGTCACTGCAGGCGACTCAGAAGGAGGAAAATGCCCGTTGTCACACTGACATGAAGAAGGAAACTCAAGGCAGAGGCTGTGCCAGACCAGAGGCAAATAGGGCATCCAGCAGTGGGACTCAGCACCTCCTGCTTTTCCAGGCAACTCTCACTTCTAATATTCCACCTTCACTGGTTCTCCCACCATCCCATTTTGAGCTGCTATGTGTGACATCTTTTCTGATGATTTGACATCCTTCCTAGTGATTGATTTGAGCTATTCTTGTTTCATCAAATTAAAGGAGACAGAAAATACAACAAGAATTAACCACCGCTCCTTGCAGAAAGCTAAAAGAGGCTTCCTGTAGAAACCTATGGAAAATAAGTGTATAAAGTCACTAAAGTGGGACATAAGACACATGGTGATTGACAAAGGGCTTTTGTTCTCTTTGGTACAACAAAGCCTTTCATTTTTTAAGCAAAGAATAGTCACATACCTCACAAATGTCAGCAGTGTTAAATTAATCTTTTGTTATTTCCTTTCTTATTGTAGCTGCTGCTTTTTCAGGCCCAGGTGGCTCTGCCTTTTCCACACTTGTAGATAAAACAAGAAATCGATTGTATGAAGCCACCAGGTTTTGGAGATGAGGAGCAGGGCAGAGTTCAGTTTAAAGATAAAAACAATGCCACATTATTTGTCTTCAAGGAGAAAGAACAGTACTTTGGCTCTGCTTAGCCTGGGCCCCTCAGTTCCAGGCAGGTGGAAATTGGTCCTTGGGGCTTCCCATGGCCAAGCTCACAGCAGCTCCTGGGCTTGGATTTCTCTCACCACTGCAAGGGAACATTTATCATTCTGACCATCCATTTTCAAGCCTTGTGCCAACTTCTAAGCACCTAAAGGAGAAATTTTTGAACTTTTTGACATTTTTGACGTCAAGGTTGAGAGGTGGAGAGGGGCTGGAGATTGCTTGTGTGGCACAAGAACAACCCATGACCTTCCAACTCGTGTGATTGCGCCAATTACTTTATTTTTTTTCCTCCCTGGAATGATCTATTTTACACAGCAAATTGCTTCAGAATACTTATTTTCCAGAAATCTTGTGAGTAAGTCTTATTTTTTAAAAGTCAGACAGGCATTTATGGACCTGAGTTCCACTGAATATCAAAGAGATATGAGACTCACTTCAGCACACTTTAATGTTTAAGTTTAAAGCTATATTTTATAGTATTAATTCCACCACTGAGATTCTTGGAGTTGTATCTTGCTCTGGGAGCATTCCCAGCAAGACCCAGTGATTACAGAGGCAGTGATGAATTATTTTCTGTGATGTAAATGGCACAGAATTGGGCTGCATGCATCCAAATTCATGTGTTTTTGTAAAAAGTTTGGGTCGATTACTGACATCCAAGTATTACAGTAATGACCAAGCATAGCAGGAAACAGAAAAATCATAGATTGAGTACAAAGAATCCATAAACAGCAAACTAATAATATTGTGGCATTATTTAAACAACCAGAGTGAAAAACTGCAGTAAATGTGTTTTGACCTTCGTCATGCATCATTCAGTCCAAAAAGGAAACATTTTAAGTGTTTATGTGTTAAATTTCACTTCTCCCTGGTGAAGGAAACAAAAATGCCAGCCAATAAAATACTCAATAAACTGTGCTTCCAGAAGGCAGTTTTTAATAGAATAAATCATTAATTTTTCAAAGTAAAAGCTTGAATTGTCTTAATTTTAGCCTTCATTTGGCTCAGTAAGAATAAATCAGGTATCCAGTGAGGACAAGTGACAGGTGGGAACTGAGCAGCACCAACAATAGTTTTGTAAGGACCTACACTTTTTTAACTGTAAGATCCAGGGAGTTGGCTGAGGCTGTGGATAAACATGAAGGAACCATAAAGGATCATCTCCCACCTCCAGCTACCATTAATCATCTACAGTTTTTGCACCTCCTCACCCACCCACTCATTCCAGGACAGGGCTAAGCCATGGGAGATGCCTTCAGGAGGTGCCTTTGTCTCTTGAGTTGGCCTTAGAGAGTCTAAAGGGGCAGATCAGATCCCAGCCCTGGAATTACAGGGTGTTAGCCCTCAACATCCTACTACAGTACAAAACAAATTCATCTTTATTTCTACTGTTGCAATTTGTTGACCTCTTCCACGGATGCTCTGGGCCAGACCCTGCAGTGCTGCTCATTCCAGCCCCAGAAAACCTGGCTGGTTACATCTGGAATTCTCTAATGCAAAGCTGGCAGTGTGCATGTTTCAGCTCTCGGGATAAGCACAGAGATGCAGGATTTTCATTTTATTTTTTTTTTTCCCAGCCATCTGAAATGAAGAAGTGAAGAGGAATTCAAAATTAATTTGAGGTCATTTTGAATCATTTCATTTGAACTGAAATTAAATGTTCCATAAATGTAAGAGGATTAAACCAATTATTTTTTTGGGTCATTTTTCAAGCTAAAGCACTGCTCTCAAAATGAAATATCAGAATATTTTGTTTAGCAAATCTGAGAGCAACACTTTGCTCTTCATGCTCTTTTTCAAAATTTTTTCAGTCCAAAGTTATTTACCAAATTTGACCAAGAGCCAGACATAGCTTTAGTCTCTCTAAACTTTATTTTCCAGTAAATTTATTGGAATTTTCACTGAAATATTTGCAAGACCTAAAGCCACTTCTCTCTTTCCTAATGTTCACAATAATTATGGTTTGTACAGAGCATTACTAAAGCATTTAGAACTTGTTTATGAAAACATAAATGAGTTGTGAATTCACTGGATGTAGTGGCTTGGGAAAAGTGAAATAACACCAAAACAGCTCAGTGTTAATGTTCAGTATCCTCTGATGAATGTTAGCTTACAACCAATCTGCTCCACCTCTGTGTTTCCTCGGGCAGAAAGTGTGAGCAGACCTTTTTTTCTCCCACACTTGATTTTCTTGAGGGCTATGAAATTGCAATTTATTTCCAGAATAAACCCAATCACTGAAAAAAAAAATGATTTCTTAGTCACTTCTTTATCCCAGTTATTTATACTTCTTCCTAAGCTGTCAGCTGCAGCCTGCTGAGCAATCAATAATTACGGTTCTCTTTACACATTCAACAAAAAGCCTCCATAATGAATGGCAGTAGCAAAGGTTGCTGTCACTTGAGAACTCCCCACAGAATTGGGTTTAAATATTGTAATTCCATCTGCTCCTTCTCCTGCTTATGCATTTCTGTGGCTCAGGGTGATGTGCTGGAATCCAGGCAGTGACTTGTTATTGATGAGAGCAATTATGGAGAGGGAAAATATATTTCAATTCCTTTCTGGAATACTTTAATGAGCACCAATGCAGGCAGAAGGGAAAAGATGTCCTAGCATTTTCATAAAGGCACAAAAGGAAATAGAAGCAGTGCCTAAATTAGACAGTTGCCCATGGAGGTTATCCTAATTAATATCAGTGATTTGTCCCGAATCAGCTCACGCAGTAATTGCTGCTGAGTCCAGAAAGCCAAAGGGATTGCTCAGGGCTGAGCAATGCACAGGTGATTTCAATCTCCAGGAGATTTGAGTCATTCCTCCCTTCACTGAAATCAAATCTTTTCATAGAAAGAGGAGCATCTGTCTCAAGCTCAGGGGCTGGGGAAGGCACTGGGGTGCCTGGATTGATGACATCCATCCATTCACAGAGAGGACTGACTGCATGGACCTGCCCTGAAGACAATACCTGTCAGTGAATGGCATCCTCTACCATCGCTGTTCTCCTCTAGCAAGTGAAAACTGACAACTATTAAAATCAGTCCACATCTATAGGGGAGTTAATAGTTCTGCCTGAAGTCACATCATAATGACTTTTCCTAACTGGGAAATGTGTTCTGCAAAATCACATTGTTCTCAGTGACATTTGCACTGATCATTATTCATGAAAAAAGGAGCATCTCTCTCTATTTTCTGTTTTGTTCAGTACCACTTGTTTCCTGCTTTGCTCCAAGAAAGACCTTCAGGCACCTGTCTCACACTGCCTCGTGTGGGGTCTGACCAGCCAAGAGCAGACAGGGCTCTTCCAAACCACATGGGAGAGGTCTGTGCCTTTGCCTCCCTATTTTTCATGTCAGATGGAGCTGATTCTAAATTAAACTTCTGAAGATTTCTGTTCTGAGGGAGGAATGAAGCTTGTCTGTGTCATCAGAGAGCAGCACAGACAAGTGGAACTGCAAGGTTTGGCCTCAGAAATGGTGGAGCTGTGTTGAAATTCCCTGCTCCAATATAAACACTACCCAAATTGAACCCGTGCCTACCTGTAGTGAGACCACGATCCTGGGAGAGAGGCAGTGAAAGGAGCAACCTGCTTTGCAGACGAGCCCTGGGTAAAGCCCTGAAAACTAATTAAAACCATGGCATAGTGAAGGAAATAGGTATCTGCTCTCTGAACAATGCAATTCCTTTATGGAAATAAGGATAATGGCTTTCTTACCCATTTTAACACAGGTGTGTAGAGTGGTGCACCCAGCAGGGAACAGGTACATTCCCTGGGAATACAGTGGGGTGAGGAAATGAAGAGCAATGAGGATGAGCATTGAAATGGAATCTCTTCCAAAGATCACTTCCCCCTGAGTCCCTGCCAGAACACCTGGCATGTCACACAGCACCAGTGCCATGGAGCCATGGCAGGGCCTGTGGAGTGACACCAGCAGAGAAATGGGGTGGTAGGGACAGAATCACAATATCACAGAATGGTTTTGGTTGGAAAGGACCTTAAAGATCATTAATTCCAACCACCAACCATAGGCAGGGATACCTCCCACTGGACCATGTTGCTCAGAGCCCTGTGAACTTGTCCTCGAAGACTTCCAGGGATGGGGAATCCACAGCCTCTCTGTACAACCTGTTCCCAGAATATTTGACTGGCACAAGGGTGGCTCCATGGGGTCCTGTAGGTCAGCCAAGCCTCAGCCAAAATGGTTTAGGAAGAGCTGAAAGCCTCAGCATTGTCTTCTTGTGGCAATTAAAACTCCTGTAGTCAGAACCACCTGCAATAAAATGGGGCAGGGTAAAGAATTTAAAAGCCTTATTTTGCTCACACAGCTCAGCTTGAATACATTTACACTTTCAGAATTAAAGGCTTTTCATTTCTCGCCTAAGTTTTAGCATGTTTGCTTTAGTGAATTTATGGCTGTGAGATTGCCTCAGCTAAGAACTGCTGTGAGTGAAAAGCACAGCTCTCTATTCAGCCAGTGCCATGAATAATGTGTGCATGTGCTCTCACATAAACCCATGTGTGCTGTTGTCATTTTTGTACATTCTGAGATTTATGGAATGCAAAATGCAATCCCTGAATGCTGACAGTCCTCACCAAGAATAAAATCAAGAGTGAAAAATGTATGGGAATGTCACAGAACAGAAAGATCTTTATAAGGAAACATGTTCAGGAAATACAAGTCGCTCACCTCTGAGGAGGTTTCATTTTAGGAACCCAGAATCATCAGTCATCTTTCATCCTTAGAAGTTGCCTTTTTTTTATCCCTGGTAAATATGGAGAGCACACAGACACACACACACACACAATCACAGAACTTCTTTAAGGGAGGATTTCCGAAAAAAACCACCATAAATCAAGCTTTTGCCAGCATCTTTGGTAGCCAGTTACTTCCTAATCCTTTTGGGGACCTGAAGTGCCTAATGCTGCACACTGCAAGTGGCTTCATGCTTGCCACAATTCCTGCTCTTAATGTAAATGTTGTCTACCTACAAATGACAGGTGCAGGAGAACGAAAGGTCACTTTCAATGGAGGTGAGATGTGGTATCCACTGACAGATGGTTAAAAACCAGGAGAATTAAGTAAAGAATATGGAGAGATTCCGAGTTATCCTGTTGTCTTCAGAGTCAGGTCAAAGCAAAACTCTTCCCCATAATCTGTAACCTCAGACAAATAATTTAATTTCTATGTATGCTACATCTAAATAATTTCTTAACCCAACTGGTCTCTGTCTAGACATTTATGAAAACAGTAATTTTCCATCTGTAAAACAGAGAGAGGGATCATTCCACCTTCCAGAGTGTCTTGGACACACAAAAACCACCCCCCAAAAAAACCATTCAGGCTCTCAGTTCCCAGTCAGGACCTCTCTCTAAGGATCTGCAAGGGTGAGGTTTGAGGCTTCAGTTGTCTGAGGTTGAATAATGGGGCTGTTCCTTTCAGCAGTAGATCCAGCTCTTGGGCAAGGACAAGAGGATTGGGACTGGATGATCTTTAAGGTCCCATCCAGCCCAAACCACTCTCTGATTCTGTGAGACAGCCAGTGGAGGAACAAACCACAATGGGAAAGGAATTCCTTCCTTTCTAGATTTTCTCTATCTGTGCTAATACGTGAAATCTTTCTGTAGAGGGAACACGGTTTGGTCTGTAGAGGCTGGATGATGTGGGAAAACCAAATGGGAAACACCAAGGATGATATCCAGGGAAAAGGCACACTGGGCTAAATCTTGGTTACACATCTCAGCTATTCTTGGTCACATCACAGTGTCTGACAGGAGAAATGCAATGCAGCAAGTTTTGGTTTTTTTTGCTTTAAACCAACAGCTTTGAAATTTGCATGGAGAAACAACCAAGAGCTGTAAAAGTGATGTATTTTTAGCAATTTTTGGTGAGGACATCAATTAAGGCAGGACATTATTAATGTTATAATATATAACATTATTATGTTGTTACAATATTTAACTATAAAGCCTGACAAAAGCATAATCCCAGTCAATCAGAATTTGATTTCAAATATGCACATTTCCTAGTAAATAGATACCTGTTTTCTTCAAAGATCTATTTCATATATGTCCCATGTATAGTATGAAGTGTTAGGCTAAACCTGGGGCGAAATGTTCAATATTTGAGGTCCTAAAGTTAAATGGATTAATTAAAATGAAATATTTGAGTCACCACTTATGTCCGCCTCAGGGGTTTCCCCTGGCAGCTGGGGTTCTTGGATTCAGCTTCTCTTGAGCCGTCCCGAGGTCCATTCTCAACAGAACAGTTTCTGTCCCTGGCTTCCCAAACTCTTATCAGTGATAGTGTTAGCCCTTTGGTGATGCTGGGCAGCACGTCTTTGACAGCCTGGGGCAATGCAGGCTTCTCCAGCTAGCAGATTCTTCAGGCGACACGGGAAATAAATACGAGAATCTGTGATCTTCCAGAGAGGGTTTATTCAGCTCCAAAGGACCCCTAACAGTCCCAGTACCTTCCTTTTATCCCCTAACTCAGGGGTGGGTTTACAGAATGTTGGCAGCCCGCCAAAACGGAACAATGAGAAACCTTGCCTTTTTCAAACTCACAGGGTTCTTGCTCTCCATAGGAGAGCAGCTTCTCCCTTGTCCCTCCTGGTTCCCCACAACCACTGGAGCTCATGGTTGCTTGAGGCACCCAGTCTTTCAGATTTAGGAGAGTTTTTACAAGCGGGAGACAGTTAAATATTAAAATGGAAAGAAATGTTTAAAGTGATGCTGCTTTCCCCATGTCCCATCTCTCAGCCCTCCATTCTGAGTCCCCTCTCATTTTCTCCAGCTCTGGCCACTCCTTACCTCCTGCTCCAATCCCTAATTCTACAATATCATGGATTTTCCATCCAGCCAACACCTTTAATGTCTGAAATAATCAGAAAGACCTCTAAAATAGGAAGATGTTAAATGCTGGTAATCTGTCCTTCTCTCAGCAGGTAAAGACTTCCTGAAGTAGCTGCTTCCTCCAAGGAAAACAAGAGCGCCATGGATTTTTACACCCATCTCCACTCCTGGCCCCCAGCTCTCCAAATCAATGATGTTTGCTAATCTGGCCACATCAATGTTTCATATTCCTGGTGAAATCTGTCACTAGTTCAGCCTGAAAATAGCTTGACCCAGTTTGATGGAACAGTTCTGAAAGAGGATTTCATTGTTTCTTTCAATTTGCTGGATTTTTTCCCCCTTTATCTGGTTGAGTAGTTTATGAGAGAGGGTCAGGAAACTTGTTTATCAGCAAGTAGAGTCTCATCTTTTGAGGGTTTTTTTAAATAAAAGACCTCTTTTTAGAGCTAATAATATCTTGCTTTTTTACAGACACTCTGCTGAACAAAACCTTCAAGAATAATGTAATTTTTTTGTGTGTGTGATTTCAAAACAATATTAAGGCAAGCCTTATCATGAAGAGTTGCTAATGTGTATTTAAATTGTACTTTTCATAATGTCCTGGAACCTTTACCAGCAGATAATCATGAACTGCTTCGTGCATGGGATATCCTTTATATTTACTAATCTGAAGCACTACTGTTTTACTTTCTTTGAAAGAAGGAAAATAGCCAGAAACACTCCAAACTAAAAATAAAAAGATCATTTTGCTACCAGACCCTGAAGGGCAGTATAAGGGACTTTAGGAAAAATATGGGTGACTGGAGGATGTCATCCTGTTTATTTATTTCAGATCTTGTTCTGCGCCAAGAATATCCTGAGCAAACAGGGCAGAGCCCCAGAGGAGCTGCCAACATGAGCTCCAGGACAAGCATGGGGCTTGAAGAATAAGAATTAACTAAAAATTGAGATAAGAGAGCACCCAAGGGCTGTGTGGGATCTCAGTTTGGTCACACAGCAAAATCAGAGTGAACTCAACCCAGCAGCATCTTTTGCCCAAGTTTTTATCACCCTTGTCTGTCTTGGTTTGGAAAAAGGTGTCTGCCAGGGAAAAGCCGGAGCTTCCCTTGGAATGGAAAATGTAAACCTCCTTCCTCTGAATTATTATAATTTTGAAATTAAGGGGCTTTCAGGCAAAGATATGGGAATAGGAGTAACAGTTCTTTNCACTGCCCCACCTGGTTTCAGCAGCTGGCCCATTAACAGAAGACACCTGCCCCCTCTCCACTGGAGTTATGAGGAATGGGTCATAGAAGAGAAAATCACTTCCCCAACTGGTTTCAACTGGTAATAAAATACATAATAAAGCTGGTAATAAAATACATACTTTTGGTTACATCTTCCATTGCAACCCAAGACATTGCCCCAAAGTCACGTCGTTTCACCAGCAAACTTTCCAGCCAGCCCTAGGCAGGTTACAGAGGATGATTCAGAGCCTGGTGAACTCAGCAGAGAGGTGATATTTAATTCTGGGAGTGATGGTGGGGAGCACTGGTGAGGGAGGGAGCACCATGGTGGTTGGGCTGGGGCTTGCTGGGCAAAACAGCAGCCCCACACTGCTCTGTGTGAATAAATCTCCATGTCTGATTAATTTAGCAACAGCCCTGCCTGCCTACACAGTTCAGATTTTTTACCTGAGATGGAAATGAACTATTCCACACTCCCTGTTTATTACCAGCAGCCCCTTGTGCTGCCAGAAGAGTTGATTTGTGAGAACATGAGGTCACAGGGAAGGGTGTGGGTGTTGTATTGCCCTGAGCAAGCATCAAACACAGCAACCCCCAGAGCACAGAAATGAGGAGCCTTGACAAAAGAGATTGGAACAGAAGGAGTAGAATGAAGACAAGTTCCACTTTACAGATGCAAAAAAATCTGTTGATATGAAGCAAAGAAAATAATAATCAAATGAAAACCTACATATTTCTCTCTAACAGACATTTTTTTGATATTCCCCTCATACCGGACCTTAATTAACAGAAAATACTCTGCAGGCAGGTGTAGGTGGACAGTGGAAAGGGCCTGGGTTCAGTTCTCAGGTGTTAACAAACTTCTAGTCACAGCCCATCCCACCCAGTGAGCACCATGGTTCTGAAGTACTGTTTAGCAAACCACAGTCCTCAGCAAAATGTCTAGAAAAAACCCACAGGATTAGCAAGAAGTCAAGAAAAATGTGGCCCAGTTGGAAGTGTTCCAGAGCTGAGTGATGAGAATAAACAGAGAGAAAAAGATGTGAGCATAAGGGAAAAACAAAGGAATTGCAGGTGTGGGGTAAACAGAAAAATAAACTGTAAGGTCTCAAAATAACAGATAAAATAGTTATTTTGATAGGCTGCCCACAGCTTGGCCTCCCTTCTGCATAGTTCTCCAAAGTTTGCATGCTGCTTTACTACATCTGTCTATTGTGGTTCAGCCTGTCTCCCTCTTTAAGAACTCTTCCCAAAGATGATAAAAAATAACCCACAAATTGAATATATCCTGGCTCTTCCCCTCAGTTCCCTCTCTCTGACAAGTCAAAAACCTCCTGCTCAGGATTTCCACTCATTTGAAGCTCCCTTTTAAAAATTCTGGTCTCATCCCTTAGGACTAGATTGGGTCACTGCGCTCTGTTTCAGGGGTGCTGCACAGTTTGTGCTCTTAAAGCTCCTCTTCCAGCTGAAATTTGTGATCTAGATATTATTTGCATTGTAGAACTGACTTTTAATTGGTGATTTAAATGCTGTTCATAATTTGATGACTTTTGCCAGCTCCTCTCTTATAAAATTCATTAAAATCTTCAGTGCTTTTTGTTCCTGAGATCTGCTTTCACACTGCTTGACATGAAACCATTTTCCAGTCATATCATGTGCATTCTTTGCATCTCATCAGAATCAATGTCTTCATCTTTGAACTTGAAACCTTGTCCATTTTTCCCCCAGGAAAAGTCCGGTAAAAGAAAGCCCTTTTTTCCTTTCTTACTTCAGAGTACTCTGGCCAAACATTTCCCCAATATTGTAATGTCATTTTTGGTCTCCAGCACAAGCCAGGATGGCTGGAGAAGAAGATGTTCATTATCCTGCTCAACCCATGAGGCTCTCCTGCAGACTTTTACAAAATATTCCAGATGCCTTTTGTCTCCTGAGATATTCAGTCATTTTAAGGCATATGAGGCAGTGATTTAGGAATGCACTGATTCCTTTCCAACCCCCCGAATGACCTTTACATTTAATGTTTCACTTTGTCGTGTGCATTAGCAGTAAATTATTTCCTCCCACTGCACAACTGCCCTTGGCTCTCTAAACTACCCTTAATGCCTTCTTTAACCTCACTCTGGCAATGCAGAGGGAAGAGCAGACACAAGGCAAGCTGTCAGATTTTTAATTCATGCTGAAAAGTGATAAGTGGGAGCTGGAAGCATCAATTCCGCAGACTGGAAGAATGGAATTGAAACTAACCCATGCTGATAAACCCTCCACCAGAAGTGACCTGAAAAAGGGATTATTTTCAATCAAATATCGGGTCTGACCTTCAGCTTGGAAAATTTTGTGTGATTTTGCCCTCCGTCATCACTTTGCCCTCCATCATCACTTTGCCCTCCACTCTGTGCCACTTGCTCAAGGATGTGCATTTCAGATCACTGCCAAACCTCTGCCCACTGCCTTCTCGAGAACCATAAGCAGCCCCAAGGTGTGCAGGAGCTGTTTCTGCCTCCTGAAATCTGCAGAATTATTTCCAGACTTGGGTTGTTTGGGTTATTCTGCTTATTAACCCAAAGTATTTGGGTTGTTCTGCTTTTTGAGGCAGCTTTGTTCCTCTGGCAGCCTCTTTGATGGGCAGATGTCCTGCGAAGGAAAATCAAGAAGTGGGATCTGAGAAGCCCAAGTTCCTCCAGGCTTTGCAGGCAGTTTTCTCTTGCACCAGCCCACCACAGCCCACCACAGCCCACCAGATGTCCCAGTCCTCCCCCACAGCCCCGAGAGTGCAGGGATTCCAGAGTGACACCTGTGCCAGCTGGAAAGCCACAGACACTGAAAATAAAGTGTTAAGCTTAGAACTTCCTGCTTTTTTTTCCCCCTCACTGACCACTGCTTTGGGTTTCTCACCCTCAACCAGGTGTTGATTTTTGCAATATTTTAAAGAATTTCTTTGTTAAATTTCTTTGTATTCAGAAGTTGTTGGATGGAAGTGAACAGGTGGACACAGAGCCTTAACAAGCTGAGTTTGCTTAAGGACTCAGCTGAAATAGCACTTTCACTCTGTTCACCCAAAATCTGTTGAATTTAGATGATGACAAAGTCTGAAATTACAGCATATTTGAAAAAGTCTGCCTAAAACTGAACAGTCTCAAAACCATTTTGGCTTGAGAGCTTGGCCTTTACCTGACCCACGTGCCACTGTGGAAAACTTCCTTACAGCAGAAGGGAAGGCAAAACCACTGAACCAAAAAAAAAAAAAAATGGGAGGACACCACCGTGTGAACATTTAAATTGGACTCAAGAGAAAGCTTTCAAAGATAAATGGCACTGAGGGGAACAGGAGGCCTTTCACAGCTGGGCAAATATTTCAGGGATGCTCATGATGTGTTTGGTCCTGCCTCGGTGTGCAGGGCTGGGGTCATGGGACACAGTGGCCACTGTCACCTACATTTCACCAGCTCCAGGTTCCAGAGGCAGCTGCTCAGTTTCTCTTTCCCCACTGTTGCACTGCACCAAACAAATGTTTCCAAGTAAGGAAAAGGGGTTTTGGTTTTACCCCTGACTTTTATGGAAAGGCACCAGAACTTTCTGTGTCCCTCTCACCCTGGTTGGCCCAGCGCCAGCACAGGGGCACTGTTTGGGCTTTGGAACTGTTCCTCAAAACCTGCAGCTGTTTCTATTGGCAGCAAGCCAAATTAGCCCCCTAAAACATTAAGTATTTAAGAAGGAGCACAGAGGTGCTCAGTGCTTTTTTGGACTGCCTTAGCCAGTGCAAGAGTTTTCTCTACACTGTGCTTGACTTATATTTCTTTTGTTTGATACTGTTTGTTATTTTTGTCATTGTTAAAACTTTTACAAAGCATGTCCACAGAAGTTGTCTCCCTATTATTAAGCCACTCTGGGAGACTGCAGGTCAACCCTCAGACTTGATACATCATCAGGGGGCTTATTGCACTCTGGTCGCTTGTAAGACTTGTGTCACACCACTCCTGTGTTTGTATCAGCTCTTCCCTGTTAGGCTTTTCTCTGTTGAATCTATGTCATTCTTGGATATCAAAACCATGCCCTGTCCTCATTTTCATGCTTCTCTGCTGCATGTCCTTAATCTGTGCAGCTCTTTTCTGCTGCACCCTGGAACTGGGAGCATCCACTCTTCTTCCCCACAAGACAGAGATCTCTTTTATTGGGTTTTTCTCCAGGCATGAGCAAAAGATTTCTCACCTGATGGGATAGCCTGGGCCTGCCATTCAAACTCTCAGACCTGCTGTACTGCAGGCTTTCCTCCTGTCCTATCCTGCACAAATAACATCTCCTGAGGAGGTAAAAGGTTCAGTTTGACGCTTGGTGCTGGGCTCAGAGGACACACAGCATGAACTGAGCAGATCAGTCTGTATGACCCAGTGCATCTTTATTAGCAATCAAAGAAATCAGGAGCTTTAATATTTTCAAGCAAAAGTCTCAAACATTTTTTGACATAACTACTGTGGAAAGCCAATTTTAAGCTTATGCCCCAAGCAAGAGGTTCTTTCTGGAAATATAAAATCTCTGGTGTAATAAAAATGACTGAAGTGTGAACAAAGCCAATCCTAGAAAGGTTTGGGTTGGAAGGGGCCCTAAAGATCATCCATTTCCACCTTCTGCCATGGGCAGGGACACCTTCCACTATCCCAGGTTGCTCCAAGCCCTTGGATGCTTCGAGGGAAGGGGAGTCCATAACTTCTCTGGGATCAAGAGGATTGGTGCTTCTTATTCCTATATTGACTTGGATTTTGTTCTTCCCTGTTTTACCTCTGTTAAGCACAGCCAGCTGGGAAAAGCTCATGTTGCTGCAGAAGTGCTCAAGACCTCAGAGTGCCTGAGCTGATCTGGTACTTACTTTTTCTGGCATTGTTGTCATGGCTTTTCTTTATTTTTTTTCCCCCGGTGCTTTGATTGTATTCTGTGTACAGCTGCAATTACTGCACTGTTGAGCCTCAAATGGTAGACTGTTAGATTCAAATCCCACTTACAGACAATTTAAATTACAGGGTTTTAAAGCTGCAGTTTGTTCTCGTGATTAAGCTGTCATCATAACTTGTAAGTCACTTTGGGGCTGAGTTTATGCAATTTGGTATAAGTAGCATGTGCAAGAGAGGGCCTTTATATCAAAAATAGTGGCTGTCAGGGAGAAGTTAGTTGCTTTTAATAGGCTGGAAATACACTGGGACTTCTATGGGGAGAAAACTGTGAATTCAGTCTTCCTGCACTACAGCCCAGTGGGTTTTGTCTGGAGGAACAGGAAGGGAACTGTCTCACCACCACTTGTGCATGGAGCCACACTGCCAGGCAAATACCACAGGGGCTGCAGGAAGAAAGCAAGAAAGGGAAGAGTAAAAGGAATGAAAATACCCTAAGCAAACAAAAAGCCATTCTGCAGAGACCAGACCGCATGTGAGTTTTCAGGAAGGTGTGAGCGGCTGTGCTAATTGCTGGTAAATGCCAAATCCAGTCACCTGGCAGAGGTGAGGCTGACACAGCTTCAGAACCTGCCTGCAGTGAAGCTGAGCCTGTATTCTCCGTGGGAAAACACCCAGACACAGAGACATTACAGGAATTCCCACATGGATGTGCCCAGGCTGCTCACAGAGGGCAGTGCAGGCAGAGAGCACAGGCCTGACACTCTGAGAGCAGCTTGGCCGCACCTTGGAGCTCCTCTCACCAAACTCGGCTCCAGGGAAGGGTCAGGCTGGAGACCAGGGAAAGGCTCTTCCCCCAGAGGGTGCTGGTACTGCCCAGGCTCCCCAGGGAATGGGCATGGCCCCAAGGCTGCCACAGTTCCAGGGGTGTTTGGACAACAGTCCCAGGGATGCACAGGCTGGGATTGTTGGGGTGTCTGTGCAGGAGTTGGACTGGATGATCCCCGTGGGTCCCTTCCCACTCAGGATATTCTGTGATTCTATGATTCTATGATTCTATGATTCTATGATTCTATGATTCTAATCAGGATGGGAGTCTGTTTGTATTCTGTGTTTATACAGAAATATATACATAAAAATAGATAAATATATATATATTCATAGATACGTTTTGTTAATAGAACACATGCACACAATGATTTTTCTGCTATCATCTTGCAGATCAGACAGGAATTAATCCCTAGAGATGTGCTGGGGTAAGGCTGTGATTGGTCTGGAAAGCTGAAAGGGAATGTTTGGCATTTATCTGGGAGGCACAATGTCACTGACACGCTGAACCCCCCAGGGGCGCTGGAAGAATTTCTTTAACACGAGCCTGAAAAACAAAGAAAAATCTGTGCAGACACCTGATCTGTCACAAACCTCCTGCCTGTCCTAAACACACAACAGGGCCAAACTCCTTCCACTCCTCATGCTGGCAGGGCTCTGAACAGCTTGCAGGGTGATGATGCCTTAAATTTTATCTTCCCTGTATTCCAGACTCTGTGCTGCCCAGGGGGGCAGCTCTGAGCTCACATTCAGTGTCACTCAGCTCTGCACAGAGCAGGGACACAAAACAAATCCTTTTCCTGCTGCACACCAAGGACAACTGAGACAAGTTTCCAGGCCCAAAAGCACAAACAAGGGTGGCTGAAGGGAGAAAACAAGAAGGATGGGACTGCATAACCTGGAGCTGGAATTGGACAATGAAACCCCAAGAGGGAAATGGACCAAAACTTATCAAAGTGTGAGACCTCATGATCCTTTGCCCATTTTGTGTCCATTTTGGGTCCACGTTGGGTGTAGCCCTGGCCAGGCTCTTGTCCTGCCCAAGGTATGTCCTTAAAGGCCTTTTAATAAATATCTACTTTATTCTCTTAGCTCTGTGCAGTCTCTGTTCCAGCTCAGCCTTCCCAAGGCATCACCTTAAATTTGAGGTCCTTAAATTTGAGACCTTAAATTTTCTGGTCCTCCTCTGCAGAGCAGTGCTCATGCAACACGACTGTGCCCTGCCCTTGCTTCCATGGAAAGGGAAGAAGAAGAGGACAGGAGCCAGCAGGCACTGCTGGGATATTTTCTCCAGGCATTTGTTGGTTGTAAGGGTGTCAGGAACACCTCCACTGCTCCATCTGCCACTGAGTTTTAAGAATCTGATGTATCCCTTATCCCAGCAGGAGTATCAGGGGAAACGGCCTCTGAGTAAAAAGGTTTTAAAAGCTGGATTTTAAACAAACACAGAAGCTGCAAACAGTGTTTCATGCCTGGCTTTGTGCTTAGAGGCAGCCCACCCTGGGACTGAATTTATTCCATATTGCCCATTCCTGGTGTTTGCTGTTTAGCAGAGTTCTACAAACCTGCTCGTGCACCAGCTTTTTATCAATCCTCCATTGGCTTGCTGCACCAAATGCTGACAGTTCATTACAAATAACTGGTCCATGGAGAGCACAGGGCATTCCAAGAAGCCACAAAGGTAACTTTTATAACAAACCCTCAGCATGGGAGCAGCAAACATCTGCTGGCAGAGCCCCCCTGACCGTGCTGCACTGGGGCTCCTCTGCACCTCCTGCATGCTCCTTCTTGAAACAAAGCTCGGGAATGGTGCAAAAAGTGCTTAAATTCTGTGTCAGCAGCCACACAGATGGTCTCTGTCAGACCACAGGCTGCCCACAGTGTGTTTGCCTCTCACCTGCTCCGTGTCAGCGAGACAGCCATGGTACAGCTACAGGGAGGCTCTTGCTTTTAATTCAGGGTAACATATGAGCTCAGCCTCCTCAGCAAACACAGCACAGATGGAATAGGGTCTGCAGCATTCCTGCTCTGAAGGGAGCCTTTTCCACAATGCCTTTCCAGCCTGAGGGCAGCATCCTAAACACAAATAGTCTGATACACATGCCCTGTGAGACGGGAACAGGCTTTATGGAGTCAACAAAAATACGAGGCCACAACAGGAGGAAACGGCCTCAAGCTGCACCAGAGGAGGTTTAGATTGGATCTAAGGAAATAATTCTTCACTGAATGAGTAGTCAGGCATTGGAGCATTTCCTGGGAAACTGGTGGGATTGCCATCCCTAGAACTGTTCAAAAGATGTGTGGCACTTGGGGACACGGCTTGGTGGTGGACTTGCAGTGCTGGGTTAGCATTTGGACTCAGTGATCTGAGAGGTCTTTTCCAGCCTTAATGATTCCATGATTCTGTGATAAATGGAATGCCAAGGAAAATGGCCCAGCTCACGTAAAGCACCTCCAACAACGACCCTGGGACCCTCCATCATGTGTGGATGCAGTTTAGGTGCAAGCAGCAACAGGATACACAGGTCTAAGGCAGGGACTGAGAGATTTTATCTAAATTTCCAGCACACAGCCCCAGCACAGGCCTGCTTGATGGGTATCCCAGACAGGAACCCTTTATCATGGTTGTGTCCATCCAGGCTGTAACACCAGGCAGATTTTTATCAGCCTTTCCTCTTGCCATTTGCTTTGCTGCTGGTCACAGCAAATATTCCTCACTCCTTGCCCACTTTAGGATCTCCAGCCTGCAGAGACAGAGGAGACCAAGGATAACTGAACCCAAGATGTGCCGCGCAGGGATCAGGTAACTGAGACAGCACATCTGGCTGCAGCTGCTGCCACAGTTTGATCCTTTCCCCTACAAACAAACTTCTGGATATGGGAATAAACAGGGAAATTTCATTTTTTTTGTTCAATTCTATTGTTTTTGGAGGACTAGAGTGTGGGTCCCAGCAACTGTGTCTGTGATAGTCCTGCAGCTCTGGAGCCTCCCTATTCTCCCCTCACACCAGCTCCTGTGTGGTGAACAATACACCCTTTATATACAATATACATATGGGCAGATCCACAGACCAAAGCTCCCTGAAAAAAGTTTTCATTCAAGGGGAACTGAACCAATAGAACTTCAGAGCCAGAAGTCTGATCTCCCTATGGGTTGGTGTTGAGATGCTTTAATCACTAATGATTTGTTTATCAAGGATAAAGTAGGAAAAAAAAAAACAACCCCAAAATCCTGATCCTCTGTGTGCTGCCATCCATGAGTGTGGATGGGAGCACACAGAGGACACAGGCCCACAAACTGAAAGGCAAAGTGTGAGTCTGGAGGGAAGCACGAGACAGTGGTCATGGGTTTTAGATCTGAGAGACCACAGAGTCCATAAATCAAGAAGGAAAGGAGCCAAGAGCTCCAGGAAGAGTGAGCAGAGCAGACAGGATTGACTGGGGTGTCGGGTCTGTCTGGGGTCCATGCAGAATGAGGGCTAGAGTGAGGGATGCCACACCAGCTGCTCACTTCAGGGAAGGACACAAATAGATCCAGAGCTGCCTGGCATTAGCACCAGCCTTCACAAATGAGCAATCCAAGCACTCTGCTGAAAGCCCAGCACTCTGTGGAATTCCAGTCCCTGTCCCTGCCAACAGCCTGTCTTGCCTCTGGCTCTTAAATGTCACGACTCAAGGGACCAGGTAACACATGGAAAATGAACTGTTGCAGCCCTGGAACAGAGAGAGCAGCCAGTGCCATTTTCACCACTCTGCTGTTGAGTGTTCCCAAGGGATTTGTCCTTGCATGAATCCCTCCAGTCCCACAGGAGCAGCAGCCTCTTGGGAAGACCAGCACTGGGGGGTTCACATGAATGAGCTGTGTTTGTTGGGAGCAATACAAGAACAACGTGTGATGTCAGCCTTGACAGCCACTTTTCCATCTGCATCAGCAGAGTGTGTCACCCCAGGTCCCACTGCAGCCCTGAGGATGTGTTGGAAAGTTTCCTCCCTCTGCCTTGGCACTGGAATAGGGAGAAGGAAAACACCAGGAGGGAGGTGAGCACAAGTGAGCTGGGACAGCAGCTGGCTCCAGCTTGACACCAGCACCCCACTGCTCTGTGACAACTCGTTTTGCTGAGGTCATTTTCCATTGCACGCACATCCAAAGGCAGGTCCTCGCTCCAGCCTCTTCCAGAGCTGCCTGAATCTGCAGTTATGCTGAGCCTGAAATGACACTGACATGTGAAATGGTGAGCCTGAAATGACACTGAAAAAACACCAGTGTCCTTAGGAATATCACCCAGTCCAACCCATTCAAGGGGATGCATCCTGCTGCCTTCCCTGCTTCCCTCTTACACCTGTGTGTGTGCTCTCATAATCTCACATTGTTCACCTTTCCAAGAAAAGAGCTGAAAAGGCTGGGATTAAAATTGTCAGGCTGAGGGGAAAAATGCATTTCCCGTGTTGTCAGCACCTAAAATAGTCTGGATTGGGATTTATACAATGGCACCAAGAGCTTAAAAATGTGTGTGTAGTCACAGGCAGCCTGTGTTCAGTCACCACACAGCATGGCAGCTCGAGGAGATGGAGATGTATTTAAAAAGCGTTGGGAAAACCTGCTCAGCTTTGGTTTTCTTATACACAACTGGAGCCACAGGAGGCTGTGGCCTTTTAAAAGCTGAGGAGATGCACATCAGCTCCAGATGTTGCTGCAAGTCTGAGCTATAACCTGAACTTACAGGATACCCTGGAATTCCAGGATACTCTGGAATACTGAAATAAGAATTGCAAACTTGGCTTTGTTTCATGTGGTGTCATGGGTTTGATGAGAATATCAATAGTGGAGTCAAACATCTCAGCTCTCTCCCTGCAGCACATCTGAATGTAAAGACAGATGTATTTTTGCCAGAAAACTCCATTTTTTTTGGAACATGCCTTTTCTAATTAATTTTTATTTCATCATATCTCACTGAGCTCCAGCTTAATTGCCTTTTGGTACTGACAGTTTGCAAAGATGACTTGGAAGTAGATAAATCTCTTGCAGTTGGTTCTGAAACTGAAGAAACAAGAAATAGCTTCAAGTAAATTTTAGATTTGAACAACTTTAAAAATGAATGATTACCACAGATGAGACTTTTATTGTGGAGCAGAGGATTTGTGAACTCAGACAGTTCTTACTGTTTCTTCCTTGAATATATATATAACCTTCAGTGACATTTTTATGGCTTGATATTTGCTGAAAGAGAATCAACTGACACAGTTACATGTATTCCAAAGAGCCTCGTTAGGACACATTCCCTTCTCTGCACAATTTTAATGACAACATACCCGTGGTATTTAACTGCTGTGTCCGTGCAATCTGGAGTAGGAACTGGATTTTCTGACATCAGCAAGACCACTCTGGGGAGTTTTTGGTGGAAATCAGTCCTGCTTAATGGGATGGGCAGGAGGATAAAGCTGACAGAGACAGAGAGGGAGACTAGAAGCGACCAAAATTCTGACAGGACTTATTGATGTAGAAGCTGGAGCAGGATATTGGTTGTGTCCACCCTGTCCTGACCTCAGAGCCACCCTCAGTGCTGAGAAATGAGAGCTCATCATGAAAAGAAATCCTCATGCAAAAATCCTGCTCATATTATCCTAAATGGGCACATTCTGATGGAACAGGAGAAAACAAAAAGTAAAAAATCCTGAGCACACACAACACAATTGGATCGTGTCATGGAAGCCCAAGGATTCTGGGATCTGCATAAGAAAACTGAGTTTTCCTTGCATGAAGATACATCCTATACCAACAGACAGATTCTGGGATAGCTTCCTCCAGCTCTCCATGTGAAGGAGATTGTCCTGGCTCTTATTTGCTGCTGGAATTGTTTGTATAAGGGCACTTGGCACCAGGGAGACGTGGCCACTGTTCCTCAAGTTACTGGCAGCTGCCTCAGAGACAACACTTCCACTGAAGCTCCAGACTCTCAAGCTAAAATTCACCGTTGGGTAAAGAAAACCCTCCTCTCCTCCTGTCAATGTGACCACACACCCAGACTGAGAGAGCTGATGTGGAAATACCTTTTACAAGCTCTGCTTCTCCCTCTTTGGAGGGTGAAAGAGGCACACGGGGGCTTTGCCAGCCATCCACACAGGCAAATGTCCCCAGATCCCACATTTCTTCCCCAATATGTGGGAATTCATGCCAGATACGTGGGAGAAAGGCTTATCACATCATTCCTAGAAGGGGGGTGTGGATATCCAGGGCTGGTGTGAGCATTGCCCCAGGCTGACACTTCAGGGAAGTGCCAGGAGCAGGCACATTGCCCAAAACATTATTAATTTTACAGCCAATCAGTTTTCAATGTAATTCTTTCCTGCTGAACTGTAATTTATTTGTGATAACAACAGCTTCATTTTGCTGAATGGCTTTTTAATGCTGCTAACTATAAAAAAAGAATTAATTTTACCACGCGTCACCCCTCATTGTCAGCTCAGCACTGGATTATCCTGACTTGGACTTATTCCTCCAGGGCCTAAGTGTGGATGTGGGATAATGACCAGATGGTTTACCTGAACAATAGAGATTTACTAGAATAAAGGGAGAGGATTAAGTCCCTGTGTGCTTTCAGTTATCTGCAGGATTGAGGACTTTTTTGTCACAGCATCCATCAGTGACAGGCACCAGAGACCTGGAAATTAAGCACATGGAAATAATAATCACAGAGTAATGGCCTCCTGGCTGGGCTGAGCATCTGCTCTGCTTCCAGCTCAGCTGGTGAAAATTCTCTGCTCCTAAACAGGAATTCATCTGGCTGAATGAAGGCATCCCTAAGGCAGTGGTGCCGCTGAGTTTGTCCTCCTGCCTCCCCAAACAGCAGAGTCTTGGGGCTGCTGTGCATCCCTGTGTCCAGGGACTCTTGTTGCCTCTATTTTGGAATATTCCCAGGTCTCCTAGAGCTGCCCCTCATGAGGCAGCTCCTGGCCTGGCCCAAGAAGGATAAGCAAGGGCTCCCCTGGAGTCCTAGCCCAATCCAGACATCCTGATGATGTGACTGTGCTCTCTGCTGTCACCCTCCTGCCCCTGAGAAAACCTTTCCCTATTCCAGAGCCCACACTGTGGTGGGATAAACACAGAATAAGCAGCCTTTATTGGGAAACTGCAGGCAAGGGGAGGAGCCCCAAGGCTCTTCTCAGCCTTGCTGCAGATAGAATCACAGAATCAGCTGGGTTGGAAAAGGCTTTTGCTATTGCTGAGTCCAACCTGTGACCTAAAACTACCTTGTCACCCAGACCATGGCACTCAGTGCCACATCCAGTCTTTCCTTGTGAGAAATGGATTTGCAGAGGATTCTCAAAGCCTGACAGAAAGCTCACAGAGTCTTGTACATCTGTGTGCAAACTCTGGGATAAGGTGTGCTGGCTTGGAAAGGCCATGGGATAGAGAGAGAGAAATTGAACTGGAAACAAGTTTCAAACCATGGCCTTGCAAACAGACCAGATATTTTTGAGAATTAAAACTGTGAAAGATGCATTGTAGCAAGACCACGTGGGGTAAAATAATAGGTGATTGGTGTTAGAAATATTAGCAACATTGTGTGGCAAATGCTAGTAGGCTGAAAAGCATTTATAAGGTATTGTAAACAAGAAAAAGCTTGGCTTCTGATAGAGTGGTGTTGAGTTTTACATATCTTGTGTTTCACCCTTCTATGAGATTGCTAATGGAATAAAATCTTTTAAAAATGCCTCTCAGTTGCGCTGTCTCTGTAGAGCTGGGTTTTTCCAACATTTCCTTAAACACCACCACTGATGGTGACTGCACCACATCCCTAGGAAGATCATTCCAACATCTAATGATCCTTTCTGTGAAGAAATTCTTCCTAATGTCCAACCTAAACTTCCCCCTGGCAGAGTTAGAAGCTGTGTCCTCTTGTCCTGTCACTGGTAACCTGGGAGAAGAGGCTGGCCCTCACCTGGCTACAGTCTCCTGTCAGGTTTTTGTAGAGAGTGACAAGGTCACCCCTGAGCCTCCTTTTCTCCAGCCTGAGCACCCCCAGCTCTCTCAGCCTCTCTTTCCCAGACTAATCCATCCATTCATGCCTTTTTATCCCAGTTCCTCCCTCAAAAATACTATTTATTTACTGTAGTTCTCATGTCAGGCAGGTGCTGTTCCAGGACCACTCTTCCCATGGTTTCCAGTCCCAGCAAGAGAAAAAATCTCTGTCCACACTGCTTCTTCTCACCCATTTTGGCAGTGGAGTACTCAGGTCTAACCACTGCAGAATAACTGGGCATCTCTGCCAGCTGCAAAGTGGGCAAAATGGCAAAGGACTCCAGCAGTAAATAAAATTAACTGGGATTTGCCACCACTTGGATCACACCCTGAATACTCCAGGTGCTCTTAAAGCGCTGCCCAAGCAAACTCAGGTGACCCTCAGAAGTCCAGTTCTTCTCCTTTTTCTAAAAGCAAGTCTGTTCTTTCTCCCTTATATCCCTCAGATATTCCTGTCTGAGATGTGTGCAATTAAAACTACAGACATCAACAAAAACATCTGCTTTGGCATTGCCCTTAGCAGCAAAGCACTAAGTGTAATTAAACATTAATGCTTTTCTTATAAATCCCCCTATATAAAAATTAATTTACTTAACAGGGAGATTAGAAGCTTCTGGAAAGCACAGGTTGTTATTGGTCCTGATTCTTGTCTTTCCCTTATCTTCTCTTTACACAGCAGATGAAAATGTCTGAAAATAAACCTTGCAAGGCTTGTCTGGTTCTTCCCAGGCCAAGAGATTGCCTTTCATTTTGGTTCCAGGCATGGAGCCAGGCTGTGATCATTTTTAAAGGCTGTTTAGCCAAGATAAGTCATGTTTCTGAGTGGTAACATCTTCAAAAGAGTTATGTTCTAGAAGACCTTAAATCAAATTTTCACCTGTGACTTATAAGCGGGGGAGTGGAACATTGATTTACAACAATGTCCTGGGCCCCCAAAATCAGATTCAATCAGCAGGAGTCAAGTCCTTGTGAAGATCTGGGTGCTGCACATGCTGATATTCCAAGGATTTGACCCACCAGCAAGATCCTGCGCACTGCCTGCCCTGCCTGGGTGTTCCTGTTCCTGAGCACAGCACTGGGGGGGTAAACAGAAGGCAGATTATCCCTTAGGAAAGGAGAAATTCGAAACAGCTCCTATTTCCTCTCACTGTCTCCTGGGAGGCAAAGACAAGCACTCAGACAGGTGTGGAGCAGGTGATGAAGGAGAGCATTTGCATAGGAGCCTTCAGGCTCCTAAGTGACAGTGTCATCATTAAAAACAAGATGCTTGCTATTCCTCAAAATTATTTACTCAAGGTTTAAATGCATTTATCATTCTGATTTTGTGGGAATGGTTTTAATACATTTCACAAACAGTAGATGTGAACTGTGGGCCAGATTAATTTCTGTGCTGGGGCAATTTGCATTGGGAAAACTTTCTCAGCAAACTTTGCTGCATGTCCTTTTGTTTCAGTCTTGTTCCTCTTTTGCTTCTTTGATGACATTAAACAGCATCTTTAAAAAAATATAGGTGAGAAATGTATACCATGCCTCATTTGAGGAGACAAATCAGTTATCTCAAATATTTGTGGTCAGCTTGAGAGTCTAGAGGTGCAGTTGTGTGAATTGGGAAGGATTAGAGAATTCATTTCTGTGGTCCAGGCCTCCCACAGTGGGACCTTTTCCTTTGCTTAGATGGCAAAACTTGGATTTAAAGTCACAAGTTGCTCCTGATAATGTGAGTAAATAAGTCCCATTGTGAACAATAATCAAGCCAGTGGGTGGAATTCCTCAGGATTTTGACAAAGATGCTGCACCTGCAATGCCAGACTGTCAGGAGGATGTGTTGACATCAGGTGACTTCACCAGGGTAATTCTTCATACTCCTCTATGAGGATACTGGGAAAACTGAGACTTTAATTAGGCCAGATGTGAAAAACTGTGGTAGTTTAAGGCCTCCCATTCTTGTTTGAATCATAAAATCACAGAATGTTTTGGGTTGGATGGGACCTTCAAGATCATCCAGTTCCACCCCCTGCCATGGGCAAGGACACCTTTCACTATCCCAGGTTCCTCCAAGTCCCGTCCAGCCTGGCATTGGACACTGCCAGGGATCCTGGGGCAGCCACAGCTGCTTCTCTGGGCTGTTTCAGAGGTCTCAAATATCTGGTGTAATTCAGGTCTTCATTGAGAACCCTGGTGTCCATTGAAGAAAATGGTGAGAAAGCTCTTCGTGTTATTTCTGAAGAGAATTAACATGGAAATTCAAGATGTGGGACACTCCAAGGCCTTGCTGCTGCAAAACCCGGAGGCAAAAAGAATCAGACCACAGGAACACTGTTGTGACCTTTCTCTGCAAAACAGCAGGAAAAATCCAGATCCCTTTTCATACCTTTCTTATATGTTTTGCGTTTATTCTTATAAACTCAGCCACAGGCTTTAAAAAGTTTCTCTGTTGTCCTGCCAGTACTTGCAAAATAGATCAATTCTACACTAGGGATTGCAATTTTTGGCCCTACTTGATGACAAATAAAGACATGTCCCTATTTCATGTGTCTATCAGACAGACTGGCTGAGAGGTTAGCACTTTTTAATAGGGTTTTTTTTTGGTCTTGCCTTAAATCACAAGCACTTTGGGAAAAGCGAGTGAAACACTTCATGACAGGGACTGGGAAAAAAATCCCCACCACTCCCCTACCTCTTCAAAACCACAAAGAGACCACGCAGGCAAAGCTGAATATTTTATTTGTTTGTTTGTTTTCGCCTAAAAAGGAAAAGCCAGAGTATCTCTGCAGTCCAGTAATGACTTTTACATGGAGCAGCTGGGAGCCAGAGGGCAGTGATGCAATGGACACTGGAAGGATCAGGTCAGCAGCTGGAGCACTGACACCTCTGGTGACTGGCAAGACAAATGCAAATGTGATTGCTCTGCCCCCCGACTGTCTGAGGGATGATGAGGCAGTGTGTAATGCAGGAGCCTGGCTGTATTAACTCAGAGCCTTGCCCTTTTCTGGGTTATCACAGTTAAACTTACAGCTCCCAAGGCAGTACCCCCAGGCTTCCTGGCTTTGGGATTTACTGCTTGAGACAACACTTGCCAGGCTGGGGAAAAAAAAAGCAGCTTTTTTCCAAATCTCTGTGTGACTCCTCATTTTATAGGGCTGGAGTAGAGCTGCTCCAGCCTCAGTTGCTTTGTGTTTTAGTTATCACTGGGTTTTATGAGTGCAGAATGTTTTCCCATTTACTGGATGCTCTGCCTGGAATGCAGCGATGGATTCTTTATTGAGCACAGCAACTCCCCCCTGCAACTGCTGATGTGGTGTTTGTCCAGAGATGTGAGGATGGGCCCCAGCTGTGTCCCTCCATCCAAAGCAGCCCCAGCATTTGGAGGAATCTTCTCTTTCCCGGGATATGCAGAACTGCAGCAAATCCTGTCAGGGCTGACCTCTTCACTTCTCAGATGGTAAATAAGGGCCCACTTCACTGCTCAGATTTTGGAAGGCAGCTTACAGGGCAATGGCTGAGCCCCTCACAGAATCACAGGAACATTAAGGTTGGGAAAGATCTCCAAGATGATCAAGTCCAACCTTCCACCCAATTCCACAGTGCCCAACAATAATCCAAATCACAAAGCACCACATCCACTCATTAATTCAACCCTTCCAGTGATGATGACTCTACCACTTCCCTGGAGAGCCTGTTCCAAAGCTTAACCACTCTTTCAGTGAAGGGAGAGTACAATATTAACCTCTCTGATGGCAAAGCAGGAGCTTCAGCTCCTGTTTCTACCCACATCTTTAATCACCTGGGTCATGAGCTTCTCAAACAAATGTTTTGAGGATACTTCCAGAATCCAATTAACTCAGCCCATTCCTGGGGCACATTTATCCATATGATCAAGGGATGTCTCTCAGCTGTTCCTGGAGCTGACAGTGACTGACACCAGGATCTCCAGCTGATGAGCAAAACTTGGCTGGGAACAAGGCAGGACGATTCCCCCATTGCTCCCTCACACTGTACATAAGATGCAATTCTAGGGAGATGAAAGTTTCCTTTCAAAACAAAACAAAACAAACGACATTGTTCTAAGCCAGTCCCACTGCAACTACCAATTTCCAAGAACTAGATGACATTAAAGTCCTTTTTCTCGGGCAATCCTTTCCCAGCTGTAACAGCACAGCCTTTGCTGCTGAGTTGGGTTTTTTTCCCCTTTAATTGGCCCACCTAGGGTTTGAATAATCTGTCATCTTATATTTCCTGTGCTCAAATTCTGCTGGGGTTGGCAAGCAACTGTATTACAATTCATTCTGTCTTGCTCCTGGACTAGCTGGGAGGTGTTTGAAGGTCCTCAAGCACACTGGGGAGCCAGCTCACCTTGCATGATGACAAAGAAAGAGCAATTATCTCCAACTGAAGCTGCAGGCAGGAGTGAAAAATAAATACAGAATATAGAAAACATGCCAAGGAACCCACTGAGCCAATGGAAAACTTTCTTTTAAAGGGGCATATTGATTATAGAGCATCATCTCCCTCCAGTGCTAAAGACAAAGAGAGCACAGATTGAGATTTGGAATTCCTTTTGAGAAAAAAAAAAAACCAACCCACCTTTTAATTGGGATAACAGAGAATGGCACACTGTGGGTTTCTGCGCTCTGAGTGCTGCAGGAGAAATGATGAACAAGTCACCTCCATGCCTGATCCCAGCACAGCCTTCCCTTGCACACAGACAGTGTGTGGAAATGGGAAAGATGTATTCCATCCTATGGGATGGAATCCTGCCCATGGACTGCCTGGGAATGGCTGAGCCAGGGCAATCTGGACTTTTCAGAGCTGCCAACTCACCTACTAGAAAGGGAATCCTTACCTCAGACAAAGGACTTTTGTTGTGGTATGGCTGGACACAGCTCCTGGGATGGAGGTTGTTGTTTTTTCCATGCTTTTTTCCCAGCAGGATCAGATACCAACAAGTCTACCAGTGCACAAATGCCCCGGAGTCCCCACAGAGCAGAAGCCTGGCAAGCTCATTTCCTGGCACAGTTGTGTTTCTGCTGTCAATTCCACTGGGAACATGTTCCACCCTGGGGTGAATTGGCTCCCACTGGCTCTTCAAGCATTCACCATAAGCAAAGGCCACAGCTCTGAAGAAGCTGAATGTGGTATTATTATTCCTTAAGGAGAGAATTAGAATAGTTGTTTTCCTTGGAAATTGTTTACAAATCATAGCCAGGTGGGGATTGGTCTCTACTCCCAGATAACAAGTGACAGGATAAGAGGAGAGAGCCTCAAGTTGTGCTATGAGAGATTTTGGTTGGATATTAGGAAAAAATTCTTCCCTGAAAGGGTGGTCTGGAATTGAAAGAGGCTGCCCAGGCAATACTGGAGTGACCATCCCTGGAGATGCTCAAAAGCTGTGTGGATGTGGCACTTGGGGACAGGGTTTAGTGATGAACATGGTGGTGTTAGGGTAATGGTTGGACTGGATGACTTTTAGTGTCTTCTCCAACCCTCACAATTCTATGATTCTGAGATTTTGGGGGCACTAATCCAGCACCGAGGGGACCTCAGGACACATTGTCACAGAAATAAATTGCAGTGATATCAGCACAGTCAGCTGGTCAGAACACGGTGCTGATGTCACCAAGGTCACGGGTTCCATCCCCATAGGGGCCATTCTGTGAAGGGTTGGACTGGATGATCCTTGTAGGCCCCTTCCAGCTCTGAATAACTTGTGAAACCTGTGAAAAATTTGCTGTGAGACTTCTGACCTCTCTGTCCAGGTGCTGGGATGGTACCTCTGGTGAGCAAAGTTTAAATGGATGACATGGACAGAGCCTGGACTCCCTCACACCACAAACTTGTTTTATCCACCAATATGCAATATAGGATTAAACCTTGAAATGCAACATTTTCTTGCTGCCCCTTCCTTTTCTCTTCTTTTTCCTCAGAAGCCAGTAGGGCTGATTACATTTTCAGGTGAGCTCAGGGCAATATCTCTCAGTGTCCAGAGTTCAGCAAGTGTTTGGACAACACTCTCAGGCACAGATTGTTGGGGTATCTGTGCAGGGCCATGAGTTAGACTCAGTGATCCTTGTGGGTCCCCTCCAAATCAGGATATCCTGTGGTTCTGTCATTCTCTACGTCTCTCACCACATCCAGGTTGAAAGGAATGGACTCTTCCAAATGAACGTGGAAAATTCCCACAAGGTCCCAGAGACTAATGGGGTGTTTCTGTACCTGCAGCCTCAAGGTGTGCTCTGAGGGCAGCACCCAAGAGCAGCAGGGAAAGAACCAGGCTGACCTGGTGGCATGAGGCAGCAGAAGGAAATTTCTTACCTTGAAGCAGTGTGAAATCAGATTTCCTGGGCTAAGTTTCACACCCAGCAAAGTGCAGAGCAGATGGCAAGGCCTGTGTCTCTCAAGGCACGTCTATAAATTATGACCTCTTGGCTCATTAGAACTGCCTGGTAATTCTGCTGCCCTCTTAATCTGTGCCAAGGGAAATAGATGTTAGGGATGTAAAACATGCAAAACACTTTCTCTTTCTGCAATTGCTGAGCAATAAATATTTCATCTGCTAGAGGGGGGGAAAAAAGGTAGGAAGAAATCAGTGGAATTCCCCTGTTCTGGATGGTTAAAGGCTGAGGCTTCTCATGTTCTTCATCAGATTTCTGAATTCTCACTCTGAACACGTTCTCTCTGTGAGCTCAGATACAGAGGACAGAGGGGGATGAGTTTGTAGGTATTTCTTGTTTGACAGACGCAGAATGTCTTACATGCTACCTCTGGGCAAGTTTCCCAGATAATATCAATTAACCAGACTGGGTGCCACAAAAGAAAATGAAATCTTTTAATTCACTCTGCACTGGCAAAAAAAAAAAAATCAAATCATCACTGTGTAATTATTCCGATTTAGTGTCTGTAGGCTCACCATACCCCAAGCAGAGAAATGATCAGTTCTCAAAAAGGCAGATTTTTCATGTGCTGAAGATGGCTTTTCACTGAAGAAATTTTATTATGGGCTAATCCTTTCCAGCAGCTTGAGGTGGAAAGAGATTCCCACTGGTAAGAAGTTATGGAAGTTCACCAGCATTAAAGGCTGGATGGAGGATGTGGGTCCCCTATAAATAGTGCAGGACGTAGAACTAAACTTGCCATTTCCTGCAGTGGAAAGAACTTTTCTTTCTCAATGCATCACTGAGAACAGTTCAGCCCACTAATTTAATTAGAAGGGAATTTACAGGCAATTTTAGGTTTAAGATAAAATCCTGGCCCAGCTGAAGTCAATGGGAATTTTGCCACTAATTGCACAAGGATTTTACTCCATGGCTTTGTGCAGAGATGCGGGGAAAGGGAAAAGCGGGAGAGAAAATTAGTGACGTCTTTGTCGGCCTTTATGGGAATTTATCTTTTTAAGAGTCTGAGTGAGCAGGGTGTCAGGACAGCTGTTAAACAGGGAGAAATTTCTCCACTGAAAGGCTGGTCAGGCATTGGAATAGGCTGCCCAGGAGGGCAGTGTTCAAAAACATGGATGTGGCACTTGGGAACAGGGTTTAGGGGTGAACATGGTGGTGCTGCGTTAAGGGTTGGACTCGATGATCTTAGAGATCTCTTCCAACCCTAATGATTCCATGTCTCTGTGATTCTAAAGTGTCCCTAAGCCCTCTGCCTGCCCCTCACCATCCCTCCCAAGAGAAAGGAATGTCAGAAACTGTCACAGCCTTTGTTAATATTTAAGTTCAGAGAAAAAGCCTCCAAACCCTGGTTACAGCTCTACTCAGCCTCAGTGTGCGGCAAGTTCAGAGGGGCACAGAAGGTCCCACCCTGCCACTGGTATCTCTGAGGAGACAAGGAATGAGACTGTCTTTGCAAACTCTGCTCTTGTCATGCAGCAGAAACAAAGATTTTAATTTTACTTCCCTGCAGGAAAGCTCTGATTTAAATAAATTATAGGTGTACACTAAAAGAACACCCCCTCCCCTTCTGCAGCTACAAAAAATTTGCTTAAGTAACAAATCTGCATAAAACTGGGAGATGCTGTCATGCCTGATAGATGATCATGGGACGGCCCAATTGCTTTACCAGGAGGGCAGCAAACATTCTTGCTCTCCTTTTTAACATAAATTACGCCCTGTTAATACATGTTTTGCTTCCATAATAATGCCAAAAATGAAATTACTGGTCCTGCATCAAAACACATCAAAGCTAAATGTGCATGTTTTCTCTTGCAGCTGTTGGATGCTCCCAGCTCTTCAAAGACCATTTCCTGGGACTTCTTGAGAGCCTCTTCACAGTGAGTCACCAACAATAATCTCGCTTCCCTGGAGATGTCTGCTGGAAAGCAGAATTTCGGGGAAGCTGCTGAGCTGAGGGAAGTTTTCACAGCTTGCTCACAGACCTACTGCTGTTATTCCCCCCCAAGCTCTGAGGCAAAGATGCACCACAAAGGCCATGAGAGGACGGGGCCAGCAAAGCCTCTCTGTGGCCTCTGTGACCTCAAGTTTAGCAGAAATCATGGAAAATAAAGTAACTGAGGAGTCATAACTTTTAAAGATGTCTTAACCAGTCAAATTCCCAAGTTTTTCCTGAGTGCAGCCCAACAACTCCAGGGGGAAGGGGAGCCTGGCATGTGGACCCCCTTACAGTGGGAAAACTCAAAGGAAGCTGTTCAGGTACCTGCTGTACCTGGTGACCAAAGAGTCTTCTGAGGCTACAAAAACCAAAAATCCATTTTACAACTGTTTTAGGGCAATTGAACAGCAATTCTGCAGGCCCAAAATCTGAGCCTCTGGGATGTTTGAACGCTGATGCTGGTTATCAGGCAATGCTACAGGAGAGAGTCAAGGTCAAAGAGTGGCCAGAAAAAATGTGTGCAGCCACAGATAACAGGTCACTTCTTTAGGCTTTGTTCCCTTCAATGGGGCAGCTCAAAACTACAAGCCAGATGTAAAACACAAGATAATAAAAATATATGTGAAAAGGAACCAAGCACTTCTGTGGAGGAGGCACAGGGTTGGAAAACTGGAGATGGCAGATTTGTTGTCACCCTGGTCCTTTCTTTTTCCTGAAGGAGGACATGAAAACAAAAAGTGACTTCCATCACTGAAGTCATCTCAGGAAAACTGGGAAGGATTTGAAAACTTTTAAGAAAATTGCAGCTTATGCCAAGCCACATTGTCACTGGTTTCGTTATCTGCAATATTGGATCACAAATCTAATCACAAATCAAAGATGTCAAAAGCCCATAGAAGAGCAGTCCTGTGCCACAAAAAATAATCAATCCTTGGACAAAAAAGCAATCTGGATCATATTTCTATGATACAGTAGGGGCCTTGGATGCTAAGCAGTAGGAATAAATGAAATAAATCAATAAAAAATGAGAGTTCTAGTCATTCTCTTCTGGGCCACTGAATTTGAATTACGAGCAGAAAGAGTGGGGGTGAGAGAGAAGAAGGAATAATGACACAAACCCTCCCCAATTCTCTGAGCCACTCCACTCAAGTGACAAAATGGGACCACTTTTGGAATTCAACCAGAAGCCATTTGGGTCACAGAGCTGGGTTGTCTCGTGGCACTTCCTAATTACTGTGGTCCCAGTGGTACATTAATTGTGATGGTCACCAGCAGGGGACTTCATTCAGACACCTTCCATGGAATATTGCTCCAGCATTTCCCATTCAGTAGGAAATAGGATTACAAGATGGTTCTTTGCCCATGAAACATTTGATTTCTTCCCAGATACACTGCAAGAGCAGGTGACAAACTGTGCCCAATGCCAGAGCAGAGGCAAGGAGAAAAGTGGTCATTGCAAGATGGGAGAAGTAATTTCAGGTGGACAGAGCTGTTATTTGGGGTTTTTAGCTGCCCCTGTGGGTTAATACTTGAAAACAAGCATGGTTCCATGTGTTGGCATTTTTGCATCCAGTGGGATTATTTACAGGTCTAATTAATGAAGATGTAATCAATAAGATGAGCTGGGAAATTAAGACTCATAGTCTAATTTCATAGTCTAATTTCAGATTCAATGGGTGATGCAGTCAGGGGCTCAGGTTTGCCACATGCAGGAGGTGAGGCATTGTGGAGCTGCAGATACTGGCAGCGGGAAAATTCTGGATCTTTCTCCATAGGGTGATTCAGGATCATGAAAAATTAAGGTTAATGGGAAGATAACACAAGGTCGAGGGCTGTGGGTAGGAAAAAAACACTCTCCTGTTATTTCCGATTAAGTATATTCCAGCATAAAAAAAACCCGAAAAATGAATTCCCCAGGGAAGCAGTGGCTGGATTGTAACATCCCCTCAGAGGGGACACGGATCTGATCAGGTGTCCCACTTCACAAAGAACATGCAGGGGTGGTGGCAGCTCATTTCCTCCCCCCTGAAGGCTTCTGGCTGCATTTTATTGCTGTCCCTCCACCTGAAGCATTTGAAATGCATGAGCGGCTCAGGAAGCTCCGGCCCTGGGGCAGGTGAACCCATTTCACCCGGACATCAGGAAGCAATAAGGATGGCTCTCTCCGTGCACAGGAATATAGATTTCTTTCACCAGAAAGGCATCACCCCCTCTAGAGAGAGATGCCTTCATTAGCTGGCTCTGCTCAGCTTGACACATTTCTAACAGCCCAGAAAAAGCCAGAAGAGCAAGGAGCTTCCAGCTACAGGGTCTCAGCTGGTGTTTGACACTCAAAGCATGTAAGTAATAATCAAGCTGTGCTAATTTCCAGCAGCCAAAGAGATGACCTTAACAAGGCATTTTTAGGACTATTTGCTGTTTCTCATATGGACAGGACTCTTTGCCTGATGGTCAGGAACTGCAATTAGGTCTTTTTTTGCTCAGAAGTGGTGAGAACTTGGACTGGACGTGATGAAATCTTGGTTACTGACTGTGCAAAGCCTCTGAAGAGCTTCCAAGACAGTTTGCAAAAATCCCACCAGGCATCAATAAAAGTGCAGGGCAATATCTCCCACACAACTTCAAGAGTAGCTCACAGCCTTCCTACAGCGCTGCAACTCTCTCGACAGGAGTGGGGAGAGTTTTATCCCAACAGGAAGGATTGGTGACCTTGGAGGTCTTTGCCAACATTAATGAGCCTATGATTCCATGATTCTATCCTATGATTTTAGATGTGTAACCCTGAACTAATAGCAGGAGTTTAATTAGCAATTTAAGCACGAAGCAGAGCCCTTCTTCCTCCTTTTACACTGGCTCACCTCACGGTACCATTCCCAAACCTGGCCACTGGGGACTAAAGAGCAATGAGCTGATCAGTTTAAAACCCACTGGGTATTAGAGGTTGGTTTCCCACAGCAGAGCCATGTCTACAGAAATTCAATTTACTCCTGTGGAGAGATGGGTCTGAAGAAGGGCAAGTTTACTTTAGATATTGGGAAGAAATTCTTCCCTGTGAGGGTGGTGGGGCCCTGGCACTCAGAGAAGCTGTGGCTTTCCCTGGATCCCTGGAAATGTCCAAGGGCAGGCTGGGCAGGGCTTGGAACAACCTGGGATAGTGGAAGGTGTCCCTGTATATGCCAGGGTGTGGAACTAAATGATCTTTAAAGTTTTTTCCAACTCAAACCATTCTGTGATTATATAATTCTAAGTGAATCACTTTGGAAATTAAGTGATGAATTCTGCAAGTGAAAAGGGACATCTCTGGTACCCCAGTATCCAACACCTGACAATATCCAACACTTGACAATATCCATTAAAGCTGAGCTGGGCTGTGGGGCCAGCCTGGGAGAACTGCAGCAAGTAACAAAATTGATCATTTTCCTGCCTTACAGCTTTGATAAATCACTTTAACATTGACTCTTGCCTAACCAGACATGATTAAGAAGGTGTGAATGTCACCTTTGAGGAATGAGGGGATAGCTGAGAGTGTTTAAATTGAAAGAGTCAGCCCAGAAACAAGTCTGAGTGCACATTTAGATGTGCTAATCACACCATCCTCAGTGCCTGGCTGTGACGTTTCTTTCTGAATTAGTTTTGTGTTTCAGATGAACAACAGGATCCTTTACTCAATTACAGCAGCACTCCTGATGAGTTTGTTGACATATTTGCTAATTTTCCCCATGGCAGTGCGTTTTGGAGGGTGCACATACATTATTAATGAACTGAAATTGCCTGGTATTTGATCAGTTGTCTTTTCCCCAGGTGTTGATCCCACATAGAATCAGACTCCATTCCTGAATGGAATTTCCCCTTTGTTTTGCCACTGATTTGTTTCCATTGAATGATCCTGGCATGTTAAAAAATACATAAACAAATAAATAGATAAATACACAGATAAATAAATCCCCAACCTCCTGTTGAATTTTCACTCTCCAGACTAGAATTGCCATGGGAAAGATCCTTCTAAGAGTTTTACTCATGCTCTATATACAAGTTAGGCTGATTTCAAGCAGAAATGGTTGATAAAGTGCATCGCATTGTATGAGGCAAGACTTCCACTCCTTCTGCCACTGCCCCCCTGGTAAACCCTGGTCAAGCCACTTAAAAGATATTTATCGACTCTAAGTTTAGAGTTTGGCCTAAATGAGTTTCCCAGGCAATGGAAAGAGGTGGCTTTCTCCAAGGAGAGGAGAAAGTTGATGCTAAAATGGGAGGGAGAAGAATTAATCACCCATTGGAAGAGCCTCTCTGCCTCTAATTAACACTCACAACAAATAAAAGAAACAAGACAAACGAGCTGGGTGAGGTGGAACAGGTGGCAGAGCTGCCACCTCACTTGCTCTTCACTTGCAGAGAATTACAGATGAGTCACACAGTTATGAGTGAAAACCAGATTTGGTCAAGTTTTAACCATGAAATATCCTCATTCTGGGGTTTGGTTTGATCCTACTGATTATTTAAGAAAGACAGACCCAAAAACAAACCTGGAAAAATCTTGCCAGTGTAAACTCGCTCCCAAACATCTTTGTTCCCAGCCAGATCCAGTTACAGGCTCTGAAAATAAACCTCACTGTTAGGGGATGCAGAAAGGAAAATTTGGCTGCAGGAGCTCTGCAAGAGCAAATAAAGAGAAAAGATGAGATGGGAGGGAAAAGATCTTTTCAGAAAGATTTTAACAGGGAGAGGTGGGAATGTGCAGCCCTATTCAGCTCCCAGTTTAGCACCTATTGTAATCTCAGGCTCTCTGGGTGGATCCTGCCCAGCCTCAGGAGTCTCTGCTGCTTCTCCTAAATCCTGTCACCTCTCTGGGAGCCACCCACAGGTCCCCATGTGGGGCAGTGCCACCAGATGCCTCCGTTCAGGGAACCGGGTCCAGCCCTGGAGAGCCCTGGAGCTCATGGAATTCAGCTCCTTGGGTTCAATGGGGATTATTTAAGGACTGCCTGAGCATTCTGGGATACCCAGATTTCAACCAACTTTTAGCAAGTTGCAAGTGTCTGTGGGAACATGGGAAGTATTTTAAGCAGGAGAAGGAATTCTCAGTGCCAAAGGCAGAGGGAAGCATCTGGGCCCCAGAGCAGATTGTGAATTTTCACTCCGAGCTGAGTCGAGGCTGAGAGTTGTGCAAATCTCACAACATTTTGGTCCAAAGTGATGGAAACAGGCATTATAAAACTATCTCTAGCTGGCACACTGATAAATTGTTAAATCTTTTCCTGAGCTCAAACGCATGCAAGTGCAGTCCAGGTGGAATAGAACAAATTAGGTCAGAGCCTCTCGAATTGTCTGCATCTCTCTGGCACATTTAAGACACGAATCAGATTAAGCCCAGATAAGCCTATCAGTGCTAACAGAGCTTGGCTAGACTTCAGCATTTACCATACTCTCCACAGAGTGACTAATAAAATCAGATTATTCCATTATGGCATTCAAATACATTCATATTCACCAGGTAAATAGAGATTTTGTATGTAGGGCTTGTTGCAACATTCTAATTTTCATTCAAGTTATCATTAAAAAGTATGAATGAGGTCACTGAAAATTAGAATTTTTCATCCTAAGGAAAATTTTAAATTCCTTTTCAGGCTGCACTGGTGCCAGCTATTTCACTCTGACAAAACCCAATGTTATTGTTTGGATTTTGCTATTAGTGAGCAGGAAATGTCAGGGTCAAAGAAAAGCTGTTAATTTATTTTTGGAGGGCTTCATCCAAGAGCTACATTTCTGCTGGGTACCAGATTCCACTAAATCAACATGTTTAACTTAACTGATATTGTCTCAGGTTTAAAACACACAAATTGTGAGTAACAAGGCACCTTCAGCAGAGTGAGTGCACTCATCATTACCTCTTGACATCAGCCCATTAACTCTGGGCTTCCAGACAGGATGGGTGCATTTCAATTGGGGATTTAAGCTGCAACAGGCATTCTCTGTGCTGTCACTTTGCCTTGTATCCACATTTGGAGCTGGCAGCAAACATTTCCACCTCAGATAGGTGAAATTCAGTTCTTTTTTCTACGTGGAGCCAAAGCCAAATGTGCACACCATGGCACTGGGTAGGGCAGCCCACGGGCAGTGTGGGTTCATACCTCCTTTAGGACAAACTAGGGGGTCTCCCTTATAAAAACCTCATTAGAAGGAGGGTTGAACATCTCTGGAAAGGCCAAGAAAGATGACAGGGTACAGAGATCTCTCGTGCCAGTGCCAGAATCCCTTGGAGAAACAACTAGTGCCGCACAAAATATACACAGTGGCTCTTAACAGGGTGATGGTCATCCTCAGAAATGGGGTTCCAGGAGCTGTCTGCCCACCAACCCCTTCCTCTTGTCCAGCTAGATGAAACTTTTTGGATCCATGGACCCAGGAGAATGTGGAGATTGCCTTGACCTCCTCTGCTTTGGTTTGGGACAGCCCTGAAGCGCCTGGGAGCAGTGCCAGCACAGTGAGAAGGCCTCTGTAGCAAACACAACAGGATCCCAAAAGGATTTAGAATTTAGTAGTTTCTATCAACATCCATGGTCAGTTCATAATTCCAAGGGAAACAGATTTTGGTTTCTTTCCCTTCTTTCCCACTCTAAACACATCTGTGTTCCTAAAGCAGGTGATATTCTAGACAGGGAGAAGGGGAGTCAGCTTCACTCATATTTGCAAATATATCCCAACTCTAATGTTAACAGGAGCAATTTCAGTTTTGGTAGACCTTGCAGTTCTATCCAAGCTCCATCATTATGTATTTGTGATTTCCTCACTGCAAGCACTTTGAGGTGGAACTTACCCACAATTGTAACATGTTTGGAGTTTTTACCAGAATCACCACAAGCCATTTTGTTCAAGCTCTTCGATCTTGTGCAGGGTTTCACATCTATAAAATCTGATTGCAATAAATTGACTGGAAGATGCATGTGCAAAGTACAGAACTTCAGAGAGGTTACAAAGTGAGAAAGGACCCATATGGCATCTTTTTATGCCTCTAGAGAGCACAGATTTCAGGCATAATGGGTGCTGGATTAAATTATCTCTTGGTCAAATCAGTGGAATAATAATAAGAAAAACAGCAAACAGGATCAAGTCACCATTTGTTCCTTTGGGCGTTAATTCCAGAAAGCCACAATGGGAGGATCAGAGTGCTTGGATGCTCTAATTCCTCAAGACAACACCTTTAATTTTAAGTGCAAACCCTTCCTTCTCTGGCATCCCACACACAATTATATTGTACTTACCCAGATGGGAAATTCACTTGCCATCAGCTCCCTCAAAACAACCTGCCTTTCTCCTCCCAAGTGTGTCCTGCAGGAAAATCTCATCTGTAGTCATGGATTTATCAGAATAAACCACAGCTGGATTTCTTTTGGAATTTTCTTTTCTTGTCAGGACACACCAGCACTGTAAATCTCTTGTGGAAATGAAGAGTGCTATTAAAAAGGGGTGTTTCTTGTGGAGTTACCACTGCTCCAGCTCGAGTTGTGTTTTCTTATTCCTTCCTGTCCCAAAGGTGTGTTACCCTGAGATTCCTTAATATCTGTCACTTAATTACTGCTGCTGGAATGACAGGAAACCAACTCAACAGTGCAAAAGGAAGAGAATCTGGAAGAGAAACAGGTTTTAGAGCACAAACAAAACACTGCCCAGCCCCATCACGGCAACATCTAGGGGCAAACCCAGAATTAGGGCAGGACACCATTAATCAGCACCAGGAGGGGTGTTACAGGGCACTGCTCAGCTCCCTTCCACAGCCAGTGCTTTCCCAGAGTTTTGGCACACAGCAGGTAAGAAAGGGCAGAGCATCAATCTCTGTGTGCAGTGAGAGCTCAGGGAATTTACTACTGAGAGGAGCAAAAATCAATCCAAGAATCAAAGGTAGTTCAGCTCCCTGTTGTTCAGATCTTTAAGTTTTCACTTCGACCAGCACAGAGCTGCCTCATCCTCCTTTATCCCCATGAAGTGGAAGGTGATGCCGTGGAAATGGACACTTGTGTAAGAGCTGGGCCAGAGGCACCCAGTGAGTTGCTACTTGAATTCAGCAGGTGTTGACCTGCTAAAAGGAATGTGTTGAACTGCTAAAAGGCATCCCTGACCCTCAAGTGGTCCTTATGCAGTCCTCTGAAATACCTTAAGGAGGATTAAAAGGTATTAGGCATGTAGATTGGAGAGAAGTGTTTGATCCATTTCCTCTTTATCTCCACTTCATTCCTAAAGATCTTTCAGTGCCAATCAGGTTGCCCTAACTCGTGTTTGTACTGACTGTAATGGAATTGATCTCACTGCAGCCCTGTTCAGCTCACCCTAAAGCAGATTTTTAAATCTGATCAGCTGAACTGTCAAACCATGGCAGGGGGGTTGGAACTGGGCGATCTTTAAGGTTCTTTCCGACCCAAAACAATCCAAGGTCCTCTGATTCTCTGACATCCTTCCCTGAGTTATTTTGGACTATGGGGCTTGCGCTGAACCTAGAGTTATGGTGGGATGGGAAAAGGCTTTGCTGCAGCCTTGAGGCTGCTGAGATCCCAGTGCAGCACTCCTGGAAGAGCCAGAGACAGAACAAAGCCCCCAGAGGTTGCTGGCTTTGCTGGTGTGAAGTCAAGCACAGCTTTTTTCTGCTAGAGACAAGGAGAGAGGACTGTGAGCGAGAGGACAAGGTTGCTGTCTTTGTCTCTGAGAGCTGAACTTCCACCTCAGAGGGAGAACAGCCAGGGCCTGGCAAAGAACTGTTTAAAAACAGCACAAAACCAATTAAAGGGAAGAGTCCCAGCTGATGAGTCCTGGAAGTACCTTAGCACTGAGTGCTCTGACAGCTTCAAGTACTCTGAATTGCAGCATCCACTGGCAATGGCTGGTGAAGCAGCAGGGAACAGTCACAGAGGAGATGCTGAATGTGGCTGATATTGCCCCATCAGTGATGCCTTGTAACATCTTGATACCTTTGCTTTAGCAAACCAGGATGCTCAAGGTTTGATGGGGCCCTGATCAAGCCCAGGTTTCACTGGAGACACCCTGAGTTTCTTCCTGGGCTTTTTGACCGAATGGAATATGAGGCTTTATCACAGCTGCGGATTTGTTGATGCTCAGTACAACCAGAAATGTTGGATCTGTCTACACCAGGTGAGAATTAAGCCAAATCCTTCCTGATAATGTCAGACTTCCCATATTATACACAGACCCACACGCTGGCCTGCCACAAACACAAAAAATGACAGCAACCCAGTGGATTTAACACACCAGACTCTGAATTAACTCCCAAACCTAACCCAGATTTTTGTGAGACCCTGTGAGGCTTCACTTCATCTCTGTGTGCCCTCTGTCTCAACAGAGGAAATGCCACATCTGGTGCCTTGAACCATCTGGAAATAGTTTTCAGCTCTCTGTATTGCCCAGAATATCATTTCCTTGAACTGTTAAACACATGTTACTGTAGTGGATTCATAAATAACATTATGAAATAGTCAAACTTCACTGAAAACTTTGGATTCCAAAGTTAAAAGCAGGAAGTCTGCATTGTGTAAGTTATAGTTACACTCACTCGTTTTGGTGTTACCACTTTCTTCAACTTTTACCATTAAAAATAATAATAATAAAAAAAAATTACTAGGATTTCCTTTGGAGATAGGTTTCCAAAATGCAATGTTCATAAGACTCATGAATTTTCTGTTGAGCTCCAGTTCCTTTCAAACCTGTTGAACAGCCCAGGTGTGCTTCAGATGGGATGCAGCTTTCTCAGGAAAGGTCATGAACCTTGGTAATACCTTTATAACCATCCCAGCTTTAGAAAGACTTCTGGGGAAAATTAAGTGCCTAAAGGCTAAACTGTATCCTGTCTGAGAGCTCACACGTTAAGGTCATGTTTAGAGGGTACAAATTAGCTGTGTCTGTTAGTAGCTCTCTGACCTTAAGCCTTCAATGTAAAATCCTGTAGTTTTTGGCTTAAAGTGAATTAGAAAAACACAAAGCAGGTAGTTAAGTGGATAAAATGACAGAGCAGCAGCGGCACACAGATGTTGTTATGTTCCTGCAAAGACTGTCCTTTGCACCCTCCAAGCTGTCTTTTCTTCTCATTCTCCAAAATATGCATTATATTTAACATTAAAATGAGAGCTTGTAGCGCCGGGTATATTTGCCCATCTGTTTCTCCTCTGAAGTGCTCAGTATTTTAGGAAACTAATAAAAATAACAGAGTGGTGAGAGCCAAGTTTTTGCCGAAGGGACTGGTTGTTTTGGAGCTGTGCTGGGAAAACTGGCCTCTTCCCAACAAGGTGCATATAAAAGTCCACCCTGGGCTGGGTTATGACAATACCCAAGCCTTGCGGGGGAGCCTATAGAGGCAATAAAGCTGCTGGATCAGCCTTCAGGGAGCTTGGGGCCAAAGCTGTGTGCAGTGTGCTCCTCCTAAACATTGCTCTTTGAAGTCTTTGCAGATGATGTGTCTCTAAAACTGCCTTTGGGCCTGATCCACTGAAATCACTCAGAGCTTTTTCCATTTCCTCCATCCTCTTTTTTAAGCTGTAAACACATGGTCTCCTTGGGGGATGGAAGGAAGGATTTGGCCTTTTCTGAGCTGTTACTGTCCTCTTACCTCCACACTTGAAGGTACCTGTGACAGAGGGTTCAGCTGCTGACTGAGGTTGTTTCTGCTCCAGGCTGAAACCTTGGATATTCCCAGTTGTGGTTCTTCTCCCTGAACGTCTGATCCTGGCTCTGCTGCTTCCCTCCCCTCTCCATTCACCTTCTCTCCACCCAAAGCTGTGGTATCACCTCACTGACTTCTTCTCAATCCTGGCACACTTGTCCTCTAAGCACCAAGAGGAGGAGAGCAGGTGGTGGATATGGAGGTGATGACAGTATGGCATCAACTGGCTCCCTGGGTGCCTGTGAGGAGCAGCAGGCACCATCAAGGATGTCCTGCTCACCGTGCTCTTGCAGTTCTCTCTAAAACCACGTTTAAGACCTTGACCCTCGGCCCTGTCTGGAATTTCCTCATGAGGGGAGGAGGAGGGGCAGGCACTGATCTCTTCTTTCTGGTGACAGTGACAGGACACAAGGGAATGGCCTGAAGTTGTGTCAGGGGAGTTTTTGGTTGGATATCAGGAAAAGGTTCTTCCCCCAGAGAGTGTTGGGCACTGAAGAGGCTCCCCAGGGAATGGGCACAGCCTCAAGGCTGCCAGAGCTTCAGGAGCCTTTGGACAATGCTCCCAGGGATGCACAGGCAGGATTATTGGAGTGTCCTGGGCAGGGTCAGAAGCTGGACTTGACCTTCTGGCCCCCTTCCAGCAGAGATTCTATGAATCTGTGCTATCTCCAGCACAAAAGAACACAGCTTTTATGCTCCATGACCTGGAGCAGGTTATGTTTGGTAGGTGGAGTTGTCCCCAGTGGCCCTTCAGGGGAGCAGAGGTGCACTTGAATGGATGCTTCAAATACCTGATTAACCTGCAGGAATGTAGGACTCAACCTCAGCACAAAGAGTCTCATCCAAAGGTCACCGAAGTCACTGTAAAGTCTGACCTGAACCACAGCTGGGGGAGTTTTGCCAAAAGCCAGAGTTGTGCAGCAAATAAAGATCACTCAGGCTGATTCCTGCCATTCCCACCTTGCTGCTTCCATTAACACTGCTTCCTCCCCTCCTTTCCCCACTCCTTCCTCTCCTCTTTCAGCACAAAAACGAGCCTGCCAGACAATGCATTCACAAGTTAACACAGTGCAACAGACTGCGACTACATTAAGAGCAGCTCACAGGCAGGTTTCACATCCAGGCTCCGGGGAACGAGCAGTGAAATAGGAGGATGGAGCTTGGCACTGCTGTAAAGCTGAGCAGCTTCAGCTATAAAAAGAAGCCTTTTTAGACAGATATATAAAATGAAATAGCATCTGAAAGCTTCTCTGCTTTTGGAGGGAAGGTTAAGCAGCAGCACATGAGCACCAAGATGGTGAGAGAGCACCTGGGTTGGATATGTGCAGAAGAAAGATGTCCAAAGGCCAGAGCTGCAGTGCTCAACCTCAAGCCAGCCAGCCCTGCAGAGGGTGCATTCAGGCTCGATCGGGGTTTATCTGGGCAAGAGGGGTCCCAGGTCTGACCTGCTCCTTGTGGGCAGGTGCTTCATACATGGCTTTCCTTCTCCGTGGGTTTGGAAGCTGTTTCAGGATGAAATGTGATCATATAACCATTTACTGCACTCCTCTAAGCAATTTAATGAACTGTGGAAACTCTTTGTACAAGCTAGAGCTCCAGCAGTGGTGACATTGCCCAAAAACACTCATATTGTCTCAGGATCCTGGGCCAGGACTTCAAGCAAGGCTTGAAGTGCAGAGGCTCTGGAAGTGTGAACAGCAGACAGGGCTTGTCACCCATCACCCATCACCCGTCACTTCCAGCATCTGTCAATTCCCTGCTGCCCTGGGTCACAGCCCAGCAGCTCCTGGGAGCAGCATTTCTTACACAGAGTGTCTGGAGTTTGTGTGGAGACTTCAAGAATTCAGTCTCTCAGCTCCTCAGCTGCAATGAGAATTTTTTCTTCTGGGGTAAAAAACTGGGTCCTTGCTGACTGAGTTTTTCCTCTGCCATCCAACACTGGATCTTGCTGTTTTGTGTTAGTTTAAACAACCTCTTAAACACTTTGCTCTGTCTTTTGGAACTTGCAGTTCTGGGTTGCAATCAGGTCACCTCTCAATCATCTTTCTGACAAACTGAAGAGACTGAGCTCATTAAATCACTTACCAAAAGTGCTTTCCCCAGCCCTCTAATAATCTTATGTATTGCTTCTCCTCCCTGATTAGTTTATCCATATGCTGACAGTATCATGTCTGACCAGGGTCTGACCAGTGCTCCCAATTAAGGACTTTTTACCCAACTGCTCCTCTCCCCAAACACCTAAAAGGTCGATCAGACACCTCCCTCCAAACCACACAAACAACTCTCAGTCTGTGACTACTAGGGCAGACTGAACCGCTCAGATTTATACCCACAAGACTGTCTTCAGAGTTGTTTTCAAAACACTCTATTCTCCAAGAAATACCTGCATTCTTAGAGGCAGCAGATTGCATTTGTCTGCAATAAAAAGGCCATTTGCACAAGCCTCCTGACAAGCAGTCAGAATTGCCCTCTCTAAATGTCTTGTCTTCATTATTATTTATAGGTGCTTCATCATTTTGACACCTACAAATTTTATCGGCTGTGATTGCATATTTACTTTGGGATCATTAATGACACTGTTGATAGTGCTGGGCTCAGAGCCAATCTTGTAAAATGCCAGTAAAGCATCTCAAAAAGTAATTTCATTAGCTACAGGAATGCTGTCACCCTTGTTCTTAATCATTTTAGAATGTTTCTATGGATAAGAATATCTATTCACATGATCTATTGCTCATTATTGCCCAAAATATTGCTCAATATTAATTAAAAGCATTTGAAAGATGCTTTGGAGTATTTATACACAAATCTTTCCAATTTCTCTTGATCAAGTGTCCAACAGACCCATGTTCAATAAAGCCATGCTGGCACAGGGGATAATTGCATTGTGCCTTCACTAATGAAATCCCATATCAGCTTTTCCATAATTCTGCCCAGGGCTGGGAATCCAATAAACTGGCATGTAGTTAACTGGATTATTTGATACTTAAACTTCTAAAATTAGGTCCTTGCTGAGCTCTCAAAAAAGAGAGATGTTGCTGCGACACATCCCATTGAATCCCCCCAAAAAAGTAACATTTCCAATTGTTTGGGCTTAATCCACTCTCAGAGATGCTCTGACACAGGGGCTCTGTCAGATTGAGCTGCAGTAGAGCTGCAGACATTGAATAAAAGATGCTCCCAGCTCCTCAGCCACTTAAACACCTTAACACAAACCTAACTTTGTTTATCCACCTATATAATTCTATAATCTGCTCATCACCATAGCAACCAAAATACCATACCCTCAGCATATCACAAGTAACTACATTTGGAAGGAATCTTTCCTCTAGAAATGTCCCTGCTTAGCTTTGCATTAATCCCCATGGCCACTCACTTCACACTAACGCTGCAAGCTCAAGGAAGCACAGATGTGTGAACTCACAGCCACAGAAGGGGTTTCAAGAAATATCTGACACTCACCACTTGTATTTATGGATGAGTTAGCCCGCTTCTCTCACTGTGAACAGTTTTGTCTCACAGCTTTAGGGAGCTCTGCTCACAGCTCAGGACTTACACACTCCCTCTCATGAGAGCAGAAACACATCTTGGGAAATTAAAAGTGTTTGTAACCGCCTTTCTTGGTTTTTTGTTTGTTTGTTTGTTTGTTTGGAGGGGTTTTAGTGTTTTTGGTTTTTTGGTTTTTGGGGTTTTTTTGTGTGTGTGTGTGTGTGTGCGCGTGTGTGCGTGTTTTTTTTTTATTTTTCTTTTTTTTAAAAGGGACCTGAAATCAGCTCTTTAGAAAGTCCAGAGCTAGAGACAGTACCAAAAAGGAGTTATACTACTATAATTGAGTTCTACTCTTCTTAAATTCAGCATTTGTAGTGTGCTCTATTAGGGTCCTGGACTCTGCTATATCATGGCCATTATGGCCAAGATTGTCACAGAATAGTTTGGGTTGAAAGGGACCTGAAAGATCATCCAGTTCCAAACCCCTTCCATGGTTCCCTATCCCAGGTTTCTCCAAGCCCTGCCCAACGTGGCCTTGGACATTTCCAAGGATCCAGGGGCAGCCACAGCTTCTCTGGGCAGCCTGTGCCACGGCCTCAGTATCCTCTGGGTAAAGAACTTCTTCCTATAATCGAACCTAAATCTCTCCTCTTTTAGTTTAAAACTGTTCCCGCTCATCCTATCATTATCTGCCTATGTGAAAAGCTGCTCTTCTTTTTATGTGCCCTTTTTAGGTGCTGGAAGGCCACAATAATCTCCCTCAGGAGCCTTCTCTTCTCCAGGCTGAACAACCCCAGCTCTCTCAGCCTGTCCCCAGAGCAGAGGTGCTGCAGCTCTCAGAGCATCACAAGGACTGAGCATCTCCAGAAGCCACTACCCCCAAAACCCAGATGGAAACCAAGAGTGGCTAAAAGCTGGGGCTTAGAAAAAGGAAAGAGGGGGAGAAATTCTTTGGAATATATAGTTCCTAAATTTCGTGATTCAAATTGCAGTTTTTAGTGTGGCCTTGAAGCCTTAAGTTTTATTTCCATGTATTCCAGACTCTGTGCTGCCCAGGGGTGCAGCTCTGAGCTCACATTCAGTGTCACTCAGCTCTGCACAGAGCAGGGACACAAAACAAATCCTTTTCCTGAGACAGATCTGCTGCTATGACAAGTTTCAGGCCCAAAAGCACAAACAAGGGTGGCTGAAGGGAGAAAACAAGAAGGATGGGACTTTATAACCTGGAGCTGGAATTGGACAATTCAACCCCAATGTGCAAATGGACCAAAACTTATCAAAGTGTGAGACCTCGTGGCTTGTCCATTTTGTGTCCACTTTGGGTCCACCTTGGGTGTAGCCCTGGCCAGGCTCTTGTGCTGCCCAAGGTGTATCCTGGAGGCCTTTTAATAAATATCTATTTTATTCTTTGGCTCTGTCCAGTCTCTGTTCCAGGTTAGCCTTCCCAAGGCATCAGCATCTGGCTAATTAGAGAGGAAAGTTCAAAAATCAGCAGATAACCTTTCGGTCACTCTACAGGGTGGCAAACAGCACACACATCACTGGAGTCACAACCAGGATGAGAATCCAGGAAAGGTTCATTTAGGCCCTACACCCCTTTCTATCAAACATTAAGAGATGCATTTGATCCTACATAAAGAGGCAGAACTGAAAGTCATCCTCTCATCTCTCCCCAGTCTAGACACAGCTGGCACACCCACATCCACCCGGAGGAGAAGACAAATCCTCAGCTAAACCAAAACTCTGTACCAGGAGTTCTCATTCAAGGTATTTCATGGTAGAATTTCCATTCCTGACATCTGTAAAATCTGGATAAAGAGTCTTACACACTGTGTGACAAAGCTGTGAGGATTAGGCAAGCTCTGAGCCCTGCCCTGCAGCCACCATGCCCTTGCCCCAGAGCTCACTGTACGTGGCCTTTGATCCTGCTTTCACTACCTCTCCAGCAAGCAGTTATATAAATAAATGTCAGGCTGCATGACTGCATAATCACACAGAGCAGGAAGAAGGCACAAAAGTCCTCAGTGAAAGGAACAGACACTTTAAATAATTTGCATTAGCTGGAATACAGTGAAATATTAAACTGAAAGAAATGGCCTTTAGAAGTTGTAATCTTGCCCTTTGTGTCAGTCCCTGTGGGTAAGAACACGCTGTGCCCTGGTCTGCATTTTGATTTCTGGGCAAACTGCTGGTACTTCAACCCAGCCCAGGCCAGTGACCTCCTCTCTAAGGTGGTCCTGGAAACAGCAGGTCTTGGAAAAGGGCAGATCTTTCTGCAGTTCAGAAATCCAGATTAACAGCTGGCTTAAAGTTTGGTTCACAGAATCACAGAATGGTTTGGGTTGGGGATGACCTTAAAGAACATCTCATTCCAACCCTCCAAACTGAACATGTGACCCCAACATTGTTTTGTAAGTTTTGAACCACTGTAAACATGGGTTAGAGTTCTGAAAGTTGTAACTATGGCCAAAATGAGGCATCCAGCACCATCTGCCATCATTTGGTCAGAAAAGATACTCCAGGTCCTTATTCCTGAGCTTGGAAAGAGAGTTCCACACCTGCCATGTTGTGACCCCATTTCTTCCAGCACGTTTTTCCCTCAACAACATCTATAATCCCTCATTGTTACAGCAGTCCTACACTGCAAAGAGCACTACAAAGGAAATAATGGGGAAATAAGAGAAGTTTAGGGAACAAAGGATTAAAAAGGGGGCTATTGAAGGATGCACCATATATTGCAAAAAGAATTCCAGATGAAATATGCAGAAAACAGAGGGATAAGAAGAGGGCAGGAGGTCAGAGCTGCTGTGGGGACGGGATCAGCTGAAGCCCTGGCAGAAGACTGACTGCTGACACGTGTCAGCATTAACAACTACTTTGTACAATAAACGCCAAAAGGCATATCCTGGGTTCTGACTTGCTCACTCCCATCAGCAGGGCACTTTTCCTGTCACTGTTTCTGTCCATAATGGCCAAACCCACCTGCTTAATTAGTTCCAGGTAGCACCACTGTAGGACTACACCCCACACCCGGGCAGGTGTTTCCCCATAAGGAAAAGGGGTCTCAGTTTTACCCCTGACTTTAAAGGAGAAGCACCAGAACTTTCTGTTCTTCCTTCATCCCAAGTGACCCAGTGCCAGTACAGGGGCACTGGTTGGGCTTTGGAAATGTTCCTCAAAACCTATAGATATTTCTCTTGGCAGCAAGCCAAATTATTCCTCCTTAATCACTGTATACTTAAGAAGGAGCACAGAGCTGCTCAAGGCTTTTCTTGGATTGCCTCAGCAAGAGCAATAGCTCTCTCTACACTGTGTTCGGCTTATATTTGTTTTGTTTGATACTTGTTTGTTATTATTGTCATTATTGAAACCTTTTCTTCTACAAAGCAGGCCCACAGAAGTTGTCTCGCCATTATTAAGCCACTCTGGGAGGCTGTAGGTCAACCCTCAGACTTGATACATCCTCAGGGGGCTCATTGCGCTCTGGCCAGGTGTAAGTCTGTATCACACCACCATGGACAGAGCTCCCTGCCCCCCTGGCTCTGGCCCAGCTGGGTGAGAGCTGATTTCACTGCAGGCACATTTCCATGCCAGCACTGACACCCTCCTCCCAACACTATCTTCCACCCAGAGACTGCCAGCTTCCTCTGCCAGTGGTCATTCCCACCACCACCAACCACAGGCAGATGCTCCCTTTTGCTCCCTTGGGCTTCATCAGAACAGCTCTCAATCCCAAAATAACACATTTGATGGTGATGTGAGCAGGTTGGCACAGGAGAGAGTTGGTGGCTGCTCTTCAAAGCTGACAGCCACTGTCCACTCCCCCAAACCTGCTCCTGCAGACAGACACCCACCCTTGTGCAAACCAGAGCCTGGGCAGCTCCAGGGCTGTCCCCAACAGTGCCACCGTGTCACACATGGCTGGGATGGCTGAGCACCACTTCCCTCTATTTTGTGTTTGTTTCCTGGCTCAAATCTTTCCATTTGTTAGGCTTGGCTCGATGCCACGCACAGCTGAAGAGCCAAAAAGCCAAGGGCAGAGGGCTGCTATTTCACCTTTGATAGATGGGAACTGAAGTTACTCTTGGCACTGACTTGGGGCTGCTACAAAGAAAAAAAATGGGACCTGGTTGCCACAGGGCAGTGCTCTGCAGGTTCTGGTAACAGGGTTAATTGGGATTACTTGAGCTTGGCTTTAATCAGCACCAGGAACATATTGTTTTCAGAATTATTTTGCTAAAGTGTATTTGGAAATGTCATAGTGAGTTTCGATTATGGTCAGAGCAACTACAGGTTCCATAAATGAGTAAAAAGACCACCTTAACAACAATGAAACAATCTGATCTTTTCAATATCATCTCAAATTTGCACTGTAAGTACAGAACTGCACAAAATACACAAGTCTGGTGTAAGAAAAGAATCTGACAAAGGGATTTCAAATCTTTTGGAGCTTTCTTAATTTCAAGGGCTTTAGTTCCTAAAGTTGTTCAGTCTTTTCCTGCCTTTTGTATAAATTTTAGAAACACAGCACGTGTTTATGGAACACATATGATATTCACAAGGAGCAGCGTGAAGTTTTGTAGATGTTCACACACTGTGAGAAAGAAATGATAAAGTCATTTAATTTTTTATAAGCTGTCTTTTTATCAGGAGACCTCAAAGACAGCTCTCAAGCAAAGGGCATCATCTTTAGATTTACACAGTCAGAAACTGCAGCACCATTGATTTGTACAGCGTCTCCCACCTTGCTCTTGGAAGAGTCACAAACACAAAGGGTGACTGTGGGGTTGAATTTATTGCTTTAACCATCACCCAAAGAGGCCCCTCAGACACCTCCTGGCTACAAAACGTGTACCCCAGCCTCTACACCCCCTGCCGTGGATCTTAGCTGATGGAAGCAGCTCCCCAAAACCCAGTGGAGTCATATCTAGGTTTGCCAGACGAATATCAGATCCTCTATATTTCATGTTAATGTATCCCTGCAATTCACCTCGTCTGTTCTAAATGTTTCTTAATCTTTTATTACTTCTGTGTCAAGGACTGCAGAATTTTCTGGCTTTATAAAATTTCTCAGACGTCTGAGAACACCAAAACATTCAGTTTTAATTCCCCTTTCTAATGGATAAGCATTTAAACCCGTTCCTAATCAGTTAGCCTTACTTTGAGGGCCAATCTCTGAATAAGTAGACTGTGACAGGAACGAGCTCTGCGATCTAAGTGCCACAGATGCCTCCGGGCAGATTTAGACTTAATGACAGACGAACTCAGCTCCAGCCAAATCCATGGCAGCCTGTTTTCATCTCAGCAGTCAGCAGGAATGAAATCCCACTGGAATCTGGGCTGGGGGTGGGACTGGATTTTTTCACTCTTGAAGAAGAAAGAGGTGAAAAGTCCTGAATATTGAAATCACTTGGGAGTTCAGGTCTACCTTTCAGCAGGTATCTTTGTGATCTTTCCCCCACAAGTTCTAGGTCTAAAACTGCTGTATGGAAGTGGCAGATCCTGGGACAGGTGGCAGGGACTTGTGTCAGTATGCAGCGGAGATGTGGGGGGAGAATGAATGACCTTTAGTCCCCCAGATACTTTGTTAATCCTGAATTCCACATTAACGCTGGAAATGCACCACGTGTTAAGAAAATCCTTGTGTGACCCCCAGAGCCTGAATCACACAGGCAGCCCTGTCAGGAACCTCCTTGCCCACCATTCCAGACTGTCCATAATTGAGGGGTTTGTTTCCTGTGTTATCTTTTGCAATCGTCTTCTGGATTATTGGCCAGATCTATTGGCCAGATTATTGGTTAGATCAGACGTCTGATCTAACTTCTCCTATGTGGATACCCTGAAGGAAGAACAGTCCTGAGGGGATACATGCAGAAAACAGGCTTATAAATGTGATTTTTAACGTGAGCAAGAGCCTTCAGTTTTCCCAGTAGGCATGAGGTCCCCATTTCCCCTGCATATAGTAAATCATGCAGTATTGCAGGCCTTACTCACATTTCAAAATTCAACAAATTCAATGAATTTTGAAATTGTCAGTCTTCTGCTCGGTGCTTTGATTTATGGTTAATGGCATTAAAGCCCATGGTATGGGGGTTAGAACCAGATCCACCCTGGCTAATGAAAGTGTACAATGAGCCACCGGGTTTAAGCGTCTTGATTTATTCTCCAGGTTGGTTTTATCACTCCACAAATTCTGTGTTCAGTCAAGGCACTGGGCAGCAGTTGCCAAAGGAAGCCTGTGCTTGTCAACTCACTCCTCCATGAGCTCAGCAGCTGTTCTTTCCAGGTGGAAAAATCTGAATGGTTTCCAAACATTTTCCTTCCTGAAATACCAGAAGCAATTTAAAAAGTTTGCTTTGCTGGGCAAGCTTGTCTTTCTCAAATCTATCCTCGTCCCTTCTGCAGGTTCTTCCCTCTCTCTCACAGAACAGGAAAACTTAACCCAGAAAGCAGATTCACCCCATGCAAAGAGGGCTGTGGGAGCAACTGTGAGGTGCAGTTAAAAAATGATGAGTGGTTCAGGTGTGCACAGTAGAAATGAGCATTGTGATACAGCCAAATAAATAATAGTAATAGTAGAAAGAATAACAACAACAGCAATAATAATAACAATAGTGAAATAACTCAATAAATTACTGTTCCTTCTCCCTCACATGTTTTACAAATGACCTTGCCTGTAACTGGAAGCAATTTCCCTCTATCTCCAATTCCCCTTTGGCTCTTCATGCCAGCATTATATCCAGGTTTTCCGGATATATTGGATTTTTTACCAGCTCTCACAGGACAGCATCAGGATTTGGCCTTGGGCTGCACATGGCATCTCTCTGCACACCCAGAGAGATGCCAGAGTGATTGAGGAGAAACTGGACCCAGCCCAGCATCAATTATTCCTTTTGAGATGGAGATGGAGATTAATTTCACCTTGCTTTGGCCACCTCTGAACTCAAATCTAGACTGCTGGCAGGATTTGACAGGTGCAGTGACAGAAAATGATGCTCAGGTAAAATGCTGCCTGCTTTGGGAAGGCTGTGGGAAGTTATGATTCCTTTCCACATGGTACACAACTTCTGGGATGTTGTGTGTATCCTCCTGCACAAGCAAGATGTTGAGAAATTTGAGTGAGGGACATGAAGGTGGCTTGGGGTCTACAAACCTGGGGGATGTGATGCATGAGGGCAGCCTGGAAGAGTTTTTTCAGCCTGGAGAAGGTCAAGGGGCATCGAAATTACTTCTCTTAACTCTCAAGTAGGGGAAAATAGAGATGAGGAGCCAGACTGCTGAGCAGAGCACAGCGGATGAACATGAAACAGCAGAGTGAAGGAAGGGAAATTCCCACCTGAAAAAATGAAAACTGGTTTTGCTATGACAGTGGTGGAGCATGGGAACAGAACCTCTGAGAGGCTGTGAAAGCCCACAGAATCATGGATTGGTTGGGATTAGCAGGGATTTCTCCAGACCTTCTAGCCCTACAACTTTTTTTAAACAGGGTCAGGGACAACAGGTTGCCCAGGATCACGTCCAGATGGGTTTTGAATATTTCCAAATATAGAGGCTCCACAACCTCTTGAGCCAACGTGTTTCAATGATCAGTCACAATGTTCGACCAAAAATCCATCACTGGAGATTTTCAGAACTAAAACCTTGAGCAGCCTGGTCTGGGATAGAAGCCAGCACTGCTCTGGGCAAGATTTTGGGAACAGACAATCTAAGGGTCACTTCCAACCCAAAGAGTTTAATGATTTTCCAAATGATGACCACAGATGTGTCAAGGCTCCAGCTTTTTGAGTTCAAAAATCCATTAGATAAGACAGACTCCAGCTAAAATAAAATAAGTAAGTTTTATTGCTATGAAAAACCAAAAAATGCAGAGTTAGGAGATTCCTCTACACTCATTCCAGGCAGAAACAGATCAAGAATTAGCTCAGTTTCCCAAATTTCACTCCAGCAATTTCCCCATCATCACCTTGATCCTTAACTTTTTGTCCTACTTTTTGCATCAGTTTAAGTTCATGAACTCGAACTTCCCATGTGCCTTTTAGCCGTAAGTGCACAGTATTATTTTTTAAAACCAGAAATGGATGAGAAACATGTGCAAAGTAAAAGAATAATGCAGAGCAGACAGCTGGGGTCCTGCATCTGACATGTGTCCCACTGTGAGGATCCACCTGGAGGGGTATGTGACCTTAAATTTGTGCATGTAACCAGGGTAAGGTTGGGTGAACATCTGGATTTGGACTCACCACGACCCAAAAGCACTGTAAAATGGGATTGCTGTGAAAGGCTACGGTAAGTCTTAACCATGAAAAAGTTTAACTTCTACTTAAAAGCTCTGAATTTTGTCCCTGCTGCCAGCTGCTCTTGGAAGAGTGGCCAAGGTGTCACAGTGGCCCACACCTGTCTTGGTTATGTCAGTACTAGGGCAATGCCATAGGAACCCTGATAGAACCGGTCTTTGAATTATTGGCTGTTTCCCTCCAGAACAGTTTGGGTTGGAAGGTTAAAGACTCACTTGTTCCACCCCCTGCCATGGTCAGGGACACCTTCCACTATCCCAGGTTGTTCCAAGCCCTGCCCAGCATGGCCTGGAACACTTCCAGGGATCCAAGGACAGCCACAACTTCTCTGGGCAACCTGTGCCGGGGTCCCACCACCCTCACACTGAGGAATTTCTTCCCAATACCTCATCTGAACCTCTTTCAGTTTAAAGCCACCCCCCCTTGTCCCATCACTCCAGGCATGCTCTTGTCCCAAGTCCCTCTCCAGCTCTCCTGGAGCCCCTTCAGGCACTGTAAAGGGCTCCAAAGTCTCCCTGGAGCCATCTCATCTCCAGGCTGAACCACCTTTTCCTTTTAGAAAGGTGGAGCAAATATTCCATTTTTCTGAGTAATCTTAAAACAAGGATAAGAAATTATACTGACCCCACACGTTGTTAGAGCCATGAATGCATCCACTCCCAAAGAATAAGCAATTTTAAAAATATATATTTAGGTACCTACTTGGGAGAGAATAGAAATGAAATTCAGAGAAGCTCATTATCACAAGTATATTGACAATGAGGCAGAATTATACACATCTGCTGAAGACAAAGCCACTGCATTGATTCTTTTTCCATTTTCTAGGTATTTAGCAGCTATTTAACCTTCTTTGCTGAGAGGATGATACCTGGAATTTGCATCATTTCTATGTCTGTCCAGTACAGTTTGTGGTAGAAGCTGATTTTTCAGCACCAAGAGCACTGAGGTAACACTGGCCCTTCAATAAGTGCTTCAACAGCTGCTCTTAGAGCTACTTAGAAATTTCTGTGCAATAAATAGCACATTTTCCCTGAAAGCAGAAGCCTCATCATTTCCATGCTCATTCAGCCTCAAGGTTTTTCACCCATGCTGGTCAGCTTTACACCCAGCTCTGGTGCCCTGAGTTACCTGGAAAAACCTCTTTTGAAGTGAAAAGGTTAGTAATAACTGAAATAATTTAAAAAGATACAAAAAATTAAGCACCACTACCACCACTGCTGCTGCTGGCTGAAGGTCCCTTCCAAAGTGTGCTGCAAAATTTAAAAACTTCCAAGGAAGGATGAAAATATCCATTAATTCTCCTAATTATGTCAGCATCAGGGGTCTTGCTGAGATGAGGCTTTGTTGCTTGGGTTGCTGTAGCATCCTTTGGAAGTGGTGCAAAAAGAAAAGAGCGAAGGAGACCGAGACAGAGACAGTTATTCTTGTTTTATTCTGGGAGACTCAAGGGGCAAAATGATTAAAAGGCTTCTTCAAAGTGTGACCAAAAAATCTTTCAGGCTGAGAACAGAGTCCAGACATCTTTGGTCTCTTCAGAGCACAGCTACAGGCTCTTTGTCCTTGGCATCAATCTGGTAAAGCTTTTTTACTCTATTTTTGTTCAAGTCAGACAGAAAATTCCCTCTTTTACAGCCTGAAGCCTCCGTACAATACGTGGAAGTGTCTGACAACAGCCACAATACACAGACTGCTCCCCATCACAGCCCCAGCAACAGCATCACCCCAGCACTGCTTCACACACCAGCCACAGCCTCATCTCAAAGTCCTCTGCAGGAAAAAACACCTTTGCACCCACCCTGTGACCCTCTGAGTTTTTAGGAGGCCTAGAATAGCAGAGGAAGAGTTTGTAACTGATTCAGTGCTAATCCTGACTTTAAATGTAAACTGCAATTGAATTAACAGTGGTAATTTCCTCTCCTTTTTATAGTCATTGTTCTCCATGCAGCCCTGGAATTTGATCTCCCAGATTCAATCAGAAATTGGCCAGCAGTTTATCCTTGCAAAAACTACTGGGTTCCCCCCCACCTTTTGTTTTTTTTATAATGCAACCTGAGAGCTATCTCATCTCACAGCAGCAAAATTTTACTGAAATTTGAGCTCTAACAACCTATTTCCTCAGAACTGTACTAAAAATCTGATTTTTCTTCTCCCTCATCAGAATGGTTTGAGCAACTATATTCAGAAAAATACCTAATGTGTCTCTTGATGCAAACACAGGCATTCATTTTCTACATCTGCTCAAAAATGACACACCAGCCCTAGAGCAGAATGAGGATTCACATGGCATCAAGAAAAGTGTTTGGTCAAACATTAACAGCTTACTTGACCACATCCCACCATAAACATGATTGTTTTAAAGTGATACCACAATTAGTTCCTCTTTATTATGTGAGTATGATACTACTTAAGCCAAGATATAAAATATTCAGAAAACACATGTTTCTCAAACAGAAATTTGTGAGACTTGGGGGGATGAAACAGTTGAAGGAATTGAAGAAATGATACATGTCAAGGAGCCTAACCCCAAAAACCCCTCAATTTTTAAAAAAGTCATTCCTCCCTCTCAAAACACTGCTGTGCATTAATAGCATTGACAGCAAAACATTACAGCCAAAGAAAATTGCAACAAGGGTAATGAAGCCCAATGTTTCAAAACATTAAAACACGTGATTTCTGTAACTCCTAACTTCCCAGGAACAAGGGTTTTTTTATGTTTATGACAGAATTGATGGCAGTTATGCCTCACACAAAAGAAATAATTGAGAGGATGAAATGGTTCTACTCCAAGTGGCTGCTTTAAGTGCAGCACTCGAAAACGAAACGAGATCTATCGAGACAAAACAGCAAAATTATTACACAGTGATAGAAGTGCATCCAAGTGGTTGTTCGCTGTTAAAAGCCTCGGTGCTAATAATGGAATGAAAACATGACATTCTGAGGGAGGTTTTCCACACTCCAGGGCAGCTTTCCAACTCCCAGGCCCTTTCGCTGTGTGTGGGTTAAGGTGCTGCTGTTCTGTTTGTTGGGAGGTTGGGATGCACGATGGGTTTTCTGCAGGGGGAACAGCAGAAGGGAACTGCAGCTGATGCCTTGGGATTTTAGATTTTATATTCTTCAGATCCTGTACTGCTTTAGTTTATAACTCTAAAACTCCACAGCCTGTCAGCTGCTGTTCTCCTGTTTTATTCAGACAAAACAATTCCTCTCTGGGCCTGAAACTCAAGGGCACCTCACTGTCTGAGGCTCTGAGAGATGCAAACAGCAGTGAACTGGGGGGAGAAAACTTGGTGTAAACTACTTCATTACTGAAAGCTGTAATTGGAGGATTAACCAATTAACCCCTGGTATGTAAATGGACCAAACTTGTAACTGTATGAAAAACTCGTCACCATTGTCCATCTTGGGTGTAGCCCATCGGAGGCTTTTGACTGCCCGAGGTGCACCTGTTGAAGGCCTTTAATAAATGCCCACTTTTATTCTCTTAATCTTGTCCAGCCTCTGTTTCAGACAGCCACTCCAAGGCATCACAGCCTTCCAAACACCTCCGCCAGGGCACTGTGGGGCGCAGCCACCTGTAGGAGAAGGGAACACAGGTGACCTCACACTAATCAGTAACAGCTGTGTTAATAACCAAATACAGCCTCACCCTGATGAGTAACAGCTGTATCCAATAAGGATGAGTGAGAGGGGGTGAGGTGGTAAGGGGAGGATCGTCATGGAGAGGGAATTTTGTGGAGCATGAAGGAGAGAATTATGAAGCAGGATTGTGAGGAGAGAGAATTGCTGCTGTGAGGTCAGCCTGGGTGTACAGTTAGAGCCTGTTGTTGCATTCTGCAGCCACAGTCTAGCTGGGTGAAAGCTGCAGTCAGAGGCTGCAAGGAAAACCTACAGCAGACTCTTGCTGTAGCCAAGTCAGTGAATGGTTGGAGTTAAGATAACTAAGCTGCGAAGAGGAATAAACCAGGATCCTTTTCATGCTGTGTTCAACAAGAAGTCTGTGCCTCAGCTCACTTTTACCCTTTAATAAGAGGGCTACTGCAACAATCTCCCACCCCAGACACCACCCACCCTCCCTAAGGCTGCAGCTCAGCCTTGGCACTGCGTCCAGCTTGTCACAGCACACCCAAGAATTCCCTCCTGGCAAGCACATCCGAAGGGCATAACCCAGAGGGACAATTGCTCCAGGCCCCACAGCCACCAGTGACAAGGGCAGCACGGAGATGGTTTATTCTGAGCACACATGGTCAGCTCAGGTGACTGATTCTTCTCCCACACTTGCACACAGGTGCATTCACGTTCCTGTTAGCATGAAAAACAACCTCATGCTGCCACTGGAGGGGAACTGCTCTTTTGTGAAGCCTCCCGTGGCCTGCCCATGTGCCCAGAGACTGAGGAGTGCAGGAAACTGATGGGTTTGGGGAATTGGAGGCACCCACACTTCCTTTCCCAAGTGGTGCCTGGCTGAGAGCAGAGCAGGGTGCAACAGTTCAAAAGAATCCCCATGCTAGAGCACGACAGCAGAGAGAGAAAGAGGCCAATGGGCTGTGCTGGGGTAGCCTGTGATCCTTGCAGCTCCTCAGCAGGGCTGATCTTCCTGCATCCTGCCCATGCTGCAGGGAATGAAATGGTGCAGTGTCCATTCCATCCTGCCCCAGCAAGCTGCAGAGACTTAATAGATTTCTCTTTCTGCACCTGCCTTTCCCTCTTTGTTCTCCCTGAAAAGTTATCACAAGGGCAAGGGAAGGTTATCAAGAGAATGATGTTCTCATGCAGCCTTGAGAACTGTTCCAACCAGGGAACCCAAATCTTACAATTTCTAGTCCTCTGTGCCATGCCACAGTTTGAGAGGGTGATAAAGAAGTGGAGATCTCAAGGAGAGAGATTTTGTGTTTAAGTTAGTGCATCTGAGGCTGGTTTATCCTTGCTTTTGTTTTTTCCTTTCTATTGACTCACTTTCCACCTTGTCCAGCTCCCCTTGTGCTCTCTGTGCTCAGCTGCCAGCTGCATGGGGCAGGCACCCCCAGTTTTCACACCAAATAACCACACAGCAAGACTGAGAACATAGTTCCTGAGGCACAGACTGTTTTTTGTGTCAGGTAGCTCCTGCAGCTTCTCACCAGGGCACAGATTGGAAATTCTCCACTGTCCCAGTCTCAATTATTATAAAAAAGTAGCAGAGAGAAGGCAAATTTTGATAACGGAGTCAGGAGAGCAGAAAAATTAGCTACTCTGAGTGATTCATCCTCTCAGACCACTGATGTAATCCTTCCCAAATTCAATTACATCTAATTAAAAATAATTCTCTCATCTGAGTTGATCACTTGTGGTTCCAAGTTCCAGTTAAATCCTGCTGTAACAGCGACCAGAAAATCGAACACTCCAAGGGAAACTGCAAGGTCTGCTCCTGATGCAAGCAGGGTTAAAACATACCACACTGAGCTGGCAGCCTGCTGGCAGCTGGGTTGGAGTAAAGAAAGATGGAATTACAGTCCTGAGTACTCCAGTCCCTCTCCTTTTGCTCTCCCTGTGCCCCCAGCTGAGGTTGATTGCCTGGGAGAAGCAGCACTCCAGAAAGTGCTGCTGCACTTCACACACCGCTTCATATCATCCCATTTGTAAATGAGTGCTGCTCTGGAAAGGGTTTTAAAAGCCAAGCATTCCTCTTCCCTGCATTCAGTAGGACCAGATCTCACCCAGTTGTAGGAGTTAGACATCCACATTCTGCTGTCATTCACTGCACAACAACTCAGGAAACAGCCACAAGTCATAAAGCACCATCCTCTGCTTCCTGCCCCGTGGCCAGAAGTGCTGAACTCCTGGGAGTCTCTATTAGCAATTCTTTTATTGTGTTATGTGGATAATAAACCAACTACTCACATGGCTCTTACTGACAAGAGCAACTACAGGACTTGCAGTAGCAAAACAAAGCTGCTGTTGCCTTTCAAGCTGCCAAGATCAACACAAGGCAGAACGGCAGCGACAGGAAATTTATCATGGAAGGACACGGTTCAGGAGGGAAAACAATATTCTGGTGTTTTCAGCCTCAGCCCAAGCAAGACTTGCTAATGACTGTCCTTATTAAAATATTGGAAAATAGATGTTTCATCCCACGGGCTTCAGGACAGAGGCCAGTGATTGTTTTCTGGGTGTATCAGGGCACAGAAATGCTTCTCAAAAATGTGATTTTCCCAGGAGGAATCATTGTTCTTTAACATTCCTTCTTGAAGGGATCAGAATATGCTACTAAGAAGATAACCAGAGTGTCTCTCCAGTCCAAGGAAATAACACTTCACAGGGGAAACTTCCTCTGGCTCTTGCAGAGAACAATTAAGCCATGTTGCACATGATGTAATTATACACATTTTACCACCTTTTGTGCCTTAATCACTACTACAGTATGCTTGGCAAGGTATCACTCAGCAGCTCACAATCCCAGGCTTTGACTGCATTATTTCATTCATTAAATTATGAAAGCAGCCAAAGACAGCAGCAAACACAGGCTCTGGTTTCTGGCCAGCCACAGCCCTCCAAGCACACCCAGCTGACTGCAGGGGCAGGACTATTTACTCATTTTAAATGAATTGTCCTCAATTAGGCTGCACAGCATCTTTTTGGCACATTTCTACAACAGCTGAGAAAATGCAAGTATCAGTCCCTGAGTAGATGCTTTCATCATTTTTATAGGGTTTTTTTTCATTGTTTTTAGATGGGAAGAGAAGGTTCTTGCACACTCTCAATATGCTGTGTTGCCTTCATCCCGAAGGAGAAACAGAAGTAATTTGCAAGGTTATAAAAAAATATAATAAAAATATTCATTGTGATTTTTACATCTTCTGTCCATGTTGTCCTGCTCTAAGCAAGGCTCAGCTTCAAGCCTCTCTCACCTCTGGCAGAGCTCTGCTCTCAGGGCATCTCTGGGGTTCTTCTCCCACACAGGATCTCCTGAGGCTGGAAAGGGAGTTGGATCTTCTGCGCCTGCCCTGGGGACAGCACTATCCACAGACTTCCACAGAACTTGGAGGAATGCTAAAGATTTCAGGTCTCTTTCCTGCATCATCTTCCAAATCATGTCATCCTAATAAGGATATTAAGGACTAACAGATAGGAAATGGAAAGAAAAAAATAAAACCACAAAAAACATTAACAAGACAGATGGAGAAGGACTTTTAACAAGGCAATGGAAAAATGTATTTAAACTGAAGTGGGCAGGTTGAGATTTTAGGAAGAAATTCTTCCCTGTCAGGGTTGGAAGGCCCTGGCACAGAGAAAATGTGACTGCCCAATCCCTAGAAGTGTCCAAGGCCAGGCTGGCCAGCGCTTGGAGCAACCTGGGACAGTGGAAGGTGTCCCTGCCCATGGCAGGGGGTGGCACTGGGTGGGCTTTAAGGTCCCTTCCAACCCAACCCATTCTGTGATTAAGAAAACTTTACCCTTCCCAAATTACATTAAAAATATTGTTGTATAAGTAGAACAGAACAGAACAGAACAGAACAGAATAGAATAATTTCAGTTGAAGGTAATTTACAGTGATCATCTAATCCAACTGCCTGACAAATCCAGGGCTGATCAAAATTCATGTTAAGGTCATTGTCCAAATGCTTTTTAAACCCTGACAGTCTTGGAGCACCAATCACCTCTCTAGGAAGCCTGTTCCAGTGTTTGACAACGCTCTCAGTAAAGAAATGCTTCCTCCTGTTCCATCTATGCCTCCCCTGGCACAGCTTTGAAGGAGAAATTGTTAGTTTTTCACGAAAGGAATCATAATTCTCTCAAGCACTTGACAGTCCCTGGCACATAAGGCTAGATCAGATATTCTCCTGGAATCAGACTCATTCCTCCATCTTCACTTTTGCTGTCAATTTATTGCAGTGATGAAAAAAAGGCAATGGAAAGAAACTCAGTCAATGCCAGTGCAATACATAAAGCATCCAAAAATGAGTCTGAGCCAGAAATATTTTAGTTCTGGAGCACAAGGAAGGAGAAGGTGCCACCTGGCTGCATATTGCCTACAAAGAAGATACAACAATTTTACCACGAGCCTTGGCAGTGGTGAAATTAGAGCAGATACAACCAGAATTTGGCAATATATTAAGATTTTATGGCTAAACCTTTCACCAGCTTGGTGATATTACAAATACCAGAAATATCAAAAAGACATATTCTCATGCTTTAGGGAGCAACTCCTGCTGACACCAGATTTGTGACCTAGGAAACAGGAATTAAAAAAGAGCCCACATCTTCTGTAATAGTTTTGATACCACTCCAACATTTTGGTTGTTCAGTAGCTTCACCTTTCCCTCTTTTTGTATATTTGGAATTAAAAAAGTACCTGCCCCTTCTGTAATATTTTTTTACACCTCTCCACCATTTTGGTTGTTCAGTAGTTTCACTTTTCCCTCTTTTTGCATATTCAACCAGGTAAGTGCAGGTCTTCTCATTTTATATCATGCCCCAAAACCAGCTGCTTCTTCCACTCTCAACCTCTTCAAGTCTTCATAGAAAGCTTGCTCTGCTCCTCCCAGAAGATATTTTCATAGCAGAAAATCGAACCACAAAATTATTCCACTCATGGTTCCAAAGTGTGCTTCAGTGTGGTATAAATTCACTTCCCAGTAAACATAGAGGGCACCATCACTGATATAAACTACAAATGTTTAGACTCAGTTTGATTCTGAGATTGATTGCCAAAACAGAGAGATGCTTGTAAATAAGGAAATTTAACAAATGCTTCTTAATAAATAGTTAGGGGAAAATATCTGCAGTTACTGGTCTGTTAACACTCCACAAGTGATTGATTATGGACTTATGATAATGGTAGTTCATTTTAAGAGCTTCCACAGGGATGTAAATCAGCTTTAATTAAAAGATGATATGAAAAATCACTTGTTGAAATATGAGTTTGTGAATAAAATTCAGTGATAAATTACATGGTTTAATTGGAAAGAAAGCGCTCTGCCACACTTAATTCAGCTCTACTTATTTGCACATAAATGTATGCACTGAAAGCATTTTAAGGGGAACTGTGGTATGATTTAAGGAAAGGGAAGTGGCTCAGTAGTGGCACTCAGACAATATGGGGTGATTTACAGGACTTAAAGTGGTGCTGAGGAAGCACATCTGAAATTCAGCAGCGTGTTCTGAAGGATTCTCATTTTAGCAGGGGCAGAGAATTTCTAAAAGGCAACTCTTCTGTTTCAACATTTGGGCTTTAGGAAGTCTGAAAACACTGAGAGGTGTTTTTGGTGGGTTTTTATTGGATTTCTTCCCCTTAATCCTAATCTTACTTCTATGCTAAATGCAGGCACATCAGGGAGCAGTCCCAGGCTCTCAGAGAAGCCCTTGGTGAATGGGCAGCTGAAAATCCTCTCAGTAAAGAAATGCTTCCTCTGTTCCATCCAAGCCACCCCTGGCACAGCTCTCAATGAGAAATTGTTATTTTTTCACTAAAGGAATCACAATTCTCTCAAACACTTGACGGTCCCTGGCACATATGGCCAGATCAGCTTTTCTCCTGGAATCCTTTCGAGATGTAAATTGGAGGATGCACGCGGCAGAGACCTGTCTCTACTGATTACAGAAATCCTGGAATGAACCAAACCCAGCCTTTACTCCCAAAGGAGCTGATTTTTGCCTCTGCTAGAGGGGTTGGGAATTAACCAGCATGGTCAGTCACAGATCATAGAAACCAGGGAGCCAAGCTGGTTAACAGGATAGACTTGTCCCTCATTAGTATGGCAGACTCTGGAGTGATTTTTTCCCCAAAAAAGTAAACGAGACTTTTATCATTTAAATCCCATCAGGGATTCAGTGGCCCTGTTGTAACAGGAAGGATTCTTGTTTTCTGAAGTATGTACAATACCTATTTTCTGCAAGTCAATCCTCCTGGGATAACTGGGCATCTAGGACCTGTCATCTTGCCATCCATATATTTCATACTAAACACAATTTTTCAGTTCGTTCTGTTCTGAGTCTGATACCCCAAAAATATTCCTGAGAAAGTATGCAGTCCAATAATGTGGGTAAATAAATCTTTACATGTTTGGGCAGGACTGTTTTTGTGCTTGATTTCTATTGCCATAGCAATTTGCACTGGGATGGTTGGTACTGAAAAAACACTGGCTCAGCAGAGGAGCCACCACAGTAAACAGCAATAAAAGAGCTGCAATGTCAGTATCCAAAAGCAAAAACATATCAGCACCATGTATCAAAGTGGCCACAGCCTGACAGAGTTCAAGGAGTGTTTGGAAAATGCCCTCAGGCACAGGGTGGGATTGTTGGGGTGTCTGTGCAGGGAGAGGAGTTGGACTTGATGATCTTGATGGATCCCTTCCAAATCACCTTATTCTGTGATTCTTATTTCTACAACAAGCTTAGGGTCTTCCTTTAGGTTCTCCAGAGAAGCTGTGGCTGCCCCTGGATCCCTGGAAGTGTCCAAGGCCAGGTTGGATGGGGCTTGGAGCAGCCTGGGATAATGGGAAGTGACCTTGCCTGTCAGGGGTTGGAATTATGATCTTTCAAGTCCCTTGCAACTCAAACCATTCCAGGATTCTATGATTTGTTTTACTTGCCGTGGAAGTTTTTGCATCTGGGCCTTTATGCTCAAAAAGCAGAAAAAGTAGTTTGGAGTTTAACTTTTGGAGGTAAATCCATGATTTGGAGTGCTGGAGCATAAAATATTGATTTTTTTAGCCTAGATCCATCCAGATCTGGTCTAGTGAAAGCTGTCCCTCCCCATGGAAGAGGGAGGAAGGAGATGCTCTTCATGGTCCCTTCCAACCCAAGCCATTCTGGGATTCCTTTAGCTTTCAGTAGAATATCCTGTTTAGTTGTTTGTTTGGTCTGACCAAAGATGGGTAAGAAAACTAAAATGTGAGACAAGAAGCTTCAATTTCATTGATTTTTCACTCCTCTTAAGCTGGACAGGAGGCTCCAGCTGCTCAGTTAGCACAGTGCAACTCATTGGATCCCAACTATTTTTCCAGGCTTCCGTTTCCAGGAAATGGGGAGACTGGCACCTCCAGGACATGCCTCATCCCACCTTTTCAAGGTACTACCCTGGAACAAACGGCAGAAATCCCTCACCAAATCCCACCTTCCTCCTGCACTGGCAAGGCAACCTAGCTCAGCTGCCCAGAAATTCAGCACCTCGTTCCGAGTCATTGGATTCCTGTTGCAGGAAGAAATCCATCCAGCTCCCTGAGTCACCTGGTGAATTGTGATGTCCTCAACCCACTGGATTCATTTGCAGGGAAAATGCAGCACCTGAACAGTTCTTATATTTTGCCTTCGGGGTAGAAGCTCTTGGAGTAAAAGCTCTCTTGATCTGAAGGCAGGGCTGGTTTTGGTACAGATCTTGTGGACATGCAGAAAAGCCTATTATTAGTTCTCCCAGCATGCCCATGAAAAAGGGATTCTGAAGTGGTTGAACACGGTAAAATTTGAACTGTTAAACCCACCTGGCTCCAGGATCCCTTTTGATGTGTTGAAAGCAGCCAACACATCAAAAGACAGAAATTTAGCGGGGGGCTGATTTCATTGCAAGGGGAACAAAATGCCACATGTAGGGAGTAACTGGGACCCCTCACTTGCACATCAGGAAGGGACAGAGAAGCCAAAGCCCTGCTGTTTGATTTACAACAGCCATCTGACATTTTCCAGTTGTGAGGAGAGTCAGAAAAATGCTTGAACAGAATGTAACAATAGCAAGAGACAAATTTCCTATAATTTTGTGTTTTACTATTTTGTTTTTCAATATATGCACTTATTCTAGAGTATTCTACTGTTAAGAGAGCCCAAAAGTGCTGCCAGTCAAAATGAAAAAGGACATAGTGGATCAAATTCAACCCAAGGTCAATACTGCTGGAACAAGCAGTTGTTTTGAATGACTAGAAGTGGAGAGAAAAAAAAGAAAAAAAACCCAAGAAGTTGGTTGGAAATTGAGCTCAGCTTGCTGATAAAGGGTTCATAGAGGTCTTTAAATCATTATTGTGGATCTCCTTACTTGTGTCCTCCCACTTGTCCTACACTTCTCTGTGTACTGAGGGGTTTTATGTTCCAAACATCTCCATTTCCCTGTGCTGCTTCCCCGGAGCTGGCTGGGCCAGGATCTAAACTGCTTCTTCCCCAGAGACCAGCTGAACTTCAGGGAACTGTAGTACAGCTGAACTGTATTTTTCAGGTGTTATTCAAACATTTCCAGTGAGACTTTCCTTTTCAAGACCTGATTTAAATCAAGAAATCTGTTTTTGGTGGTGTTGCATCATAAAATCAGGCAATTACTCTTGTAAATCTGTCAGGGCTCTAAGTAATTATCTAATTTAGAGCAGTTAAAATAAAAAGGCAGGAAAATTCCACTCTCTGGGGTGCATTGCTTAGAGGAATTAACCTGGGGGATAGGGATATGCTGATGAAATCTGTTCCATGGGGTGAGTTGGGTCAGCAGGGAAATATCCATGAATATATGGCCGACTTGAAAGGAGTGATCCTTTGGCTGCAGTCATCCTCCTTTCCTGTTCCAATTGCAGCAAATTAGAAAGGTTATTGCAAGGAATCAAATTCCTGCCTTCAGCTGTCTAGACAAAGGTTATGGGGATGACAAAACCAGACTGAAAGGACAAGAGGCAATGGGCACAAACTGCTCCAAGGGTATGGAAATTTCTCTCTTTTAGGAACCCCCTAATTAGAGATTTTTTGCCACAAAAGTCCTGTGCCAAGGTTTGAAATAATGAGTGGAACTTGTAGCTTCGGTCTTCAAAGGTGTTTATTCAGTTTCTTATCTCAAGGTCTGCGTGCCACCAAGAGCCAGGCTTAACACGCTGAAAGACCACGCTGGCAAGAACACCAGCCAAGAAATTTGAGGTCTTTTATAGGTCTCTAGTTTTATATAATTTTATACCAATGGTCACTACTTATTCTAGACATGTAATTTCTACATCAAATCCTTTCTACCAATATCTCTATGACAAGTCACAGCAGAAGATGGAGGAGGAGAAGAACAACATGAGACACCGCCCATAATTCTCATTCTTGCTCTCATCTACCTCCTTTCTAAAAACCCAAAACTACAAATTTTCACCCTGTGACAAACTAAACTACTGTTTATTTCAAATCTCTGTTGTTTTTAATTCATCTCTAAGTGTTGGGAGTTTTTCCCATGGACTAAGTTCAAAGGCAATGCTTTCCTGGGCTCTCAGCCGGGGTTTTGGACCCCCCCAGGGCAGCTTGGGGGCTTTTCCCTGTACCCTGGACTCCAACACAAGGGAAATTTGGGGAGGAATAAGCAACAGCTTTCTTCAATGTGAGGCTGGTGCAGCACTGGGACAGGTGCCTGGAATGTCTGTGGAGCCCCTGCCCTTGGCAATTTTCAGCACTCAGCTATAAAATCCTCAGGGCACATGATCTGGCTGGGAAGTGTATCCTGCTGGAAACCAAGGCTGGACCAGGGAGCTCCAGAGATCCTTTCCAATCTAAATGGCTTTGTAACTCTAACAAGCAGAGGCACAGCTCTGTAATTCTGTAATTCTTAATTCTGTACTTCTGTAATTCTTAATTCTGTAATTCTTACAACCCTGTGAAGCAGAGGCAAGGTTGAGCCAAGCAAGACCCTTCATCGTGTCAAGCTGAAACCACAGGAACAGGATCTCTCCTGCTGGGAGATCCTGTGGAAATCCTTCAGCATCCACAATGAAGTTAATATTAAACCAGAATTTAATATTGAACCATGGGTAGAGCAGGTCTTCAGTGACATTTTCAGAGAATCACAGAATGGTTTGGGTTGGAAGGGACCTAAAAGATCATCTTGTTCCACCCACTGCCATGGGCAGGGACTCCTTCCATTATCCCAGCTGCTACAGCCTGGTCTTGGACATGTCCAGGGATAGCCACAGCTTCTCTGGGCACCCTATGCCAGGCCTTCATCACCCTCACAGGGAAGAATTTCTTCCTAATATCTCTTCCTAATATTCCTTCCTAGTTTCTTCCTAATATCTCTTCCTAATATTCCTTCCTAGTTTCTTCCTAATATCTCTTCATAATATCCTCATCTAACCTCGCACTCCTTCAGCTTAAGGCCATTCTCCCTTGTCCTGTCCCTGCATGCCCCTGTGAAACTTTAGACTTTACTATAATGCTTTCAAATAACTGGAAAATAAGGAAAAATAATTGCAAACATTTTAGAGCAACTTGCACAGGCAAACACCCTTTTCCTTAATCCTTCCCTCTGTGGGGTGTTCACTCAGCAACTCCTGGGCTCAGATCTTGCTGCAAAAGCAGCTTCTGACATCACTGAGAGCTTGTCTTTGACAGCAAAGCTGCTGCTGCAGGAAGCTGCCTTCTCCCCCCATCCAGCCCTATAGCTCCACACTGGCAGCCACACGCATTCCAAAGTGTCCCTATTTTTCACAAAGCAGATGCACAGTTTCCCAGCCAGCTCTACTTGAGAGAGTCCCTATACCTCCTTCCATCTGCTCCCTGGGCAACAAACTGTGCAACCTTGTATGAGGAGCTTGGCTTGGTGCCTCCACTAAAAAGAAA
>VYXD01004564.1:190125-208857 GCA_013397195.1 Hylia prasina
AGTTTTCAGTAATAACTCAGCAGAAAACCCAATTTTTGTCGGGGAGAAGGGAATTGAGATAAGGGGAGGAAAGAGGCCATTGCACCTGTCACAAATTTAACACTATAAAGCAAATTCTGGACTACACAGGGATGCAGGGAGTGTGGGATTGAGTGGACTGGAAACCACCTTCACATTTCCATGTAGCAGCACCTATTACTTTGTATTTATGATCAATCCTTAGGAAATATTGCTGATGTCGGGCTCTCTGTGTCAGGAATGAGTTGTCTTATATCAGAAATTAAACAGCCACTGCCTATTAAGTGTTACACAAACCTCAGTCTCATGTTTTGCATCCCATCTCCAAATTCACATTTTCAAAACAAGGGGTACTGGTAATTCTTTGTGCTTCTGCTTCCCCCAGATCTTTCATACACAACAGAGCCTACAGGGATAATGATCCTTTATTTACCACAACTTGCCCTTAATTTCATTAATCTGAGCCAGACACTATTGTCAGCAGAAAAAGAAATCCTTTGTTGTGACAGTAAACCTCCACAGAAGGAATCAGAGATTTCTCTGATTAGTAGCCTTGTGTTGTACCACTTAAATTAGTTTGGGAAGAAACTCACAATAAATCAGCCTCTCCACCCAGAAAGTGAGATGCCCTTAGATTTTGTCTCTGACGTGCTCATGGGGGCTGACCACAGACTGAAAGTCGAAGTTTGAAGACCCCAAACCAGATCTGACTGATTTCCAACCTGAAGCTGGCTGGAATAACTTCAGCTGAGGGCCTTTCATGCAGACCATCAGTCTTGGGAGGCTGCTCAGCAGCTGAGGTCACCTGCAAAAGAGGTTTTTCTTTTTCTGTGTTCAGCAATTTCCATCTCACGTAGTCACCTTAATTATTTTCACGTCTGTGGGCCGCTGTAATTCAAGATTGTGCCATTACAGCACAGGCTCTGAGGGTTACCTGGCTACAAACTGCTGCCATCCACAAGTTTCAGCTTTCGGGTCTGACACTTCTCCTTCTCAGGGTTTGAAGAAAACCATCAGCACCATGGACCGGGAGCTTCCCCGCTCTGAGCTCAGCATCAACAACAGGAATGAGCTGCGCAATGTCCTGCACCTGCACTCCTTGTACAAACAGAACAAGGTGAGGGAATACCTGGCACAGTGTGGAGGTGTCCTTGCACGCCCATTTCCATTTGCAGCTTTGTGTATGGCGCAGCAGATTAAAATTGCACTTCAGTGTTTATTATCCTTGGAAATGCAATATAAACAGGTTGCTCTAACTTGAAGCATCACAGTGCTTCATATAAGCCTATAAATGCCACTTCAGAAAATCCTGTCCCAGTGTAGAAAAGGTGCATTCTAGCAGAATTCCCACACTCTGGAATATTTAGCTAAAATGGGAGTCAGAAATCACCCTGACAGGTTGCTTTTTTGTGTCGTGCTTCCTTCACTTAACACAGCAGCACCTTTGAGCTCTTGACATTCTCTAGTTGCCATCTCCCAGTTCCCTGGATTGTTTGTACAGTCACTCCTGGGATACACCCACAGGTAACTCTGGGAAACAGTTAAAATGTTCAGTTGCTGTACGGTGCAAAAATAATCCCCTGCAGCCAGACTAACACAGTGTTTCAATAGTCACCAAGAACTTTATTTCTCTTTCTGGCCAGGCAAAGGAGAACCCACTGAAAACACTGCTGGAAATTATTACTAATTACTTCCTGGAGCACCGTGGGACTTCCAGGAGCACTGGTTCCAGCTCTGCTCTGTCAACTCCTCAGAGTAAGAGCTCAGCATCCCACCCGCCTGACCTCCTGGATGAGGATCATGGGAATGCCACTGCTCTGGATGAAAGCAAAACTCAGACCTCTAGGTACAATCTGATTTATTTCTCTTTGCCCTGTGTATTCACTTACTTTTTCTTAATGAAGGGAAATAGTGTTAAATGTTTTATCATTTATATCTTGAAATCTACTTTGTTTTATTAGATATCCTCATAACACAAAGCTTAACTTTCCAAATTATTAAAATCTCCTGTGCAGGCCACTCTTCAAAAATTATCTTTTATGTTCCCTGCCAATTATGAAGACTGATAACCTCAATTGAATCTTTCAGTCACTGAAGCACATGGAAATAGGAAATTTCATGCCTTTTACATTGGAAATACTCAAATTGAAGCAGGTTTGGAGGTGAAACAAACGGCCTGAGCTCAAACTACAGGTTTATTCATGCCTTACATAGGCAAAAGCAGGTTTTATGGTCTTAAATTCAGACCTTGCAGGATACTTGAAAATAGTGTGTAACCAAGTTTTTCATTTATTGGTGCCTCAAAGAGGATTAACAGCCCTGTACTTCCATAGAAAGCTTTTAAAATAGGCACAGAAGTGTAATTCAGCTTCCCAGTCTTCACCCTCAGGGAATTAATCAGGTTTTGTTCTTCATCCTAAATGCAATGTGCTCAAAGCAGCCAAGCATCAGTGCATGAAAAAAAAACCCCATGAAGTCATTTCTTATAGGGGAAGAAAGCCAAGATGTTTTAAGTTGAGCTCAGAAGCAGCACTTGAAAAGGAGTCAGGGCAAAGGCTTTTTTCCTCTTTTCTTTTTTTCCTCCTCTTTTTTATTTTTTAAACTCTTTTTCTTTCCCTTTCATGGATCTCTCCCACGGAGGAGTCCCTGACACTGCTCTGGGAGGGCACAGCAGCACCCAGCAGTGCTAAGCTTGGAAGGGACCTTAAAGATCATCTCATTCCATGCCCTTCCTCTATCCCAGGTTGCTCCAAGCCCCATCCACCCCGGCCTTGGACACTTTCAGGGATCCAGGGGCAGCCACAACTTCTCTGGGTCACCTGTGCCAGGGCCTCCCCACCCTCACAGGGAAGAATTTCTTCCAATATCCCATCTAAGCCTGCCCTCTGCCCTGAGGGTCATCCTCACCATTGCCACCCCCTTTGGGCAAGGAAAAACCAGGGATCGCCAAGGTCAACCAGCCAGTGCCTGAAATCAGTTTTAATTTCACCTCCCTGTGTAACTTTTAACAATGCTTTCAGGGGTGGAGAGTTTAATCAGACAGGACTTTGCACTGGTTCCTTATTAATGAGTCTCCTTGCCTTTTAACTTTGCTCTTGGAGGTATCTGGGTCACCAGAAAGTAATGCCTTGGGAAGGCTGAGCTGGAAAAGAGACTGGACAGAGCCAGAGAATAAAGTAGGTATTTTTTAAAAGGCATTTAAGGATACACCTTGGGCAGGACAAGAGCCTGGCCAAGGCTACACCCAAGGTGGAGCCAAAATGGACACAAAATGGACAAATGGTCACAAGGTCTCACACTTTTATAAGTTTTGGTCCATTTGCATCTTGGGGTTTCATTGTCCAATTCTAGCTCCAGGTTATGAAGTCCCATCCTTCTTGTTTTCTCCCTTCAGCCGCCCTTGTTTGTGCTTTTGGGCCTGGAAGCTTGTCCCAGTTGTCCTTGGTGTGCAGCAGGAAAAGGATTTGTTTTGTGTCCCTGCTCTGTGCAGAGCTGAGTGACACTGAATGTGAGCTCAGAGCTGCACCCCTGGGCAGCACAGGGTCTGGAGTACATTGAAATAAAACTTAAGGCCTCAGTGTGAGTCTGTAACTGTTAAAACACTAAGCCAGCACCCCTTAGCAATGAGGGGTTCTGTGGAGTTGGAGTAGCAGTCCTTACTTTTCCTGATGATTTCAGAGGCAGATCAAGCTCCCTTAAGTTTACATCCACAGTGTATTCTCACCACACAAGACACACTCCTGGAAAAATGGGTTCAATAGAAGGAACATTTTTGCTGTACAATATGTTTCAACTTATGGAGTTGCTTTAAAATGAATTAGGGTGGAGGAAAACATCCCAGAGTGAAAAACAAGTTCAGGAACATGTTCCCTTTTATTAAGGAAGGTGAGTATTCTTGGGTTACACAGAACATAAATTTATAGATGGACACGGAACTGGGAATTACTCAGTAAAGTGATTTGAGTCACAAAAGTGCTTTTGTTTTTGGACTAAAATGAGTGTTCTACAGCTAAACAAAGAGTGAGAGGGGTCAGTAGAGTCAGTCTAAGTTACAAGGAAACAGAGGATGTGAACAAAAGTGTTAACAAATTTTCAAGCAGGTGGAGAAGGAATGGGAACTCCTGGCTGTAGCTTAGGACCTGTCTGATATATAAATTGTGCTTTCTGCTCTGATACACAATCATACAATCACAGGATGGATTGGGCTGGAAGGGAGCTAAAAGATCATCTCATTCCAGCCTCCTGCCACGGGCGGGGGCACCTGCCGCTATCCCGGGTTGCTCCAAGCCCTGTCCAACCTGGCCTTGGACACTGCCAAGGATCCAGGGGCAGTCACAGCTTCTCTGGGCACTCTGTGCCAGGGCCTCAGCATCCTCACAGGGAAGATTTTCTTCCCAATATCTAATGTAAATTTCCCCTCTTTCAGTTTGAACCATTTTTACATCAAAATAAATAAGCATGGGATTGTGTTAACCATATTACAACCAATTGTGACACGTAATAATGATACTGAAATAATGTCCTCAAGTCCTATATCCAGATGTTTAGGTGAAAAGTGACTGCATTTGTTTACCATTTCTAGATAAAATGTAACTTAATTTGACAGCAGTGCTTTAATTAGCTGGTTTTATTAATTTACTTGCACATTACTTGTCTGTTTCAAGTTTTTCCTCTTTCTTCCCTCTAGGTATGATGTTGAGAATCCACTGGATAAAATCCCTCCCCCCAGAAAACATCAGCACAGAAGTGAAAAATGCCACACAGGGACAACCCGCAGTAGTAACTTACCCAGTCCTTGGGACAAGAAATTAAAAGACAGTCGAGAGGATTTAAAAGCAGCTGTAATTTCTGAGGAGCTGAAATCCACAGGCAAGGAGAAATCAAGACCCAGGGCTGGTCTCATTGCCAGAGGAATGATGGCTGGACCAGTACCAAGTCCACCAGAGGTGATTCCCAACATTTTACAAAGTATTTGGCTTGCCCATGGATTTTCTATCCAGCCTGCTGGGATAAAAATCACTTGCAAATAGTGTTCAAATGGTTTCTGCATGTTAATCCATTAGATCTGCAGGCTGAAAAGAAGTGGTAAGTTAGGGAATTTGTTCTGCTTCATTCAGAATTTCAGATACACCCATTGCAGACAACCACCTCCTTCATGTCTGTGATCTCAGGTCACTGAATTTCTTTATAAATCTTTCTCATTCTTGAAACATCTTGACAGATTTGGTTTTCCATTTTCCTATGAAAATTGCTTTGTTACCTTCACAGTATCTGTTTTACTCTGGTTTTTCCAAGACCCCACATGTAGTCAGTAGCAGTTTTGGAACTGAAAATTGCTGTCAGTTTGAAATGTGTTTCTGAATTGATCAAATCAGACCATGTTCCATCCAGAAGTGCTTTCAAAGCATGGTTAAAAATTCCTTGCCTATTTTTTTTTTCCATTTACGTTTCTTTTATATAATGACAGGGACTTTTCCAATGTAAAATTATGTTTGTAATAATGAAAAATTAAAATACTTAACTATGACATTTAGGTAGTACTGAAGAGCATATGGAAATTCAATGAATTAAGTGGATAATTATAAATATCTCTGATTTAGTAGTAAAGACTAGATACCTGTAGTGGTAGATACCAGTAAAATATCTTATATGTCTTGATTTTCTGAGCTGAATACAATCCCAAAAGTAAGCTCTTAGGAGGTAATTTGTTGTTTTTGGTAACAAAATCATGGAGAACTTGTTTTAATGATAGAACATCTTCAATACTGGTCAAAATTTAAGTGAAAGTGTTTGTGTTATTTTATTACTGAGTTTTTAAAAAATCTGATTTACTCTATAAGCTATTTCCTAAAAATAAATGAATAGGTTAGAAATCAGTGCTAGAGCTTTCCCTTGTTTTTTGTTTTTTTTTTGTACTGATTTAAAGATGATAAAACTTTAATCTGTGGCTTTCATGGCACCCATTTCCAGGATCCCCAAAAAAGGAGGCTTTCCAGACGATCCACGAGCATCAGCAGCACAGCACAGCCCAGGGGTGAAGAGCAGGAGGATCAGGACCGTGATCTGCAGGAAAGCAAAGCATCTCCAACAAAATCCAATGTCGAATTTGCATCAAAGACTGTGCTTAGCTCACACACCAGTTCTGCCTCTGAAAGGCCAAGGAACAGCCCCAAAGATCCAGATGACTTTTTTCCCAAGCTGCTGTCTGACAGAGAGAGGCCCAAGGCAGAAGAAAGAAAATCTCTTCCAAGCTCCAGTGCAGACAGCAGTGAAAAAAGCCTTAAAGTGAGTGCCCCTCACAGACATTCGGGGGCTGGGAGAGAAAAGAAGGAAAGATCCCTCAAGAAAACTGAGAGTCGGTTGTCAGGACACAGGTGAGAGTATTTCTGGCAATATTATGCTAAAACAGAGTTTTTATTATTGTTCTGCACTACCTCATGATATAAAAGTTTTAGAAGTGTCTCCCTCTGAGAGCTCCAATTATATATTTTTGGCTTTTCTCTTACGTTCTTAATTGATTTTTTAAATTTTTTTGGGGGAGGTAAAAGTTAAGGGTGGGGGCATGACTTTTTTTTATTTATACACTAAAATTGCAGCCAGATTTCTTAAAATTATTATTGCCATTTTGTTTTCCAGTTTAATTTCTTATTGAGATACCATATGTGGAGACCCTCTTGAGAAGGAAGCAATTACACATTAGGTCTTTCCACATTTATAGATTAGGGGCTGTGGGAATTATCTAACTGGGGATCTGCTGGAGCTGCAGATAGGCCAGAAGTGGCACTTGCTTTCTATGTGGAAACAAAAATTAAAATTTAAAAGAGCTGCCAGCATTCCACAGTGCATTGTCTCGTTTAATTTGTAAAAGATTAATGTGTAATAGGCCAAAGTACCACAGTTTAAAGTCTTAAAACTCTGTTTTCACACAGGCTGACTGAGCCTGTAAGGTACTGCCCCATCACTTCATCCTTTCCACTCTCAGGATGATTTTTTTTACCTCACACACAGCATGAGTTGAGGTAGAGAAGAGAGCTTCAGTGGCCTTTGGCAGCTCCCCAGGAAAGCTGAGAATATTGAGTGTATTCCTGATTTTGGATAATCAATGAATGTGTAGTTCATTATGGATGAGCCTCAGAGGCATGAATGGAATTCCCTAGGAAGATTGTTACAAAAAAACCAGCAAAAAGTCGGATACAAACCTCACTTGTTAATGGCTGGGTGCTACAAGGGGGTCACAACAATCCCAGCCAGTGCCACAGGCTTGGGAAGAGTAGCTGCAAAGATGCCTGGTGGGAAGGGAAGGGACCTGGGGGTGCTGGTGACAGTGGCTGAACGTGAGCCGGAGTGTGGCCNCCAGACTCCATTATTTGCATGCAGGAAAAATCCCATTCTTTATTCACATAACTTATTTTATACATTTCTCACAGACCTCGTGTGCAACTTTACTTGGTTAATAGTTTTCTTGCCAATTACTTTATGGGTTAGTAAAATATATGTTACTTGTCTATCAAATCTCTCTATTCTGGGATTATTTACATATATTCTTTACTGATTCTCTTGGGACAAATCCCTTGTTATTGCAGGAGTATTTGTTTTTCAACCCAGGAATAGGTTGTTAACGCTAATGCATTTTCATACCAAGATTGTTTTCACATGGGTACTTAAAAATTACTTAGAAGAAGTGGTAGGCTAACTTTGGTAATTTAGCAGAGCAGGCCTGATTTTATGATTTTTAAGATTTTATTCTTTTATAATTCTTTTACCTGTCACAACAGGGGGTGTCAGGCTCTGTTCCCAGGGAACAGGGACAGGAGTAGAGGGAACAGCCTCAAGCCGTGTCAAGGGAGGTTTAGTTTGGATATTAGGGAAGATTTCTTCACTGAAATGATGGTCAGGCATTGGAACAGGCTGCCCAGGGCAGTGATGGAGTCACCAGCCCTGGAAGTGTTCAGAAGCTGTGTGAATGTGACACTTGAGGACAGGGTTTGGTGGTGAACATGACAATGTCTGGACGTGATGATCTGAGAGATCTTTTCCAACCTAAACAACTCTGTAATTCTGTGGTTCACTCAGATGTATTTGGACATGCTGACACTTCCCAGCCTTTGGCAGCAAGGGCTGAAAAGGAGAAGCTGGGCTGGGAGGGGGGTGACACTCTGGGCAATGTGCAGCCATCCTGTCTGTGCTCCATCCCTGCAGGGAGGGATTGGAAACAGTTCCCTTCCCTCAGAGAGCTGGTTTGGTCTCAGCAAGAGCAGGAGAGGGAGCCCTTTCCTCAGCAGAGTCTGTTTCCAGAGAAGCACATTCCAGTGTGAGCTGCAGCCAGCTGAGCATTTTATTCCGTGCTGAGCTCTGAGCTCCTGGAAGCACCCACAGAACCCAGCAGGGCTGCTGAGACTCCTGGAGTTCAGTGGGAGGTGATGCCTTGGGAAGGCTGACCTGGAGCAGAGACTGGACAGAGCTGGAGAATAAAGAAGATATTTATTAAAAGGCCTTTAAGGACACACCTTGGGCAGGACAAGAGCCTGGCCAGGGATACACCCAAGGTAGACTTAGAATGGTCGCAAAAATAGCTAGCTGGTCATGGGGTCTTACACTTTGATAAGTTTTGATCCATTTGCATCTTGGGGTTTCATTGTCCAATTCCAGCTCCACGTTATGAAGTCCCATCCTTCTTGTTTTCTCCCTTCAGCCACCCTTGTTTGTGCTTTTGGGCCTGGAAACTTGTCCCAGTTGTCCTTGGTGTGCAGCAGGAAAAGGATTTGTTTTGTGTCCCTGCTCTGTGCAGAGCTGAGTGACACTGAATGTGAGCTCAGAGCTGCACCCCTGGGCAGCACAGAGTCTGGAATACATGGAAGGTAACACTTAAGACATCAGAGGAGTAGAGACTCCAGATAAACACCCACTATATAAGTCCTGGCTCTTGCAGGACTTTTATTTCCCTTCAGCCAAATCCTGCACTGTTTGGGAGCCCTGCAGGTTTTGGCCAAAGTGATTGAGCATTTTAAAGAATGAAAAATTACAGTGTGGGGGTGAGTATTTGTCTGGATTCTCTTCCATTGTCTGTTACCTGAAATAAATGCTGATCTATGTATTTAGATGAGCAGCTGAAAACCCCTATAGGATTAACCACTGCTGGTTTGTTCACAGCATCTGCAATTTTGGTTTTGTTTCCCATGGAAAACTAAAGATAAATCTTACTTTTCCTTCCTACTTTTTGATTCTCTTTTTTCCCATGCCGAAAGTGCTGTTACAGCATGCAAGCTGAAGGCATCCTGTGCACACATGTGAGAAAAAATGGAAAGTAAAACTACTGCCAAGCTTTAAAAGATTACCTGTTCATCAGAATATCTTAGGGAAATGTAGATACACAGCATTTTAACTGACATCTTTTAATGAAAACAATTACAGGGATCAGTGATGGTTCTTTATTGTCATGATTGTATTTTTTGCCAAGTCGTGAAGGCTTAGATCATAAAAGAATATAACATGCTGTAGAGTTTGTATACCTACCCAGATTCTACAGGTGGGGGCGTTTTTTAGAATGTTTGTTTTTAATGAATCTATGAGAAAAACAGTATATAGGTGGCAGCAAATCTTCATTTATCTTCTGCTGTAAGCAGACAGCAGCCAATTTAACTTGTCAATTCATAGAATCCCATAACACCAGGTTGGAAGGGACCTCAAGGATCACCTGGTCCACCCTTCCTTGGCAAAAGCACGGTCTAGACAAGGTGACCCAGCAGCCTGTCCAGCCAAATCTTAAAAGTGCCCAGGGTTTGGGAATTCAACACTTTTCCCTGGAGGATGGTTCCAATGGCTCATTGTTCTCTTGAAAAATTTTCCTCTTGTCTCCAATTGGAATGTCCCCAGGAGTAATTTGTACCCATGGCCCCTTGTCTTTTCTGTGTGATTCCTTGGAAAAAGGGAGTCTCCATCTTATTTGGAGCCAAGCTTTTAATGCTGGGAAGTGGTGATGTTGTACAAGCAGTGCACAAACATTTATACAGAAATATCTCAGTAATTCCTCCTTGTTCCTTCACAGCTATTTTATTTAACTTAACAAATGACATTTATGTCTCAGTGCCACTTCAGTGGAGAATGTGAAACCCCTTTCAGGCCATTTTGATGCTGTTCTTTTATTGTTCATCTTCAGAGGAGTATTCCCTTTGTTTTGTTGAGTCCCTGTTCCTCTCAGCTGTGTGCAAGGCCAAGTAAAATGTGGATTATTTACTCTTCTTTTTTGTTGTTGTTGTTTTTAAGTGATTTTGAAGGCAAAAACCCCTACATTTAAAAATATCCAGTCCAAGTGACTGATCCAAGATTCCACCTAAAAATTGCAGTATCTGCAGTTTCTTAAGATTTGTAGGAAGTTGGGAGAGATGATGTTGAGAGAACATAACTCAGGTCACAGGGAGCAAATTAATAAAGACTTTCCTGTGTCTTTTATCCTGGGTAGAGCCTTGAATGGCAGCAAGGAAAGGTTCTCTGCTTCCTTGTCTTGAGGTGGGGTTGGTCCAGGTGACCTCTAAATTCTAAATCGTCCTGTGATTCTCCTTGGTGCTGAATCCCCTGCTGGAGGGGAATATTTATCATTAACCTCAGCACACAGAATAAAGAATGAGTGGAATGGAATTCATGATCTTTAGAAACTGTAAAAAAAATAAATGGGTATTGAAGTTGATGACTCTCCTTGCATTAAAGACTTTCTATTGCTTTTCTAGGAAAACAGCCACGATGAATAATGACTTTTTTGGGAAGGTTACATGGGGTTAGAAGGTGGAGATTTCCCCATTTCACTGCTTGAGCAAACAAAATTGGGAAAAGGCAAGAAAAACCCACTTCAGAACAGTTGAGAAACAGTTCACAGGGACATGTTGCAGTTGTAGCTCCTGCAAACTCCTGAAGTGTTCTCCCAATTTTCCATTAAGTCTATCAGTGTAAAGTGTGGTGGTGCTGTGGAAACTCTCCAGTTGTCAGCTGAATAAATAATTTTTGGGTGAGTAAATCCAGGCTGGCAGTTCTGCAGTGGGGTGGAACCACCTTTTGCTCAGTTAGATGGGCAGATTTGGTCTGTACAGCTCCATTTCTCTTCTGGTAGTTACGAATAAGAACACGTGATACTTGAAATTCTGGTTTTCACATATGAAGCCAACCAACTTCCCTCCCCCAGTTCCAAGAAAAACAGCATAAATTTAGAATCAGAGCACTGAAATCAGGAAGAAAAAGGGGTAAAACTGGACCAAGGGAACAAAAGGACTTTGCAATCAGGAACTGAAGGTAAGGGTATTTCCTAGGAACTGCAAGGGAATGGCTCAGAATCAGAAAGGCACAAAGAATTGGGACTGTCGTGACGCCAGAACAAAAATTTCCTGCTGCCATTAGCAAGCAAAGGGATGCAGCAGTGAATCCCATTGTCCACGGGCAGGGAGGGATGTGTGCAGTTCCAGGAGCAGGGAGGATAATTGATTCTGCACTCATCCTTCCATTGTGAACAATCGCCTGAATTACCTGGCCCTGATTGCTCCTGCCTCAGCCCCTGTGCCTGGACACCAGTGCTGGCTGTGCTGCTGCTCTCCTGCCAGCATTCTGCCAGTGCAGTGATGCCTTAAGTTTTATTTCCATGTATTCCAGACTCTGTGCTGCCCAGGGGTGCAGCTCTGAGCTCACATTCAGTGTCACTCAGCTCTGCACAGAGCAGGGACACAAAACAAATCCTTTTCCTGCTGCACACCGAGGACAACTGGGACAAGTTTTCAGGTCCAAAAGCACAAACAAGGGTGGCTGAAGGGAGAAAACAAGAAGGATGGGACTTCATAATCTGGAGCTGGAATAGGACAATTCAACCCCAAGATGCAAATGAACCAAAACTTATCAAAGTGTGAGACCTTGTGACCATTTGTCCATTTTGTGACCATTTTGTGTCCACCTTGGGTGTATCCCTGGCCAGGCTCTTGTGCTGCCCAAGGTGTGTCCTTAAAGGCCTTTTAATAAATAACTACTTTATTCTCCAGCTCTGTCTAGTCTGTGTCCCAGATCAGCCTACCCAGGACATCAGTTCAGGGCTATTCCAGGCACCAGAGACTGGTTTATGGCTGTGGAAATGGGATTTAGGTGCCTTTTCCAGCCCAGAGCTGAGCCTCTCCCATGCACTTTGGCTCCACCACCAGGAAAGTGCCAGTGAGCTCAGAGCCAGGGTTTCTCCTCCTGGCATCATCTCTCTGCTGAGTTCCCCACAGCTGGGCATGTTTAATGCTGCCCATTCCCAAAATATCCCTCGTTGTTTGGTAAGAAGCCTTTTTCTAGCAGTGCCCTGCATTCTAACACGGAGAGGGTTGGGTTAGGGAATTGCCATAGACACCAAGTGGAACATTACTCATATTTCATAGAATCTTAGAAATTATGCATGGAAAAGAACTTCTAGGGTCATTTCTTTCTATGGCAGATTAATCACTGCTATATATATATATATATTTATATCTGCTGTGATAGTTTTTCCAGGTTTTGTGTAGTCCAGTCTTAAATGACTCAAGTGACACCTCTCCCCTGACAATACACTTTCTAGCAGTTCTTATTATAAGGATTTTGTTATTGTATTTACCTTCCATTTGCTATTTTTTTGTCCTGTTATCCATAGCTGAAGTTGATTTTTTGACTGGTGTTCCTGTTCCTTGCCACATATTCACCTCTGTTAAAATACTCTAAATATTTTTCATGTTCCTTTAGGCATTTTTTGTCTGAAGCTTGTACTGTCTGTTAAATATTTTTATCTTTCCTGCTCTGAACTTTTGCTGTTGTTTTTCTGTTAGGTTTTACTGATTTGTAACATCAGTGTTTCTGATTTATATCAAAAATATTTTTTTATATTTCCTCCATGTATTTAGGGGTGTCTCTAACATTGTCACACTGTGACTCTCAGATAACAGGGCAAGAACTGACACCTTTTGCTCCTGGCCTAGTCCTCAGAATTATAAAATCACAGTAGAGGTGAACCCATTGTGTTAGTGAAAATTCTGCTTTTTCTCTTTCTTATGTTCCAAAAAAAAAGGCCCTGAAAACTTATTTGTAAAAACAGGAAAGCCCTAGAGGAAAAAAAAAATACAGATCTTTAAAGAAATTCCTTAAATCCTTTAAAAATATATTCAGGATTGTTTAGTTTTGATTTTTTATTCTTTTAGATATCTGATGCTTTCAAAATATTATTGTGTAAATATTATAAGGACCATAATGCTTTCAAAGGTCCTTAAAGGATTGATATTCATGCCCTCTGTCATTAACAGGAATAAAAAAGCTTATTTTCCATGTGAGGACTGAGCCAATACCTGTCAATTATAGATGGTTGAGTGCCTAAAACTGTAAAGATCCTCTCCTCTCTTTTTATCCTGCATCATCCCCAGCCACAGTCTGGGCTGATCTGCATGAGGAGATTGGCAGAGAGCATTAGCCCTGAGTTTCTGAGCAAGTCCTGAGCAGGATTTGGTGTTCCCTCAGTCAATGTAAGCAACAAAGCAGAGCACAAGCAACCCAGGAGGTTTCTGGACTGCACGGATAATTTCTTGACACAATGGAACAAGAGGATTCAATGCCTGTTGAAGGTCAATATGTGAATGTCTCATTTCGTAAGGAATGCTAATTAACTTTCCAGTTTTAATGCTATTTTTTTAAATAAAAATTGAATTTCCAACTGAAAGGAGAAATGGTTCCAGCAAGGTTTTGTAATGTACATTAGTTACCCAGCAGTTTTGCTTGGCTTCATTCTTTCCTACTGTGCATTTTGGTGTAAAAGTAGGTTTCCTAGGAATATTCTGTATTGTTTGCCTGGTGGGCTGCAATATTTCAGTGTTATACACAAAATCGGTGTGTGGGATGGGATGGCTTTGTCTAAAATAACACCTGGCAATTTGGTGAGTACTAAAGTTTTGATCCTGGGAGGTGTTGAGCAGTTCCTAAAAGTCCTCACCATTTGGATAGCCAGTTCTGTGGAATGAGGGCTGAGCTCCCACGGCCGGGTCGTTTTGGACTTGATCTCATTTAAAACCGGCCAGAAAGCCCCAGATTATTCCAGGATTCTCAGTGTGTGTGTGAGCAATGCCTGAGGAATCAATTCACTTTTTCCCAGTGTGAGAGGAAGAGGATGCATTGGGCTGGGGTGGCATTTCTAGAAAGTAGGAGTTGAGTCAGAGTTCCAGATGAAAGAGCGGAAAGGAATACGGGGCTGGAGCAGCCCAGGGATAAATTACGTTTTCACATTTCCTTCCACCTTTGTCTGGGAGCTCTGCTTGTCCTTCAAGCCACACTTTGCATCATCTCCAGTGCTTTGGAGTGACTTTGGAGGCAGGAAACACAGTAAGAGCAGCGCTGAAGCAGCCCAGAGGTGAATTACCTTGACACATTTCCTTCTGCCTTTGTCTGGGATCTCTGGTTGTCCTTCAGCCACCCTCTGCATCATCTCCAGCTTCCCCCAGTCCTCTGGAGTGGGTTTGGAGGCAGGAAACACAGTGAGGATAGTGAACCAAACCCTCCTGGAGGGGTTCTGACCCCTTACTCCAGGGAGTAAATCTGGATTTGGCTCATACAACTGGCAGCAGAGGAATGTCTGTCAAACGAAACGGGCACATCCCTGGGGAACATGGATTTGACTCACCCACGGATGAAAAGAGAGATTGTGGTTGCCAGATCAGGAGTGAGAACCTTCAAGTGCCTGGAGTTGCGTAACACCTTTTATAACACAGCGCTTGGAGCGGAAAAAAGGGCCTAAAATAAAAGTTGTAAACTATTGTGACTTTCGTGTGGTGCCAATGGATTTATGGCAGCAGAGCCCGCGGCGTAACATCTGTGGAGCTGCCACTTGCCCTTTTAGTATTTTTCCAGCACTCCATAGGAAGAGGCACTTTGCAATTACTGGAAATGACAAATGGCTTCTGTATCATTTCTTTATTTTTGGAAAGGAGGTAAATCTGGAGAGGTCCAGCCTGTTGCCTGAAATCAGTCAATCAATTGAGAATTTGCATTAGAAGATCGTTGAGGTGTCTTCCAACTCAAACTATTCTGTGACTCTGTGGAATTATTTGCTCCTTAAAAAAAAATCAATGGTGTGCAGGTATCACAAGAAATTTTTTTTTACCCGTTTATCCCTCAGATTACTTTACCAGGAGGTAAAATCTCTGTGGGCTCACCAGGAACCTGTTTTTTGAATTCACCTTTTTTTTATAATGAGATGAGATAAGAGAGTACCCCGACCTCAGTGTAAGCTTTTATCTCCCAATTTAACAGTTGATATTAGTTTTCAGAAGATCATTTATATTGCTGATACCTGTCGGGTTACAGTGGTTTGGACTGTTAAAAATTGGAGGTTTCTGACCGTAAATGGAAAATCAGGAATATTCCACATCCTTAAAAATTAAATGGCCTAAGACTTGAAGGCCCAAACCAGACAGAGCGGGTAATTTATGTATGGTGAACAGAGCAGAGGGTTGGATTCATCTCCACTGATGTGAATTGATTGAGTGCCAAAATCTGGGAACCCTTTTCTGTGCTTTATGTAGTGTCTTGTGGGTGCTGTGCATTTTTATTGAATAGAATTTTATCTCCTTTTTTTAAAAAAAATGCTGATATTTGTTTATTTTGCTGGCAGCAGTTTAGAGTTGCTGAACATAATGGTGAATTCACACAGGTGGTACTGAGCTCCTTGGAAATTCCAGTGGGAGGATATCATATTCCAGAATCTCTGGTGGAGAGCAGTAGGAACAAAGCAGCTCCATTTTCATTATAATTCTGATTTTGTAGCTGGAGATAAATATTCATTCATAGCCTATGGATGATCTTTGTGTTTAGGTGAGCTCAACTTACCCGGAACTTCAAACTATCTTGTAGCTCAACCTGTGATTATAGTAATTCTTGTTTTATATACCAGCCTTCTCAACAGAGATTTCACGTTGTCACAGTTAGTAAAACTCAGCAGGACAAATTAAGATTCATGTGTGAGGGAATCTATTTCTATCAGAAGTGACCATGTCTATTAGAAGTGACTCTTTCAATGTCAAGTTTCTCATCTACCTGTTGTATATCTGTCAGTGTTCACAAATCTGTCATCCGTTCACCAGTTAATTTTTTATATTGCAAATATGCAGGTCTTCACTAAAAAGGAAATCTGGGGACATTAAGTGGATGAGCCTCTGTTACCTTTGTCAACCAGACTTGCCAACATGAGAGAATTTATATTAAATCCTCATGACCAGGCCTTTTTCCCTTAGGAAAATATTGCCTGGCATTGATTGTGATCATGGTCTTTGCATTTTTACAATTGCTTATAATAATTGTGGTGTTATAATTGTTCCCCAAAGCAGTGACAAGCTGCTCCACGTAGAATGGCCTTTTTAACCCTTTTGCAAACAGCAGTAGAGGTTATTTTTTAATTATCTACTCTGCCAGTTTTACTCATTCCAAGAATATTGGATATGTCTGCCTATTCTGCATCCAGTAGAAAAGCTGTTGTAATCTGGCAATGAAAATGGGTTTTACCACCACAGTCACCTTAAAGCCACTGATGTTTAATTTTTAAGCCCCTTTGTTTATTTGACCTCTTGTGGGTGTTGGTGTAAATAGGAAATGGTGGAATGCACATCCATTATTGTGCCAAGGAGCTCCCTCTGTGCGAATTCAGCTCTTCTCTCTAAATCCATTTTCCTACAGTGCTTGGAGGCCAATAGGAATGTTCAAATATTTAGAGAAAGTACTGTATAGTATGTTTAGAATGAAACATATTTTCTTCCTGCCTCATTTTCCTGCCATGATGGATGACTTCCCCCTTCCCTAAGTGTTCCAGCCAAATGGTTTTACACCTACAATAAATTTTCCTGGAACAGCAGCCCTCTGCTGAAATGGAAATTACAATAAATGTCCTGGCTGTTTTGAGAAACACAAGTTCCCCTCAAGGAGGGGAACCTCCACCTGCAAAAATACCCCACTTAAGCAGAAAACACCCAACATTAATCTTGGAATGTCAGCGCTTTCCTCAGCTTGATGGGAATTCTCAGCCTTGAGCATTCAGAGCACTTTGCATCCCGGGCTTGGTTCTTCCTGCAATGGGTGTAGAACTAACATCTTTTAGTCTTTCCAGAGAGAATTAACACTAAAAAAAACTGGTGCCAGGTGAACTATATGTGGATTGTACCATGGGTGGCTGTGTTTTCATTTATAAATGGAAATTGTTGTGCTGCATCAAATGTCAGAATCACAGAATCACAGAATCACAGAATCACAGAATCACAGAATCACAGAATGGTTTTGTTGGAAAGGACCTTAAAGATCATTTAGTTCCAACCCCCTGCCATGGGCAGGGACATCTCCCACTAGACCAGGTTGCTGCAAGCCCTGTCCAACCTGGCCTTCTTGGAAGGTGTTAAAAACTCTTGCAAAATTAGATAGAAATGGATTGACTGGGAAGGAACACTAAAAAAAGGGAAAAGAAGGGAGAATAGTCTGCAATCTCAGACAAAATAAAAATGTGGCTTTTGGTTATGCCTGAGTGACATGACTTGGCTGAAAAGTATTTTATTGGTGAATTTATTGTCATTCAGACCCTTTCCTTTACCAGGAGAGAGGAAAATAGTAGCAAGCAGCTATGGGAAATTCATATTAGGAAACACCAAGGGGAGATCTGACTGTGCTGTAAAATGTACCACAGTCAACGCTATTAAATTCTAAATCACATAAAAATACAGTAATATTCAGTGGGGGCTCAGTGCCACTATACTAAATTTGCTCTCTATGCCACTACACAAATTTGCTCTCAGCCCTCTTATTTTTATTGACCTCCTGGGCCTTCCATTTATTTTTACCTGAAGTTCCTAGAATGTGGGTGATTCATTTCCATTCTGTCTGGCCTGAATCGGGGCCACCCACGTTTCATTGCCTCAGTCCTTTAACTTATTTATAGCTAAAAAGAGAAGTGTTTCTGTTCTTATAGTACCAAATACTATGTGTGATAAAGCTGCCAAAATGCCTTTAAGCTGGGCAGATCCTGAGTGTGATACATCTATGTTGTGGTTTTATTATTTCATACTCTGAAAAGGAAATTAAGCTCATGGAAAGTATGTGGCATGACAGCAGTTGTTGCTGTAATATCATGCATACAAAGAATGTCGCTGAGGAAACTATTCCATACTATTTTTGAAAGGATTGTCAGTGCAATACCTTTTTTCCAAAGCAAAAGCCAACAATACAGTATTGCTTTTTTGGAGGAAAAAGAAAAAAAAAAAAGTCCGTTTTTAGTGTTTTTAGAAATAGTTATTTTTCCTTGATTTGGAATTCGTTTTGGTGTGATTTCAACAGGAAGAATAAAATTCATCTAGTCTCCAAATATCTCATGTTATATTTCAGCTCTGACTTCACAGCGAAATTTAAATGCTTAGTCCTTTTAGTNCATTGAAAAAGGCTTTTCTCTAAGACCCTATGTTTCTTAGACCATATATTTATTTTACATACATATAAATATANTGTATTAATTTTAACCTTTTAATTGTGCATTACACAAATCACAAGAGGAGTTGAACAATTGATCCCTCTTAGTGGATTAAAATAATACCCTGGTAAATGAGACAGTCTAAGACTTATTCCCACTTTTATTATTTGGCTATTTCAAGTTGTTTAATGACTAATTTGAATCTTATCCTGATCTGTGGCAGGGATGTAAAATTTTATTTTATTTTATTT
>VYXD01004564.1:213031-228657 GCA_013397195.1 Hylia prasina
AATTTGCATGTTAGCCTTGTATTGTATTGTATTGTATTGTATTGTATTGTATTGTATTGTATTGTATTGTATTGTATTCCATTCAATTCTATTCAATTCTATTCTATTCTATTCTATTCTATTCTATTCTATTCTATTCTATTCTATTCTATTCTATTCTAATTTTTTAATGAAGTGAGATTGATGCAGGTCCCCTTCCCTTGGTGCTGCACTTAGGACAATCAGAGAATTAAACTGACCCTTCAATCCCATTGCTGTGTGAAAACAGCAGTGCTGGCTGCCCTTTCCCTTCTGCAGGGTTTTGAGAGGGGTTTGCTGGGGGGCATTGTGGTGTCTGTGATGTCAGCCTTGTGTCCTGCGTGTAGCCCAAACCAGCTGTGAATCTGCTTTCCATAAAATTTAAACGTAATATGGCATTTCTTCATGTTGTGATTTTTTTTTTCCTCTGAGACTGATAATTTGAAAGATTCAGACTTTCTTGGTTTTCTTTCTCTTACCTGGAGAGAGAGGGTGAGAGGGAGGATCTGAGGTGCAGAGGGCTGTACTGAGACCTGAAATCTTTGTTTAGTGATGCAGGAGGGGACTTGGGGTTGCTGAGAGGAGGTACAAGAGCAGGGCTTGTTTTCAGTCCTTGCAAAACACTCAGATTTGATTTCTCTCTGAAAATTAAAATTTCTCTCCCTCAATAGGGAGATTTTTAGTTTGTACATCCCAGATTTAAATAAGACCCCACATTTCTTTGGACATTACAAATGCCTAGGTCTTTTCAGGAAAAACAGGCAGGAACCACAAAAACACTTAAAAACACTGATTTTCCTTGGCTTGCCCAGAACTCCAGAGCCACGGAGAGCACTGTAAAGGCATGGCTGGAAAGAGAGAGATGGAAGGATGGCTTTGGGCTGGATGGGAGCTCACAGGGTTTTTTAAGCATCCATCAGTTCTTTGCTCATGGAGTGTCCCATTTTCCCCCAGGGTGGCCCGTGTGGAGTTCTGGCTGCAGTCCAAGCCTGTGTCCTGCAGCAGCTGATCTTTGCAGACAGCAACAGGAACAAAGACACTCGGTAAGGCACTGACAGTTCAGAAATTCTCCCTACAGAAGTAAAAAAACCCCACTTTATTTCTCTGCTGCATCCACTTAGGGGCCTTTTGAGCTTGAACTTACTGAACTTCTTTTTGTTTCAGAGAGATAAAGAAAGCAGCATCTGATTTACTTGTGTTTACTTCCATTGAACTGTGGGAATGTAGAAGTTGGTGTCTTATTTGTGTGATTGCTTGTGATTAACCCAAGAACCTCTACAAAACCCAAACAGCTTGAATTGAGGCCAGTGAAAATTATATAGCCTCGAGGTCCTCATGGAAATTGGATTTCAAACAAAAAAGTAATCAAGTTTTGAAAGACCATGAAGTTCACCCAGTGTTTGACACTAAGAATCTCAACAGGGTTGAAAAATTAAAGTCATAACGATTTTTTTTCTTGTAACTGTATTAGATCATTCCTGTTTAAACTCCTTAATGGAATTTGAATTTATATTCTGTGTATTTTCTTCTTGCTTTAAAGGAATTTTGTTAGGTGTTGCTGCTGACAGGGAAATTGCTTGGACTGCTATAATAATAATGTACTTGTCACATTGCTAAAGGAACATGGGTTACTGAATTAAATTCTGGAAAATAATGCCTCAAAAATAACTTTATTACCAGTTTTCATGTATTTGCCTTTTGTTTTCAATAAGACTTTAAGTCAATTACAAAAGAAAAATTCCACAAAGCCTCCCTGTGCCTTAAAGGAACAGATTGTTTAATAGGGAAAATTATTTTACTGGTTTGTGTTGCCACCACCTTCTTTTATTTGTGACCTCCATTAGTCTGACCTTGGTGTAGTCCAAAGAGAAAATTTCATGCTGAGATCTTTTGGAACTTCATTACCTTACAATATAAAAACGTTCCTCTTGTATTAAATTTTAGCTTTAAATACCCACTTTTCTGCTTGGAACTGTGTAGGAAAATGCTGTGGTCTGTGTTGATATTCCTTAGTGCTGTCTGGCTTGCCCTTAATGTAAATTCATTGTTTGGACTGGTTTTCATCAATATTGGGAAGAAACAGGTACCTGTAGAGCATTGTTATTTGTTTTTGGCATCCGGGATGGGAAGTGACAGAAATTATCCTGCAAAACTTTCGGATTCTAATTCAGATTATAACGAGGGCAGACTTTTCAAGGTTCTTGTCTACATACAAGAAAAACCTCAGAAACTTTCTTGCAGGAAACTCAGTGCATACTTAGATTTTATGACCAGGAATCTCCACAGAAGAATTACTTCTGGTTGTGAAAACCAAGAATTTCTTTCAACTTTGAGGACAGCCTTTGATCATCTGCTCCTTGGTGCCTTTGTGTCTCAGGTCATCCCAAGTGAAAACAGAGATGTTAATTTCCCTCTTGCAGCATGGTTCAGAGATCATAAATGAAATAAAATTATGTGGCACCCAAATAAGTGGATGGAGGCCAGGTTGTTTAAACTGGGTGTCCCAACATGTGCCAGCTCCAACCTGTCCTGTTTACTTGGCAGAAGTTGCCTCACCTATTTTCCTCCTCTTATTATCCACGTGGTTTTAAAAGATTCTTGTTTTTCAGTCATGAGATAAACATTCTTCTCTTGTGCTGTGTTTGCCATGGGCAGAAACTTTGAGCAGGTAGAAGGAAAGGGAAGTCTCAGAGTTTCAAATGAGAGGATAAGTATTCCTTTCTAATTCTAACCTAGATTTTCAAATTATCAACCGCTTCACAGGAAGTGTTTGATTTCAGGCTTCTTTGACATTCAGTAAATAATTATCATGTCTCTTTCTCCCTCTGCTGCCTCTCTCACACACATAAGTTACTTGAGACTCCCATGAATTTCTGGGTGTCTGTGTTAGAGCACAGGCAGAGATGAGAGAAAGTTGTGATTATAATTCTTTTTTCACTTGAAAACTTTCAGCAATTATTTTCCATATCTCACATCCTTCAGAGAGGGAAACATTCTCTAAATGAACATTATATTCAAGGCAGACATTGAACTTGAAAGTCTGTTTAATCTTTTTGACGTTTGGTGTTTCTTGTTTAGTCTTTTGAATTATTAGATCTTTTACTCAAACAGTGGGAACAGGTTTTGTCCACATCTCCCATGCTGGTAACACTCTACAACTGATAAAATCTGAATTTCAAAGACTGCCATTCTTGAAGCCACTAGAGAAAACTCCAGTTTTATGTTCTTCCCAGGGGCATGGGATCTTTTGGCCACTTCTTCAGTCTCATGGATATTTGGTTTATTCTCAAATTTGCTTGTTTTCCACTTTGTGACTAATGTTTTAGGTCCTGACTTTGGGGCACACCTTATTTAAAAAAAAACGCAGCAGCATTTATTGTAGGTAGTACTTTGGAGAAAGTTTAGTAGTGGGTAAAAACATTATGTAGATTTTTTTAAACGGGTTAAGTAAGAACTTCAGAAAGAAATTAGGTATGAATCCTTTAGAAACTAAAAATCAATCATGATTAAAACATAAAACAATCCTGTTGGAGAGTATTGAAAGCTTTATTACAGATTTAAAGATGAAGTAGCTTCTCTTGTCCATTATTTGCCAATATGGTGGTGTTCCCTGAAGCATTTACCTGCTTTTTTGTCCAAGGAATTAAAAATATGTTCTGGGGAAGAGGAACTCTTTCTTTTAGAGGATCAAGGTGTGATAACAGATTGGTACTTAACAAGTCCCTGATGTTCATCATACCCTATTTACTCTTCCCTTGATTTTCATCCATTGCTTTTAATGATAAAAACAATTTTATTTTAATCATTCGTTATAAATCAGACACCAGCTTAAGTACTGATCTCCTAGAAGTAAAGACTTCTAGGAGGTGAATTTCATCCCTTAAATTCACCTTCATGACAGGAGCAGTGCCACAGAGCACAGAGTCAGCAAGTTTACAATTATTTATAACTATCATTAGGAGCAACATAAACTCACAGAGGTCCCTCAAACAGCAGCGCAGAGCTGTTAACACTTGACTTTGGTGAATTCACGTCCTTCCAATGCCTGTTTTCCTTCTGACTTGAGAAGAAACCCACCCAGTGTGCCCAGATTGTTCTGCAGCAATCTAAAGAGAGTTTTTCTCCCTACAGTTCCCTTCAGTGGGTCTGATTATCTTCAGGGCCCAAGGAATTTTCTTGAATGCCTAAAATGAGGTTTCTACTCAGAGAGTGGTTCCAAAAAGCCCAGTGGTGACACCAATTGCATCTCCCTCTCGAGAGCTCTGTGGGTGCTGAGAAGTCCCAGTCCAGGGTGTGCAGGGAGTGCTCTGGTGGCCTCTCATTCAGCTGCTGAATTCCCAGAGAAAGGGGGGATTCAGCTCTACTTTTCCAACTGGAATGTCTCCCCAGTGACAACACCAGCTGCCTCTTCAACTCACAGGATTTTTGACCACGCAGGTTGTCTCTCTCATCTGTAGGTACCCTAAATATTGATTTTCTGACGCAGCTCACCACAGCCTTCTTATTGATCGTTACAAAACTGTCTCTAAAGATGCTTTTGCCCTTTTAGGGACAAACCTGCCATGAATCTGTTTGCCCTCACATTCTGGTGCTTGTCTCTCTCCTTTTTTTCCCGGCCTGCAGTTGTCTCCAGCCCTCAGAAGCTCACAGGACCAAGTGCCTCTCCTTGGCTCTCGCTGACATTCTGTGGCGTGCGGGGGGCCACGAGAAAGCCCTGGTGGCACTGTGAGTAGGAGAAGCACTTTTAGTCACTGTACACTGCTCTTGCACCTCTTATCTGCCCTAAATCTACATAATTCACAACAAAAATGCTTTGTAGGCTGCATTTATGCCACCTAAAACAGCCTAAGGAGCAATGCAAAATGTAGTTTCTGCTGCCTGAGCAGCTGGGACAAAACAGATGAAACACTGTGAGGATGCTGTGAAAGATCCTGGGGATTTAATTGATTGTAGAGAATCTCCAAAATATTTTTATTAAGAGAATTTTATTATTATAATTTTTTTCAGGTGCAGCATTCTCCTCCTGTATTGCAGGATATTCCCTTATGGCTGGAATTATGCTCCTTTTGCAGTATTTGCCTGCCGACTTTATGCAGTGCAATTAGGCTGCTTGTACACAAAACATCTGACTTTTAAATCCTTAGCTTTGGCTGCACTGGAACCTAAAGGACATTTTTAAAAAGTGAGTCAGGTTTTGTGGCCATAATTAATTTCCTTTACTAGATCAACTAAGATAGCTTCAAAATAACACAGAGGCTTTGGGACATAGAAATCCTTCATAAACCTGAAATAGAAGCAGCAAATTCAAAGACATTTCAGATGATATTTCACATATTTTACGCCTCAATCCTTCTTCCTCTGTGATATTTTATGTGTGCCCTTCTGCTTGTTTGAATGTCATTGCTCCAGAAATATTTTTCAAAAAAAAACCTGTCATTAACATCTTAAACTTATATTTATCCTCTTTCTGTATGGACAAACTTGTAATTCATGTTAGACTGAGAGAGTACAGCGCAGATAAAGTGTATGTTTCACTGACACAAGTTTGATTTGCAATATAAAGTTACAAGAAATCTTTTTTTAAAAAGGTCATTAAAAATAATAATGCAAATCTTTGGCACATCATTCGGCTCATATAACATGTTGATTTCTCTTTAATGCCATTTTCTTCCTTTTAACTTGACTTTTGTCTGAATATTCCCTTCAGGCCATCAGGAAGACAGCAGTTCACCCCCACAGGGAAATACAAGGCAGATGGAATCCTAGAAACTGTAAGGCTCTATGTGACTCCCATTCTCCAGATCCCCTTTTTTGCTTTCCCTATTTCAGTTCAATGAATCTGATTTCCCTTGCTCTCCTAATGCATTAAAATCAAATTAGTTGTGATCCAAAACCCAGTAGGAAATAAAATCCTGTAGCCTGCCTGGCTCTGAGTTCTCCCAGTGGCTGTGGGCAGTTGGGTTCTCTGAAATCCCTTTTTTTCCCCATTTTTCTTCCAAACCTAAAAACTCTGCCTGCTTTTACTGACACACAATAAAAATGAACATAGGCCCTTCCAATTGACCATAAGCATGAAAAGGCACTATTTTCTTTTTGTCTTACTCAGAATTCTTTGCCTTTTTTTCCCCCTTCAGAAGCTCCAAATGGCAGAACACTTTCCAGTTATTCCTTGTTTCCATCTGAGGCTCTCAGATGGCTTTGCAGGCAATGGTGCCTCCAGCCAGGCTTTAGTGGTTGGAGGAAATGATTTTGGCCTCCTAAATGGGGGAATGGATGTCTCAGAAAAATCTGAAGATGGAAAAAACAGGCAAAGAATATTGAAGTGAGGGCCTGGATCTGTGAGCTCTCCTGGATTTCATGTTAAATAGGAATACTCGTATTCTCTGAGTGTGATAAATGCCTCACCACATAGGTACAAACCCCTGAGCTTCTTGCCCATCCTGTGTGTTTTAAAACTTCAGTATTTCTCTGTTCTAGGAATTGTTTTTCATTGCATGGACAATGCTTAAAATTGAATCAAAGTGTCTGCTCAAGAAACTTAAAAATTATCAAAAAGCAGCAATGAAAAATTGAGAATATGTGAGGTGCTGTGGTATAATTCTATGCCAAATGACAACAGTAAGAGGTTGATTTCATCAGATCTTTATTTCTTTTTGTTAGTTCAGATCTTTCCATGCAGTTTGAAAGTTTTGGCTAATTCATTTCAGCTTTCAGGTTATAAAAATGAGTTGCTGGTTTTTAAGTCACCTTTTTTTCCTTCTTGCATTTTTTCCCAGCTAATACTTCACAGTGCCACGAGATATGAGGATCTGATTGTATTTCTACAGCATAATATTCACCAGGTACTGTGTTTAATTATATATTAATGAAACAAATTATGGTTCAGCTGCCAGCCTTTGTGTCTATTAGTCTCACACAATGTGTTCTGAACACTGTTTCTAACGCTCTGTGGTCTCATCTTGCATTTTAACAAACACAGCAACAAATTCAGCTTTAGCATAAATCACAGCAGTTCCTTCTGCCGTCAGTTCCATTTCTGGAGGACTGGACAAAAAACTTATACACAACAAACAAAATAACACCAAAATCCTAGACAAACCAACCAACAAACAAAATGACACCAAAAGAACACCTTTTCTTTTTCAGTTTGAAATTGGTCCCTATGGGTGCATCCTCCTGACTGTGTCTGTCATCTTATCAAGATCCATCAACCTGTGAGTGCCTCTCTAGCCTTGTTTCATAAACTGCACAGCAGAGTGAGATGTGAAAAGCGAGGAAAAATCCATGGTGTGCATAAATCTCTGTCCTTTTTATTCTGTTTTGGTGTTTGCTCTGATAAATGTGGGGAAGTTATGCAGATTTAATCACCTAAGTTTGGCTTTTCTTGTTGTATATGCACACTTATGTGTGTGTATAATCACATATATATATCTGTTGTAGTGACCAGTCCACCACATCTAATATCAAATACTCCATCTGAACATTAGGTATCATGTCTGAGGTAGTTTTCTGATCTCCCTGCCTTGACAATTTAAGCAAGACTCGTATAAAGAGTTATTTATTTCTCACACTTGAGATATCTTAGGTAGGGGGGAATAACCTCCCTATGATGACCTCCCCAGTCTCTCTTTAAGTGATAGTGATAAGGAAAAGTCAGAATAAAATGGATGAGGCAGCTCATTTTTAGGTAGCTGTAAGTAATTTATGACAAATCTGGTCTCAGTTTATTGCTGTAATGAATATTCTGAGCTCTAACTCATGGAAAGTCATCATAACCTCTTTAAGAGCTCACTGAGGCTTGCCCAGGCACAGTGGTTTTTAACTGAGCTTTTGTACAGACTGGAGGTGTTTCTGTGGTGCTGTGAGTGTCAGTGGGTCAGAATACAAAGGCTTCCTTCGTTTAGTTAGATTTGCACCTTTGCGAAAATCCCCAGGAGCCAGGGGGAAGCTGCTCCCTGCCAGTTTGCAATAACAAGTGACAGGGAGAGAGCAGCTGCACTTGAAAGCAGCACGAGTCTGATTTATGGAAGCTTTTATTTCTTATATCTCTGCATTGCCCTGACCAGAAACAGCAACTGAGTCCAAATTTGAGATCCACAATCAGTTGCTCACCTGCTGGGATCCCAGCAAGTGTTTGCAGATTGAGGGTTTTTTTTTGTTTTATTGTAATTTCTTCCTTTCTTTTGCTTGTAGTAACACTACAGCCCTTGGCTTGACTCCACTTTTGTACTCTAACACAAATGATGTGATAATTTCAGGGCATATGCCATTTATTCTCATTTTTCTGAGCTGGTTACAAGAGAGATGTTCAGATTAGTAAAGTTACTTGTGCAAGTAATGATCTGTAGGTTCATAATTGCTGCTGTCTCCACTACTTTGCTTGCTATAAAATGATAAATATTCTTTAATAATTTAAGCAAGGATATATTCTCCCTCATCACCTCCCAGTTCCTACCAGATGGATTATGACAAGGCAAATCAATCATCTGTGTTTTTATTTGGGGGAGCTGTGTCTAAAGTGAACATGGCAATTCCTTATGGTGCCTGCTTGCATTTTAAACTATCTAAATATTTTTACAGATCTGATCCAGAATGTCAGAACAGTTTATGAAGTGCAGTTCTATTTTGAGGAATTGTCATGATTTCCTCACAAAACTTCATTTTAAAGTACTGTTTGTCCTCTAGCTTGTATTGTGTAAGACACAGCATTGGTACCTATCTTTTCTTTACAAGAAATGGGATTTTTTTTCTGCTTTTAAACACAATGGAAAGTGTTTTTAGACCTTTGCACACTTTTTTCTTAAGAGGTGCAAATTGAATTTTGTTTATGTAATCTTCAGCAATCAATTTAGCTGCCTATGTCACCGTGCTTCTCTTAGGATATTAAAAATATCAGGACAAATAACTCAGTGCTGATATCCTCAAGAAATATGTACCATTCAGAGAGTGTTACCAGCATGGTAAGCAATTATTTACATAACTGGCATAGTTCTGGATGAACAGCTGAAGACAAACAAGAGTTGGTTTAGATAATAGATTTTTCAGCCAGTAATAGATTTCCATGGGATTGTTCTGTCCCAGTTTGGGGGGTTTTTGTTAATGGAAAAATCAGCAGGTTTTTACAACAGAAAACTGCATGAAAGTTTCAATTGTCCGGATTTTTGTGTGCACATTGTACTGAAACAACAAAAAAAGATTATTTAATTTTAGTTGTGCAGTTGACAGCACTTAGACTTTTCCTATTTTGAGTGTAATTGTCAGTCTTAATGATCTTTATTGCCCAGAGAGGTTGTGGACTGTCCATTCCTGGAAGTGTCCAAGGCCAGGCTGGATGGGGCTTGGAGCACCCTGGGATGGTGAAAGGTGTCCCTGCCCATGACAGGGGATGGGACTGGATGAGCTTTAAGATCTCTCCCAGCCCAAACCATTCCAGGATTCTATGATTTATTTACCTTATATGTCAGTATTTGCATTTAGGCCTTTAAACTCAAAAAAAGAGGAAAAAAAATCATGATTAATTTGACTTTTGAGCGTCTATCTTAGAATGACATAAATCATCTCCTGAAGTGCTTGGTTATCTCCCCTATAAAGTGAGAAAATGTAAATAACTTACTTAGAAAGATATTTTACACTGTAAATGTCAAGTTGTGAAATAAAATTTGTTTTTTAGTGCCAGGTCAATGAAAAATGGGAGATTAAACTTTATTAATGCAGAGTATTATACATGACAAAACCAGTCTCAACTGTATTCACCTATTGATGAGCTTTAAATAGGCTGTTTTAAAAAAAGGAGAGAAATCCTGGCACCACCACTAGAAATTTAATTATCTGAACACATCAGTTCAATTTTCTATGATAGACAAGAGATAAATCATGTGTTGAGTTGAAAACAGAATAAAAACACATTAATGGCTTCATGTAAATATATGACCTTCCATATTTTTTCTTGCATGTAGTCTTGTCTCCCCAGGCCAGTAAAGTCACATTAATACTGGAACAGAGTGGAAGACAAAAACAAATTTTCCCTTTAATTTGCATAGATTAAAAAAAAGTGTTTTTTCTTCACCAATAAAGAGGAATAACTTGGAAGTAAAAATTCAGGCACCCATGACAAGGTTGAATACATTATTCCTCAGAGTCCGAAAACTTGGGTGCTCTCAGGGAAGCACTCAGGCTTTGATGTTAAAACAAGCACAATTCTAATTTTTTTTCCACAGCATAAGTAACTTTCAGTAATGGGAGATGAGGAGGCCAAAAGTATCAAGAGGTTCAGGTAAATTTAGAGCACTTAATTGAAGGTGCAAGCTCCAGCATCCCTAGACCCCCTGGCCTTGGTGTTATCTCCATGTCCCCCATTTTCTGTTCTGCCTTGATGTTTGATGCTGCTTTTGCCGCTTCTTTGGTCCAGCTCCATAATTTTTGCATTGTTACAGATTTTCCCTTGCAAATGGAAATTCCTTCTTTCAGCCAGGTCTGCTGGGCAGTTGTTCTGAAATCAGTGGCAATCTTAAGTATTTTTATTTCGGGGGGACGCATGCCAGGAAATGCAGGAGTTTGTGCTGCTTTGTAGATTTTGGGTAATGAGTTTTTCATGCTCCCAGCACTAATGATCATCACTGCCTGAGCTGATAACAAATGGCCAGAGAGGAGTGAGAATTCCTGAGGAAGTTGCTGAGAACGCGTTGTTGCTTCTGGAACAGGAAGGAATGCTGGTTCATAACAATTATAACCTGTTGTGTTTTTTTAAATTTATTTTTTTTTAAAACAACCAGTGAATTTTTTTTTTTTAAAGTCATTATGGCAGCTCAGGGGACTAATCATTCTCAGTGTGCAAGATGTGTACTGGGATCTTCAAGCTGATGAGAGCTGCAGGATATTTTCCATGCATGGGCGTGAGGCTGAAATCAGAAGCTGGGCTGAAAGTCCCCATTGAGCCTCAGCACTGAGTGCAGGAAAGTTGTGAATATTCAGGAGTGGTTTTAATGACAACTGGAGTGATCCCCACAGTCTGACTGAATTTCCAGCCTGCAGTGGGAGTGCACGCAGCTTTCCCTGCTGGGCACCGCCTCATCCTCTCCCAACCCTTCCCCTTCCCTCACTCATGCAGAGCCATTCCTGGAGTGGGATGCATCCTTTGGATGCACTGACTGCATCCTCAGCTTTCTTTAAATCCCAGCTCCTCACCGACCCTGTTTCCACATTTTTCCTAATCCCTGCAATAAAAGCATCGTTTTCAGAACTCATGAGAGCAAAGAATGCGTGGAGCGAGAAAATTCCTTGGGTGGAATCCCTCTGTGGAAAAGCAGTGTATTGCCATTTTCAGGCTACCTGGGGACAATGCACAGAGCCTGATCTGAAACACAGGCTCGCTATGCTGCTCACAAATCAACATACCACTGTTTGCATCACTTTTGTTGGCTTGGAGATACTTTATCAGTGACTGCTGGCAGGTCACGTGTCACTCTCCAGTCAGGATTGGTCACTGGGTGTCTTTTCCATGTTGTCTCTCAAGTGTTTCTGTGAGAATAAGTAAAACAATGGCTTTAGGTGTGGGAAAAATAAAGAAGGAGACTTATTTTGCAAGTCAAGAGGAGGCTGTGTACTTCATTAAGGTTGGCTGCTCATAAACCTTGGAAAATAACACGTCAACATCTTCCTCCTTGTTGTGATCCCACAGTTCTATTAACTGCACTTCTGTAGTCCTTACTGCTCCAGAAAAGGGTGTTCAGGCCTGTTTCAAAGTTATCTGTGCTGTTCCCACTTTGGTGTTGGGGAATTTTGGTTGTTTGGAGTTGGTTATTTTGTTTATTTATTTAATTTATTTATTTCCAAAGCCAGTGTGTATTTCAAAAGCCAGTTGTTATTAAATTGAATAAATCACATTATGACTCCTTATCAGTGTGGGATTTCTCACACCCAATAACTCTATCCTTGGTTATTACCAATTCACCTCATTCTCTGAAATCTATTCACAAACAGTTTTTCACTCGAGGGAATCGAATGATTAAGATTATGTTGTTTTGTGCACTAACTCTTCATTCCTGTGATACTGTTTTACCTAACTGGAAAAGTTAAATCTCCTTTATCTGCCATTCTAGTCCGTCTTTGAAATAAAAACATGCAGAAGCACCAAATCATGTTTAATGCTGCCCATTATTATGCCCTTTACCATGGTCAAATATTTCTGTCATCTTGGGTTTATTTCTGTAATCATTTGTGTGGTTGCAAGCAATCCTACAAGAATCTTCCTCTTCTGGTCCATTGGCAAATTAGTTTTACCTTTTTTTTTTTTAATTTGTAATTTTAAAAGTTCTGTCTGCCTTTACTCATCAAGAGAAGTTTTTATAGAGGTGTGTAACAGGAAATGATCATTACTGCAGTAGTCTGTATCAAACCATTTTTTTTCCTGTACCCACTTCTATATCCTTTCTGCATCATTTACTGTAAAATAACCCCAATTCTGACATGTAACTGGACCTTAAATCTCTTTCAGTCATTCAGGAGTTTGAAAAGGAAAGTGATGCTCTGCTGGCTCATGAGCTGTGGGTGGAACAAAGGGTCCCCCACCCTCCATCCACTTTCCTTTGCTGACACCTTTTCCTGTCCCAGAGCCAGTCTCCAATTTGGAGTTCCCCTGAAGTTCACCTTCTCTCATGATGCTGTTGGCTGAAGGAATGCATTCTGTGAAATATCCATTTGGCTGGGCCAGGGGTAAAATTCCAGTTCCAACTTGGCATGAAGGATCCAATCACTTGGGGCACTCCCAGCTCTTGATGGAAGTAGATTTTTTTCTGTGAGCCAGTTTTCTGGGAAAACCTTCTCAGAGGTAGTTCCCCTCCACTTGAGAGTGCCTGGGAGACCAACAGCAGGGGGAAGTTTGAGTGGGTTTTCACTCAGGGTTTGCAGTTGTGTAATATAAATAGATATCATCGTGTTTTTTGCAGCTTTTGGTATCTGAAAAAGACAGGGAAGCTGCTGTTTTTGAGGGGAAACAGCTGTCAGTTATGTTACAGTGCTAAAAAACAAGGTGTGCACAACTGAAAAAAATAAATTTGAGAATCTCAGAGGTCCCCAAGAGCCATTTATGATTTTGCAACATGAGGGAAGCAAGTTAGATTTACCAGGAACAGGGGGAGGAACAAATAGATATTTTCTGGGATCCAGGGCTTGGTAGGGAAGAATTGAGCCCTTTTTTGTTGGGGTGAGTGAACTTCTGTGCCTCCTGCTCAATGGGTAGAGTGCAATTCCTAATTTTCAGGATTTTCTCTGCCTTTGAGATACTGTTGTGAGAATTGGACAGAGGCCCTTGTAGCCAAAGTCTTCACTGGGCAAGAGCTGCTTGCAATATTAATCAATTAATACATGCAGAATAATGAAGCACAGCTTGCAGCTGCTAAAAGGTAATAAAGAAGGGAGTTTGCTTGAAAGAATTTAATGTTTTTCCTTTAAAAAGAGGCAAGAATACAGGGATAATCAGTGACAGCCTTAGCAATATTTGTGGGAGGATGTGAGAGCAAGATTCGAAGCTTTGTGCTTTCCAAAGGGGATAGGCAGTGGAATATATTGATGTGTGAAATGTCACTTTCTAGTGCTCGAGAGAGAAGGGAGCCAGGGAGAAAAGGTGGTGGGAAAAGGGAGTTTGGAAGACAAGATAGGGGGAAGGAGAGTAGGGTCTCACTCAAAAGAAATGTGTAGGATTTGCCAAATAAAATATGAATATAAGGAAGCTATTTAACATTGTAGGTAAGGAATGTGACCCAAGTGGACCTGTGACCACAAAGGCAAAGAAGAGGAAAGGTTGAATCAGGTTTGAGGGTGTTTGGAGGACAAGGAACAAAGGTTAGTGGTAAAGAAAAATGAGTAAATGAGGCTCCGCTCAGAAAAAAAGGGAACAATCAAGAAGACAAAGAGGTTGTTATGCTGGTTCTGGTTTTTATCTTGATAGGTAAGGGACTGGGAAACAATGCCAGAAATAATAAATGGGAGAAAACATGGAGTTTGCTCAGGTAGTTGAGACGTGACTCTTGTCCCCCTGCTAAGGAAATTGAGGCATTTCAGCTGTGTCACCAGCTGGGTTCACAGAACAGAAGTGGAGGATTAGGGACTGAGTGACAGCAAATCTGGTGTGGATGTGCAGCAGGAAGGTCGCTTGTGGGAATAAACCCAGATTGCTCTCCTGACACCTGCAGCTCCTTGTGGAGCAGATCAGGATAAATCACAAAGCTGAGGAAATGAAGAAAGGGAAGGTTATGAAGATTATTAGCTCATTCTCTGGGGAGTTTTCTGACTTCTTAAAATAGTGCAGAGGGATGAAAAAAGTGTGGTGAGCAACAGCCTTCTCTGCCATTAGTGGTCTGAGTCCTGGTATTGGAAAATGGGCAAAAAATGTGGTTCAGATGAGGTCACACCTGAGGACATGAAACAACAAGTGATTTCCTTATCATATTAATACAAAGATATCAGGAAGAGATGTGAGGTTTCTGTGTAGAGTGGAGGTGGCTGATATCAGGAATAATGTAAAGAATGCTCCAAGTGTAAATTTAATATTCTGCCTTTCAGTAAGGAGACCAATGTAGTGCAAAGTCAGCATGGCTGATTGGAATTCATGCATAATAACTGAATCAAATTTGTGAGAGGTGATTTAACCTGAAAAAGTGATGATGGCTACACAATGGGAAGGAAAAAATAAATCAAGTATCTTGGTACCTACACGTCTTTCCTAAATTTGTTCAGCACTTTCAAGCTTTCTCTTGCTTTGCCAGACTTTATGAACGGACCTGATCCTAAAAGCTTACCTTTGTCATGCCTTATTTAAATGTAGAGTAACTGGAGTTGCAGCTGCAGGAGCAAATGGAGAATTGTTGGTTAAACTAAACTAAACTAAACAAAAAAAAAAAATGAAAATTAGTTAATGGAAACCTAATAAATGATTTTCATTTGATATGTCAAATGAAAAATCCTTTACTAATGTGGAAGTAACACATCTTTTAAGATTTCTAAAGGTGACGAGGGAAGAGACTCAGAAGGGTGTTGTTAGCATGGGGAAGGTGACTGATGGAGTTTGTCAGTGATCAGTATGGGATTAAAAATGTTTTATTCCCTACAGTGATGCTGGAAAAAGGGAGTGGTGTGCTGATGAAGTGACCTGATGACTGAAAAGCTGAAAGGCCCTGTCAATACAAAGAACAAATCGTGCTGGAAAAACGAGTTGGCTCAGCCCCACGATGAGGGCAATAAAAAAGGAATTTATTTTCACTACAGCAACTGCAAGGTCTTGTAAACAGAGACTGCTCACTACTGCACTGGGGGGTCCATCAGCTTTAAGTGGCAGGATGAGGAGCAGCAGAGCACACCGTGACTCTGAGCCAGCATTAAAAAACAGTCCTGGATCTGCTCTGAGGGTGTATCAGCATAAATAGTTTTAGGAGGTGAAGAAATGTTAATGGATTGTGCAAGGCACTGATGTGTCCTTAGAGAAACACCGTGTCAGGCTGGGTTCACACATTAAAGCTGGGGGAAGTGTAGGAAAAGCACAGACCAGGGGAAGAAGGAATTTGTTTTATCAAAGAAGAATTCTAGAACAATTTTTTTTTTTTTTTTTTTTTTTT
>VYXD01004564.1:228672-238993 GCA_013397195.1 Hylia prasina
CTTTTTTTTTTTTTTTTTTTTTAAAAAAGCAAATTTTGAGGTGGGACATAACTTCTCTAAAAACCAGGATGGTTGTAAATAAACAAGAAAGGCAGAGAAAGTTATTTAATTTAAAGATCAGTACAGAGTGAAAGCGATCAGTAAACAGCCATTTAATTTAAAGATCAGTGTTAGTACAGAGTGAAAGTGATCAGTAAACAGCCTGTTGAGTCAGTAAACCTCATCAAAACATGAACAGATTCCAGATTCCTTAGGTGCCACTGAGAAAAGTATGGAAAGCCGAGAAAACAACTGAGAAATGTGGATTTCTGTGAAAGAGAGTAACTGGGGTGGCTGGGTTTTACCTGCCAGGTGCAGAGAACATAATCTTCTCCCTCTCCACAATTCTGCTTTATCCCAGCATGGGATATGGCTGTAATCCACACCAGGGCTGATAGAAACACGGAATATTGTTCAGGAGAAAACCTGAGATTTGTGGGTTTAACTGCCCCTTAGGTCCATAGGACTGCCCCTATAGGATCAAGGAGAGGTCCTGCAAGCCTGTTGGCCTGTGTTTGATAGGGAAGAGATTCTAGAGGAAACTCTTAGAGGAAACTTTCTGAGAAATGCAGTGAAGAATCATTCTGCTGGAATATTCTCCATCTTTCCAGCAATAACTCCAGGATTTCCCAAGCTGGCAGTCTTGTTTATTAGCCCTTGATGAAACCTGTCATCCATGGGTTTTTCTAAACCCTTTAATCCTTTTGGCCTCCACAACCTCTGTGCAATGAGCTCCCGAGTGCAGAAATGTGTTTTGTGAAAGCTTTGCCTTTTTTTTCCCTTGAATTGCCCCGCAAGTCTAAGGAGTGCTGTGGAATTCAGGTTAGGAAAAGTAGTGAGGAAATGTTCCTTAATCTTCTCCTTCGCATTTGAACACCTCTTGGGGTCCATCAGTTGTGTCCTGCTGTAGTGAAATAATCCTGGGCTCTGTAGCCTCTTCCCACAGGAAAGCTGCTCCAAGTTTTTAACTGTGGTTCCTTCTGACCATCAGGAATTCCTCTGATCCTGGAATATCTAAATGCTCAGATTCTGTTGAGCTAAAATTTGTAGTAAATTAACTTAGAACTTTTAATTGGTTTGTCCAATTGAGGAGTCTTCTTTAAAGAATGGCTACAGGATGCTTTTAATCTGAAAAATAAAAAATAGACTCACCTTGTCTTCAGTGCCAGAATATTTGTGATTTATCCCTCCAGTCCTTGGTATTTAGCAATTTGGTGGCCATGGCCAGGTTTGGGAAGTTCCTTTTACTGTGTGTTCATCACATGGAGAAGGGGAATTTTCCTGAAGTTTTTTCCTCTACTTTGCAAAATACTTAAGCAAGGTCACCTAAATTGCCTTCAGGATGTACCAGTTGCTTTCCATGTATACAAATTTAAAGAATTTCAGAGTGATTTCCTGTGTATGTGTTCACCTTTAGATATAAAAATCAATGATATGAATCCTACCCTATTGATCAGCTTTTTCATCTTTCCAATCTTTTTTTTTTCCCTTTCCTCTACTGAATCAAAGCATGTCAGAAATTAATTCTCGATTAAAAGACTGCAGAGGTGTGAAAGAAAAGTGTGATTCTACTACAAATTGTAGCAGTAACAAATTATCAGATTTTGTCCAAATTTCATCAGGTTACTTTCACACAGTCTGTTTGCTGGAGGGTCAATGTGGTGAGACAGATACAGATTTAATATCTTTGCTTGTTCTGTTGCACTCAGGAGGAAATTGCAATCAATCAGAAAGATAATTTATTTAAAAAAAATAAATAGTGTGTTGACTATGCCAATAGATGAATTATTTTTCCCATCAGATCTATCCCTGTGAAATATAAATACTTCCCATAGTTTGTCAGCACCTTGGAGCAGCGCAGCTGATGAATTAACCTGCACCTCAGACCATTTTAAGAACTTGGTGAAATTGGCAGGTATGTGGCAAAAGTGATAAATAAAGGATGAAGCCACTTCCTTGCTTTCCCTGGTCTGAATCCCAAACATTTTTTTTTTTTTAGAGAGGCTCTTCCCTTCTTCTTTGAACGTTCATTTGAAACCTTTACCGTGTGCCAGTATTAAGAAAAAAAAGAAATATTCTGGAACATTTACACAATAAGGCAGTCACCCATCCTGTCATTTTCCACATCTCCATTCTAATTATTTGAAATCCTTATGCTTGAAGATGAGTTTTTTCTCCCTCACAGCCCCAAATCTATTTTGGGAGTAGACTTGTAATTGTGTGTTTGTTAATGTCTGTTGCCATGAACAAAGTGAGGTCACCAATTTTCTGTGGCAGCTTTGCCTCAGAGTTAAGGACGTTAAACCAGCCAGCACTTATTCAAACACACTATTTTTTCTTTTCTATTTTATTATTATCTTTTCTATTTTATTACATTTATAGTTTTCTTTTCTTTTATTTTGTTTTGTTATCAAACCAAGCAATACCTGTGGCATGAACTGACTCACACTGTGATAGTCTGGGATTATTCCTGCTATTACAGTTTATATGGGACTTTTGTGTTCAATATTTAATTAATCTCCATTGAAGACTTATCAAGAGTTTTCCTGGAAGTAAATTGAAAGTAAATGTATGTAAAGCATTTGAAAAACATTTATTTCACTTAGTTTTTGCTAAGGAAAAGTTCATCTGATTGCAGATGAATATCTTATATTGGACATCTCAGTGCTCAAAATATTTATATTTTGGATTTGTATTTATGCAGTTTTAAGACTTTTTTGGGTCCATACAGATCACTGAAGTTTATTTTATCAGTGACCCGTCAGTGCTAGGGTTTATAATGACATTACAGTTTCTTCTATCAAAGGGTGGTGTTGTCCATCTGTCTTAAAATTTTAGATTTTTTTGTTGTTGTTATTTTTATATCTCAGAATGGATTGATTTCTAGGCAGATTTCTGATAAGTGTCTGGAAGTCAGCAAATTGTGTCACTATGGCTGTGACAATTCAGAGCAGTCAAAGGTTTGGCTCAGAACATCTGTCTACCTTCAGTACTTAACATCCTTTATAAACACATTATTTCTAAGTTGAAACAAACAGTTACAACCAGGCTGAAGAGAAACACAGATTCACCAACAAGAAGATGAAGAGAAAACGAGTTTATAATTTATAAAGATATTTTTTGGAAGGACTTCCAGGCATCCCTGCCTGAAACCCAGCAGCATTAAAAACATGAAAATACGGGTATAATTCACACCAGCTGTATTTTGGTGATTTCTGTCATGAGGAGATTTCTCCAGCTTCTATAAATTAAGTTTTTACTCTGAAGCCACCTTACACATCTTTTGGTTTCACCACATAATGATGTTTGTTTTGTGTGATAATAACATGAGAAAAAATTATTTGCTTGCATGAGTGCTGAAAGGACAGTTAAGCCTCAGGATAAGGGCTCAAAATTACTTTTTTGGGGGGGTAAAAGACTTTAATAGAAATATTTTTTAAAAGAACAGTACAAAGTGAATAAACCACGTGGAGCTGAGTTTTGCTGTGTTATTTAAGTTCTTTGAGTGTATTAAAACACATCTACATTCTGTAAATATTTTATAATCTGAACTCTGTCTTCCCTGGTTTCATGCAGGCATAAAGCACATCACATACATTACAGCTAAAACTAGAAATCAAGCTGGGAGATCTTACAAGTGACCTGAAATTTAGCGAAGTCTTGTCAACTTTTTAATTTGTATCAGCACAGGGAATGATTTCTGCTGAAAACTGCACATGGAGCACATGCTTGATTTGAAATCTTTGTTCAGGAGATTTTAAAAATCAGTATCTTGCTTTCTGCCTGAACAAGTTTTTTTTAAACAGACTTTATAATATTACCAGGGGAGGTAAACCCCACTGTCCTACTCTAGCAGCCAACATTCTCCTACCTCACTCTCCAGCTGGGATTATGAACTATCACAACACTGGAAAATGGTGATAACAACAGCACAAGAAAGGAATACTTACCATTAACTCTATTGCTTTTTAATGTCTTTTTACTGATCTGTGATTCTGTTGTAACAGCACATGGAGTGTTGGGCTGTAAATTAAAAAGGGATTCACGGAGTCAAGCCTTAAATTGTTTTCTTATGATCACTGGGATACTTAAAAGACTCCTGGCTTCAAAGTGGTTTTTTTTTTCTGTTCTAAAGTGATTTAAAAATTATAAATGGAAAGCTCCATGCTGTGATATAAATGGGAAAATTCCATAGTAGTGATAATGATTTTTAGATTATGTCTGCATTGAGATCTGATAGCCGGGACGGCAGAATGAACAAACACTTCCAATTTGCCCATCACCAAAGAATGTCTCCACATTCACTCCAGTTTCTCCCAGCAGAAACCAATCACAGAACTGTTGTTTTTACAATGCACGAAGTGCACTTGCACCTGAAACACAGCAAACACCCCTGCAGAGAGGCTGGGGAGCCTTTGGAATGAGTAGGAGTAAGAGCCCCAAGTGCGTTGAGCGGAGGTGTAAATCCTGTGGCCGCGCGCCTGACGTCGGTTTCCTCACCAGCAGGGCTGATTGCAAAGGCAGATGTTGTCCTCCTTCTGGAGGAGCTGAGATCCACCTCCAGACTCCCAGATTGTTTGTGCCTACAGATGGAATTAGAGCTTCCTGCCATTGTGTGTGGCGTATGTCCCCTCGTCCCCGACTGACGCATGTTGGACATTCTGCCCACGGCGCTGGCGAGATGAGGCCGTTGCTAAAACTGAAAAATGGCCAAAATCCAAAGATTTTTATCATCCCATCCATGCCTTGCAGAGGTGCACGAGGGAGTTTTCCGTGTCACGGGCGCACTTTCCCTGGCCTTTCCTTTGATTTCACATGGGCAGGAGACGTCAGTGGCACTTTGTTATGTCTGACACCAACTTGTGAATTGTCTTTAATATAACTGTCTTTAAAAGGGATGAAATATGTTTTTGCAAAAGGGATAAAATGCATTTTTCAAAATTAGAATTGTGATTCCATGGTTGTGACTTTTTTCTTAATAATTTTAAATACTTATAGGGCTGTAAACCATTAAATTATACGTTAAATTCAAAGAAATCCTATGAGAAAATAATTATCTTGGGTTTGGGAATTGTGATTCCATGACTGACTTTTTCTGAATTATTTTAAATCCTTTTAGGCCTGTAAATCTCAGAACTATATATTACATTCTGATTTTGCCATCCAAAGAAATCCTGTGAGAAAATAATTATCTCAAATTCGGGAATTGTGATTCCATGACTATGACTTATTTTGAATTATTTTAAATGCTTTTAGGGCTGTAAACCTCAAAATTATACATTGCATTCTGATTTTGGCATTCAAAGGAATCCTATGAGAAAATAATTGTCTAAAATTTGGGAATTGTGATTCCACAACTATGACTTTTTCTGAATTATTTTAAATACTTTTAGGGCTGTAAACCTCAAAATTATATGTGACATTCTGATTTTGGCATTCAAAGAAAACCTATGAAAAAATAGTTACCTAAAGTTTGGGATGAGGACCGGAAACATCCTGGCTTTTTACTTACTAAATAAATTTTTAATGGAGCATGTGAAGCAATGTTAAGGGGAAATTTCCAGCTAGCTTTACCATGACCACATCAATTCAACTCCTACTTTGTCAGAAACAATTATTTTTTATTTTAAAACAAAATTAATTGTGCCAATTGTCAAGAAACATGGATATTTGTATGCGTAGATTTGCCAAGTCAAATGAGAATGAGGAGGCTGGATATGTGTAGAATAACTAAGGTTTAATTGATCATTATTCAGGCATTCTCTCTACCTCTGTAGCAACATCATAATAATGATGGAGTCAAAACAATTGAGATCAGCATATTTTATACTGAAGGAAAATAGCTTTTTTATGACCCATAGAATTAATCAGTGGGTTTTAATGCCACAACTCTCTGAGAACATACTACATTGCTTTTCCTCAAACCTAGATTAAACATTTATTCATGTATAAAATTATGTTTGCAATTCCATTATATCTGCAGGATAAAAAATGATCACGGTTACAACCTTTATGGTTTAGACCATCAACCAGTTACTAATTCAGTAATTCCAGGAGTTATGAGAGAGTGAACTTAGTTTGGGGACACATTACTCCATAATTCTGGGCAATGCAATTTCAGACTTTTCTCTTTGGTGTCACAATGTATAATTAGGGATCAAACAGCACTTTTATAAATGTGCACACCTACAGGGGTTTTGTTGTTGTTTTGGGTTTTTTTCTCTTCTTCTTTTCATGGACAATGTAATGTATAGATTGTAAGGATATATTACAAGTATTTATGACAGGAATAGCAAATAGCAGATCTTACCTGAGTACTGGAATATGTTGCCCAGGTACATTGTGGAATCTGTCTCCTTAGGGAGGTTCAGAAATCGTGCAGATGTGGACCTGGAAACTGGCTTTAGGTACCAGAGGTGGGGTGCACAAAGGGACCACCACAGGTCCCTCCCAACCTCACCCATTCTGTGATTCTGTCACACAAATAGTGCAGAAATTTCTAATTTCTAAAATTCTAGCTAGTGGTGACAATGACTTCTTTTCTCCTCTACAGCAGTTTCCTTCAAGCCTAGCTCTACCAAACTTCTGCTTCCCACAAGTTTAGTTGAGATATTGTTTTTTGCCATGTAAAAAATCGCCTTGAAAGAACTCAGAAAATATAGGGCTATATTAATGGTTAGGAAACAGTTTGGTCTTGTTTTCCAATAAGATTTAGAGATGTTAGGCCTAATGAGAAGAAGCAATTGTACTTAGATTTAATTTGTTTGAAATTTGTGTTTTCCTTTTCAGGGTGCGCAATGACTTCGATGTGCTCACAAACCGCCTGATTGGCAGCCATGGCTACTGCACCCAGGTGAGTTAAAGGTCCTGTTCTGAGAGTGTCCTGTGCCTCTGCTGTGAGCTGACCTCTGGGAAGATGGCATTGCTTGTTTTTAAGTCACAAAGTTATGAATCACAGAATGGTTTGGGTCAGAAAGGACCTTTAAGTTCATCTTGTTCCAGCACTTCCAACCTTCCACTGTCCCAGCTTGCTCCAAGCCCCATCCAGCCTGTTCTTGAATATCTCCAGGGATGGGGAATCCACATCCTCTCAGGGCAGCCTGTGCCAGGACCTCACCACCCTCACAGTAAAGAATTTCTTCCTAGTATCAGCTAAACCTACACTCCTTCAGCTGACGGCCATTCCCCCTTGTCCCATCACTCCATGCCCCTGTGAAAAGTCCCTCTCCAGCTCTTTTTCAACCCCTTTAGGTGTGGGAAGGCTGCTATACAATCTCCACCAATTTCCTTTTGTTTTTTCCCTTATCCCCATAACGTCGAGCACCTTCATCCTTTCTTCTCTTTCCTCATGTTTTGGCACATCCTTGTCTTTGCTTTCAGAGGTTCTGCTTTCCAGGCTGGTGTTCTGCCCTGCACGTGCCTGTACCTGTGTGTCCATGTCCTCACACTCCTCTCATCTGCCTCTTTGGGACTCCTTGGTTGATTTCAGTGCTGAGAAATTGCTGTGTTCCCTCCCTGCCCTCTCAGAAATGTGCCTGGGGTTCCATGTCTGGTCCTACAGCTCCTCAGTGATTCCAGGATCCTATCCATTGCCCTTCTGGCTGCCAAAGACAAGCTTCATGTCCTTCTCTTGTTGCTAGAGGATTTTTGTACTGTGGCCACACAATGGTTCCTCCAGAAGGTGGTAGAACATCGGTGATGGTGAATAAGAAGTGCAAAAAAATCAGTAAAAACCTATAAATTCTGGGAAAACTTTTAGGAGAAACACAGAGCTGAAATTGTGTACAGTATTTTTAAATCCAGTTCCCGACTGGCCATACCAGAGTTATTCATGTCTTCGGGCATGGTAGTTTGCAGTATTTTTTCTGGAAACTTTCTCTTTGTTACTTCCCTTACTGTTTCTAGCCATATGTTATTTATTAACAGTGAGCTGGTTCACTGCTGCAGCACAATCTGCTGTTAGCTCTGCTTTCATGCACCCCAGCTGGCCCTGGTGGGATGTTAGCTGAGAAAAATATCCCATATCTCTGTTCTTGAACTTCAGGCACACTCATATGTGGAAGTGCCACCCATCCTCTCACAGGTATTTAGCCTCTGACACACCCCTACTTCAACTGGAGAGGAAATAATCAGCAATCATCTCTAGGAAGTATCAATATCTTAGTGATTTGGGTCCATATGGGTAAATGTCTTACTGAAGGAGACCTGTTCAGTCAGAATAATCAGTGAGAAGGAATCATAATCTGACAAATCTTGTCCAACATACAAAATACATCACTGAGCATGTACAGGAATGTCATGGTAGTGTACAGGCTTTGAGTTTGTATCATTCCTGCTGTACTTTTCATTGTAGAGAAGAAGGGAGTCCAAAACATTTTTGTAAAAAAAATCCCAAAAACAACATACATATGAGATGTTTGAGAGCTGGATGTGAGAGTAAATAAATTATCAGCAGTTTGCCTCCAGAAGGATGAAAATTGAAAACTTCCCTTAATATTTGGACTTCGGCAAAGTTTTCAGTACTGTCTCTCACAGCATCCTTTTGGACAAAAAGTCCAACCCACAGCTGGAAAAGGGTTTTTACCCCCTGAGGGTCGTGAGACACTGCCCAGGATCCCCAGGGAATGGTCACAGCCCCAAGGCTGCCAGAGCTCCAGGAGGATTTAGACAACGCTCCCGGGGATGCACAGGGGGATTGTTGGGGTGTCTGTGCAGGCCCATGAGCTGGACTGGATGATCCTTGTGGAGCCCTTCCAACACAGGATCTTCTATAATTTTGTAATTTCCTCATTTTACTTTGGAGGACTTTGACCAAAATATCTGGAATCTTTTTATAAGCATTTTTAATCCTAAGGATAAACCTAAAGCCACTACATAAATTAGGGGTCATGTACATGTTTAACTTTATCAATCCTGAATGAGTCTTGTGCTGATTAACTACTGTTCGGTTTTTGTTTTGTTTTTCTTTATTTTAAACATGTCCCAAACAGGAATTGGTGAACTTGCTTTTGACTGGCAAAGCTGTGTCCAATGTTTTCAACAATGTGATAGAGCTGGACTCTGGGAATGGCAATATCACCATTTTGAAAGGCATTACGAGTCGCAGTGATATTGGTTTGCTGTCCCTGTTTGAGCACTATGATGTCTGTCAGGTATGCTTTCCATTCTCCTGGTTTAATTAAAAAAAACAAAAAAATACTTTTAAAATCAGCTTGGAGTAAGTAAAGCAGCAAATAAATTATTGGCTTGGTTCAGTCTGTCTTTTCTGTGCTGTAGTGGTGGTTCTATTACCAGTAAAAAAAAAAATTACGGACAATTAAAATAGCTGTTAATGCAATGGGATTGTTCCCTTTCATTGCTTTTGATAGTCGTATTTTAATTGTAGTCATCTTGAAAATTAAAAGATAGATTAAAATTTTCAAAGGAATGACAGGTATTAATTTACCTCAGGAAAAACTTGTGTAAGGATTTCAGTAGTTCTCCATCAACAGGAGATGGAGGATGGCAGGATGGATGTTTTTCCTAAAGACATGCTCTGCCCTAAACAGGCAATCTTGTGTTCGATGCAGAAATACTGTTTGTAATTCTCTTGCTTTTGTTAGATACTTGTGGCAGTCCCACCAGCATGTGCAGCAGCAGCACCTCTATAAAAGTTTGAAAGTGATTACCAAAGGTTTTGTTTGCACTCATCTGATCTAAATGTGTGACTGAAAACAAAGCTTGATTTTAACTCCTTCCCCTGTGGCTGAAGTCAGCTACATTCTCCTGGTACTGGCAAATTACAATTTTTGTTATTTTAATTAGCATAATCATTTACATTATTCACAAGATTACAAAAGGCTTGAACTCAGTCAAGATAGCTTATCAGTGTACCCAAATCAGATTAATTCAGAACAGAGTGGAGTAAAAATAAATAAGCTTCTGTGTCTAGTTCACGCTTTTTTTTTTCTTTTCTATAAACAGTGTGACATTTAAACCCTCAAAAAATGGTTATGTACCGCTCCAGCATATTTTCCATTCTCCAGTGAGGAAAATGACTTGGGAGTAGCAAAATGGTAAATGAGGTCAGGGCAGGTAAGAGCTATTTCTTACCCACCTGCCCTCTAAAAATAAAATAAGTTACCCAGAGATTCAGACACCATTTTCCACTTATTCTGCAAATTATATGGTGGAGGGATCTGTTTCTGCTGCTGGGCTCTTGCATGGGAGCTGGACTCATGAGCAGGGATCTGTTTTTCCAAGCCAGCGACTTAATCAGTTACAGAAACTCCAGTAGACGTTG
>VYXD01004564.1:239049-300158 GCA_013397195.1 Hylia prasina
TTTAAGAGTCTAGTTGGGCATCTGCTGCAAATTGTCCTGGTTTTTATTAAGAACATCTGCATTTCAGTTCAGAGGCAATGTCTGCTTAGGACTGGGACAGAAGTCAGATTCTGGTGGATTTTGGCCCCAAACTGGGGAGTCTCCACTGTGGCTTCAGCATGAGGGGCCAGATTCTGCTTCCTGTTATAAAACTTAGAGCAGTTCAGGAAAAAGAAATGTCAGTGGCAGTTTGCAGAGGTGGAACTGAGAATAGAGTTTGTCTTTCAAAGTGACTCTTTTATTCCTCTCAGCATCCAATTACAGTGTGGCTCTGGGGCTGGTAACTGAACCCAGCCATGGAAAAGGACTGTCATTTTTCGTTGGGTTTATTTTTTGTTTCCAGGAGTAAGAAAATCCTGAGCATGCTATATGGTGAATCATAGACACTGGAGTCAGAAAACTCCCTTTAGGTCACATCCAGCCAATCTCTCAGGGGATAACTCAGGATATTTTTGTGTCCTGTTATATAGCAAGAGTTTCTTCTAAAAACCTGTGTCCATGAAGTTTCTGCCTTTTTGTTCAGATGGCCATTTTTTTCATGGATTTTAGTGCATATTACTGTGATCTTACAGTTTTTCTCATCCATTTTTTCTCTACTCTAAAACATTAATAAATGCAAATAAAGATTTGCAGGTCCTTGTGAATTTGGAAATTTTAATATCTACTATACAGCTTGTGTTTGGAAAAACTATTAATAAATCAGACTCTTCATTTACTTAGCTTCCTCTAATTATAATTTTACTCATAATCCAACCTGCCCCCTAAACAATTCATCCCCATCCGCTGGGCATTTGCAGCTGATGTAACAGTGCCTCCCTTTTTTATCAGCACATCCTGTCCAAAGCTTGTTTTCATTTCCCTTGCTCTAGACTTGTTCCAACTTACCAACACATTTAAGACAGGGTATTCAAGATTCCAGGCGAGATGCAGTGAATCCACATGGAGGAAGACTTCTCTACCATTTTATCTCATTTTTTCTAATGTGTGGAGCATTTGTGTGTAATCTACAATTCCCTTGGCATGGTTTCTGAGTTGCAGATATTGTGAGGGCACGTGAATTAATCCTCAAACTCCCAACAGTGGCAAATCCAAAGAAAATGATCCATCCCTTTTCCTCCACTGATTGCCTGGAGAATCCCTCTGTTCCCCATCCATTCATCTCCTCCAGTGGATCCTGTGTTATCTTTGCTGATGAGAAAAACGTGTGCCCCGAGTAATTTGTCTGGAATTGTTCATGTTCAATCATCACTCTCAGCCCTGACGTATCACCAAACTCGGTGGAGTTTTTTGCAGTGTAATTACTTGCTGCAAATTGTTTCAGAATGACAGATGGATCCATTCCATCTGTTTCATGTGCAAATGTTTAGTTTCACAGTGAGATGCTGGATTTTAATGGAGGAAAAAAGCTAAAAGTCCGATTCTGCTACTTTTCAGTAGGCAGCTTACACAGCTGTGGCTTTCTTTTCTTTGTGCTAAGGCCCTATTTAACCAATATCAATTCCATGCGATCTTACACATTTAACTTAGAAGCCCAAATTGAGATTTTAGGTTTCCTGGGATTTATTTCAAGCATGTCAAGCAATAGAAAGATTTCCACATGAAATTGCTGGGGGTTTCCTCTGTCTGCTGAGCTGCAGGATACAGCAGTTCAGTCTCAGGGAAGCTGAGTGGTTTCTCAGCAGGGACAAGACCTCAGAGAAAGGGATGAGGCACAGGAGTGGGCAGGACCAATTTTAGCACTCCTGGGTGAGGAAAATCCCTGTGTTTGGGTCAGAACCTTTGGCCTAAATGCCACATTAAAATTGCAGGTGAAATGACTTAGAGGATGAAATTCTTTTCAAAATGTCTTGAGATGTTAAAAGTAGGAAGAGATGGAAACAGAGGCTCCTCATGTTTATGCCAGGTCATTAAATAACAGTGAAAAAGGGAAAAATAATCTGCATTCTCAGGTAATAAATTTAAGAGATTATTATCCTTATTATCATTCATAACTTGCTAATTATTTAGTAGTATTAATAACCAATTAACAAACACCACAGTGGTAATTAGCATGAATCATGATAATAATATAGAGCATTTACCTGTCATTTCCTATTAGCAGATCTGTGCTTTGCATGAGTGGCAAGTGTTATTTCCACTTCACACAGAGGGGTAATAGGTGAATAAAAGTCAAAGTGCTTACCCAGCAGGTCACCCAGTAAGCTCCTGGCTGAACTGGGATGAGTACAGGTCTGAATCTCTAATTTTAAAGGCAGTGTGATGCTGGCTGATGAATCAACATCCTTCTGAAACGTTTTTTGAAACCACTTCAGGTATGTGCTGTTGTATGTGAAGAAATTGAAATATTCAAAGTTATTTGTCTTTTGAGCCTTCTCTCTGATTTGTCTTTGTTTTCACCAATTCTCTCCTGCTTTAAGCTGTCCTGTCAGATAAACCTCCAGTTGCCTGACCTCCCAAATTCCCCCTACTCTGATTCCTGACTGTCCCAGCCCTTGCCTGAGCTGCCAGCACTTCAAGGGACCTGGTGCTTTTTAGTTTTTGCTTCTCTGAAAACGGAGAGGGCATTGACAAAGAAGCTGCTCACATTTTCCCCCTTTTTTTTTTTTTCAGAAAGACAGAGTAAAGCAACAGAAACAAACAGAATTTATTCATTAAAATTCCACAGATGGGAAATATTATTTTTGGTCCTTTTGAAGAAACCAATCTGTGCTATGACAAGGCCTACTTGAACAATGAAATTCAGCACACATGCTCTGTCTCCTGGCGCCTCACCTGTTTCTGCCCTGTGAGATGTCCCTTCTATAACCTTCTTCCCAGGGAAATGTGTCCCCTAAACAGTCTCTTTTCCCCATCAGATGGGCTGGATTCAAGGCAGGCCATTGGTGGGATTGTGGAAGGGAAAGTTTAAAAAGAGAGTTTGAACCTCTTTGTTTGAGAAACCAACCAGAAAAACACTCAAGTGCAAAATGGAAACTGATGGTTGGCTTCAATTTTCCATTCATTTTTCAGGAGTAGGGTGAATGTTGTGCCCCGTGGATGCAGCAAAGGAAGCTGCTATTTATGTAAGACTTTAGTGAGCATCACTGTGGGAAAAAAACATGTAGTACATTCAAATTTGAAACAAGGCTGACAAAGCATTGGCCTTTGAGAAAGTCTGTTCTTCATTCCTTGTTTTGACATCTCCTTTTCTAGACTGGAACTGAAATTTTCTTTAATGAAGTCCTATTGTCCTCTGAGTTATGTCCAGCTATTTTCTCAGAGGCCAGTCACTGTTGCTGGGGTATTGGCATTGCTTCCCTGTCAACATCCTTCCAAATGAAATAGAATCACAGTTTTTATTTAAGACAATGAGGATAACAAAGCCCACATGTTTAGAAGAGCTCTGCATGCTTTGCAAACAGGTAAAGCAGAAAATGATGTCAGGTATTTTCCACATGCCTCTCTAGATTATAAACACCTGCATTTGGATCTGGATTTATCCCATCTCACTTTAGGTGCTTTTTAGGCTGAAAATGCTTCAAGTAAAGGTTCAGCCAACTCCCTGCATCACTGGTGAATGGGGGGATCTAAAGTTCTGACAATATCCATCTCTTGCTTATTTGATTTTACAATGAAAGCCAAGGGCTAACCTGCATTAGAGAGCCTAGAAATAAATGCAGAAGTGTTCTGTGGGCTGAGTCCTGTCATGTCCTTGTCATTGCAGTGATGTAACTCCCTGAAGTGGGCTAGAAACTTCGTGTGTAGTGAGGAAATGGCAAAATGCTGAAATCTGAGTGAGGGTCTGAATCTCTCTCAAAATTTCCTCATTTTTTGGGACATTCCTGAAGAGCAGCTGAACAAGACAAGGATAAAGAAAAGATCTTGAGGTCTGTTTTCCTTGCCATATCTGCTACCTTTTACACCATGGCAGTTTAAGGGAACTTTAATCAGAAGCTAGTGCTTTCCACAAGTCTCTTCTTTGCTTTGGGAGTCCTGGGATTGAAGACACATCTCTTTCTATTCTTCTTTGGTCATGTCCTTTTTTTCCCCTCAGTTCATTATCAGAAAGATTACCTTTTCTACAAAAAAAAAAAAAGAAAAAAGGATCCAAAGCTGCAGAAAAAAAAATACCCAAGGCTCTAGTGCAACAGTAGTGCTTGCTATTATTTTATAAATACATGGCTAAAAATTCTTCCATTTCTGTCTCATCTGGCATAGTGCATGCTCTGAATGCCACATCTCGTAAGCATTAATTTTATTTTTCTCAATCTGATTGAAATCAAGTATTTGGCAGTGGCCATAATTTTACCCTCACACTGTCCCTTAATTACCTGCAAATACAGCAGTGATGGGGCTGACCTGGTGTTCCAGTGGGGTCACTGCTCCCCCAAGGGCTGCTGAAAAGGTGTGTCTGATTTTATACCTCTGACACTTCACTCTTAACACCCCTGGAGCATTGTTCAATATTCATTTGGAAAAGGTCACTGCAGCTGTGGGGAATAAAACACTGCCAGAACCAACAATGGGCTGTTGCCTGTAACTCTGAAAGCTTTGTGTAATTATCCTTTTGCCTGTCAATTCTGCTGGATTAGGTACTATCAGAAATTCCTCATTTTGACAGACCAGCCCTTTGTGGAACCATTACAAGGTGTGATTGCTTCTCAAATAAACATCTCTAGCAGCTGTATTCAGGGAGAGAAACATAAAGCAAGGAATGGTTGATTATAACTGGAAAATGAATAGTAAAGTCCTACAAGCAAGAAGGTGAAATTATGTTAAGTGATAAAACTCCTGGAGAAAAATGCCATCAGAATGGCCATGTCCAGTTACCCTGCTTGGTTTGGTATCACATTGTCTTGCTTGTTTCTTTTGGAATACAGATTCCGTCCACTCACTCTGGCAGATCTGTTGGACTAATTCTCCAGCAATAAGTATTTATCTGTAGGTTGAATTTCACTGTTGTTTGAATACCCAGAGATGGAGAATGAGCCCTTTGAAGGTGCTTGCTTTTGAAAAGTTGGTGTTTCCCAAAGATCAGAATGGTGTCCCTGAACTTTATGAGCATTCTTGAGGGCTTTGTAAGGGAGAAGATCAGGATTAGGGAAGTCTCCATAGGAATTGAAAACATGCAGCACAAAAGGACACCATTCATTCCCCCCTTAATTTCCTTTTGCCTGAAAATGTTTAATGAGCCTGCTGGAAAACCAATACTTGAACAGTGATAAAAAACACAGCCATTGAGCTCTTACCAAAAATAATATTTCATAAAAAGGATGCAAGTCACATATCCCTGATTCGCCTTTGGAATTCAACCCTACAGATGTAGGGAAGACACTGGAAATGAGGGGTCTCTGTCAGGCTCTTGTTGGATGACACAGACAACGCTCTGCTGAGTTTGAGGGGTTTCCTGAGGAGTCAGAACACTGGGTGTTCATGCCTGTTCTTCCCTGTCCTCTTTCCAGGTTTTATTTCAGGTTTTATCCAGTATTCCTACCACCAACCAGGCTGGTCAGGCAGCTGAGGAAGCACTCAGGCCTCACCAGCTGGGCCAGTTAAATAATCTGTGTATGGGGAAGGGTCTGGAGAGTCAGTCCTGTGAGGAGCTGCTGAGGGAGCTGGGGCTGTTTAGCCTGGAGCAGAGGAGGCTCAGGGAGGACCTTGCTGCTCTCTAGAACCCCCTGACAGGAGGGTGTAGTGAGGGGAGGGTCGGCCTCTTCTTCCAGGCAACAAGTGACGGGACAAGAGGGAACGGCCTCAAGCTGCGTCAGGGGAGGCTCAGGCAGGACATCAGCAGGAATTTCTTCACTGGGAGTGTGGTCAGGTGTTGGAATGGGCTGCCCAGGGAGGGGGTGGAATCCTCGTTCCTGGGAGTATTCAGGAAACCACTGGATGTGGCACTCAGGGCTCTGGTCTGGTTGTCAAGGTGATGTTCGGCCAGAAGTTGGACTCAATGGTGCTGGAGGTCTTTTCCAACCTAAATCACTCAGTGATTCTACTCCACACAACAATTGATGCTTGAAGAAGCAGCCAAAGGAATCCTCACAGGGAGGATTGTCCTTACTCTGTCAGCAGCATGGGTCCATGTTGTATTTTGTACAAAATATGGTTTGGTGTCAAAGGCAGCATCTAATCCTCAGCTGGTTAAATTGATGTGACCAAAACAAAGACTTCTCCCTTCTTCTGGGAGAGGGGGATTTGAGCTACAGTGTTTTTAGACTCTCTTAGTTGTCTCAAAGTTCATGTCCTCGCTGCTTTCTGCAAAGATTGCAATTGAAAAGTGCACGTTTTTGGAGAATGTTCCTACAGCCCTCAATCATCTGAACAGTTTGTCCTGGCTTCAGGGGGATGGTTCATGTGAGTGAGAGCTGGAGTGGACGTGGCTTTGAAAGTTCTGTATCTCTCTCATCTTTGTCAAATGTTGTTTGATGAAGCTGGGAAGCTGCTTTTGCAGACAAATGTAGGAAGAACACACTTTTAGGAGGAGACTGGCTGTTCTTTTTGGCTTTGACTTATCTGCATATTAAAACATGCATGTTTGTGAGACTGAATCTTTTCATCTGTGTCCCTCTAATTTGCCATCTTTTGTTGAAACTGCGTATTTTCTTTTTTGATAACTCCTGTTACGAGTGTTATTGGAAGCTTGTAAAAAATTCTTTACTTCCAAGCCAAGAATTTATATGAAAAACAAAACTGTTGTATAAAAGGCTGTTTTAAATAGATATTAGCAAAGTAATGAGTCAGGGAACAGTTACTTAATTAGCTGGAGACTTGTTATCTAACATCAGAAGACATTCTCATTGTGGAAGGCAGCTGAATTTGCACTCGTAACACTTCAGATATAAATTCTAAAAGTCCATCAAGGTGAAAACACAAACTCCTTATCACTTAGAGTACTGGTTAGAGTTTTGATTTCAACAGAATTGTTGTTGGCTTCTGCCTTTTGGCTCTTGCCATTTGCCCCTGTACCCAGGGTGAAGAACTGAGGGCTGCATGTAGAGCTACATCCACAAATCTATATCTAGAAATCAGGTATAAGAATTTTTCTTCTAAAATTTCCTCAGTTTCCACTAGGGCTTTTTCAGTAAAAAAGTCCTGAAAGCAAAATGACTGAAAACAAAATGTTTAATTTCAGATTTCAGTTTCACTAAGCAATTTCTCAAATGTACAAAACCCAACTGCAGTGCTGCTGGTATCCCCTTCCTCCATTCCTTATAGATTAAATCTCGTGAGTATTCTAGTTTAAAACATCTCTGAAGCAATATGAAAGTTTTTATGCACTTTCTTAGAGAATATTGAGGTTATTTATAAATATACTTTCTAAAGAAGGACAAAGGCTTAGAAAAGGCTTTTGTTAAAGTTTATTTTCACATGAGCATATTTCATTTTTAAGAATAACCAAGCAAAACAAATGCTTCTGTTATTGCTTTCTTCTAAAGCTGAAAATGTATGTTTGGGCTGTGGACTAGAAGGTGATAAAGTGAAGGAAATATATTACTTTCTTTACTCAACAAAAGATTTTGGGCTCAGTTGATGTCTCAGGGCACTTGAGATGCTGTGAGTCTATTACCTGGTTTCCAGTCACTGTTGAGTGACAGAACAGCCCTCTAATGAGCCTATGTTATATTGCTGTGGTTCCCATGCTTCCTTTTGGTTCAGCTCATGTGGGATCTGATCTTTTAGCTGTAAGGGCACTACAGCTGCATTTCATTCCCTGCCATAACTCAGGGCCTGATATTTGCTTTTATGCTCCATGATTTACCAGAGCTGTACTGGTCTGCTTCATCAACAGTCTCTCTCTAATGAGCCTATTTGTAGACTAGAATTAATAAAAGATCTTACAAATTTTATGTTTTCCACTGATGCCTTGGGAAGGCTGACCTGGAACAGAGACTGGACAGAGTTAGAGAATAAAGTAGATATTTATTAAAAGGCCTTTAAGGACACACCTTGGGCAGGACAAGAGCCTGACCAGGGCTACACCCAAGGTGGACCCAAAATAGTGACAAAATGCACAAATGGTCATGAGAACTTAAATTTTTATAAGTTCTGGTCCACTTGCATATTGGGGTTGAATTGTCCAATTCCAGCTCCAGGTTATGAAGTCCCATCCTTCTTGTTTTCTCCCTTTAGCCACCCTTGTCTGTGCTTTTGGGCTGAAAGTTGTCCTTGGTGTGCAGCAGGAAAAGGATTTGTTTTGTGTCCCTGCTCTGTGCAGAGCTGAGTGACACTGAATGTGAGCTCAGAGCTGCACCCCTGGGCAGCACAGAGTCTGGAATACATGGAAATAAAACTTAAGGCATCATAACAATGAATTGTTTTTCCCCCCAGCCCAAGCGATTGACTGGTATTTTCTATTTTTCTTCTAGGTTGGTTGTTACTTGAAGACCCCCAAGTACCCAATTTGGCTGGTGTGCAGTGAAAGCCACTTCAGTGTGCTTTTCTGTTTGGAAAAGGATTTGCTCAGTGACTGGAAGACAGGACGGAGGTTTGATCTCTATTACTACGATGGCTTGGCCAACCAGGATGAAGAGATTCGGCTGACAGTGGGTATGAGCAGCTCCCTGACTCTGCATTTCACCCTGGGGAGGGCAGAAAGGAGGATCCAATAACACAAACAGTGATGGTTGCAGGCACTGAACATTAATTTGTGTGCTGTTGCCTGATTTCCGTAATTAGTTTTGGTGATTATATTTCGCAAGAAGGTTTTGAGGATAAGCTCTTGAAGGGGTTAAATGTGAGCATGTGTCACTTTATGCACACTGGCAAATCTTCCAGTGGCACTGGTGCCCAAGGAACAGGTTGTGGTCTCTGGCTTATTCATACTCCCAGGACTATAAAACATATTTCACTACTCCCATTCTCCTTCACATCATCCCACATTGTTTCTACAGGCAGAAGGTGCCTCACCGTAAATGCCTGTAGGAAAATGAGCAGAGAGAGTGAGGAAACATGAAATCCTTGCCTCCAAGGCAAGAAAATGCCAGTAATTCACTAAAATTTTAGTCTCTTACCTGCCTGGAAACACAAGCCTGCAAAAGATCTTCCAACTTGTTATACTCCTTTCAGGAAACCATGCCAAATTACACAGCTGCTTTTACAGTAAATACTTCTTCAACTGGAAGGCATTTGGATAAGTATTCTGATCCTTAGAAAGCACCTACTTCAATATATTCTCCACCACTAAACCTCCATTTGCTAATAATATCCCACTCAGCTTTTGTTTTCTTTCCTTTGGTACATTTATATAATCTTATCTGTGGTTCTTTGATAACCAAATTCCTTCTTAATCTTAAGGAGCCACTGTAGTGTAATCTGCTCTGTAGAAATAAGGTGTCTCTATTCCTTATTTGCACCAACATCCAGGGTTTTGCACATGCTGGGTGTTTTATGTTCTGCTTGAGTTCATGTGGCAAAGTTGTTTCTGTGCTGGGAGTGCTGGGGGTTTGAGCACCTCACGATATTTGGTAGTGAGTTCAATCAACTTTCTGCCTGCTATTTATCCTTCTGTGTTAAAGGAGATCCCTGTCATTCTATTGTAGGGGTCACATGATATATTAGCTCCAAAAATGATCAATTTTCACAGGACTGTGGTAGCCAGCTGGTTCCCACCTCCCAGATAAAAGTGGCATGGATGATACAGCTCAACACAGGGCTAGAGACACATTTTTTCTATTGTGTTGTACCACATAACATCTGGTCCAAAGCAAGTATCCTGATGTGTCTTTCCATCACCACGAATGTTTCCAAAATCAAGAGCTGCCAAGCCCTCTAAGATCCCAGGATAAGAAATTGCCCAGAGCACATATAAATTTTTCCCTTTACTGTCCAACCTGTCATGGCATTTCTTTGTGTTTCTCCTCAAAGCTGAAATGCACATGGAGTTGTAGATATCTCTTTGTTGTGGCCATAGCCCCTTCCAGGGATGTGTCCCAGTAAATCCTTTGTTATCTGTGAAATTCTGCAAAAGGCAGTAAAAATGCAAATCTTGTCATCATTCCACAAAAATGCTGGCCTGGTTCTGGCTGTGCAGTAATCCCTTGCTAGGTCTGGAGAAAACTGTAATTACTTTACATCCAAAAGGGTAACACTGGCCAAACATCTAAATCCAGCACACGGGAGCAGATGGAAATAGCAGAATGCTAAATATTACTGGTATTTCTCCTGTGGAAATCCCAACAAGAGGTGATGTTTAGGCAGCACGAGGAGCTGGATGCTGCCCCAGCCACATCTCCCTGCTGCTGGCTAGTAAAGTTGTTTGCTCTACTTGAGCAAGAAGTTTAATTCCTTGAAATGGGAATCTTGGTTATAATTAGGTAAAATTATCATCAAGGTCACACTTCAGGAAATAGTGAAGACATTGCACTGGGTAAGAAAGGCAAAAAAGACGGAAGAGTAGAATTACGTTTTGGGAGTAGCAGCAATTGCTGCCTTTATTTTGAGAATTTGCTCTGCTTCTCATACTTAACCATTTGCCAAAATGTAGACAAGAAACATAAATTTCCTTCATAAAAGCAGGTTAATGACATCACCATACCATCATAAAGAGAGGAAAATAATAATAAATCTTTCCATTTGGGTAGAAATTTTGGATAGGCAGCGAAGAGCTGTAAGAGTGCTGGCACTCAGTTTCTCACTAATTAAGGGTAGAATATACATATTCCTTTTCTTTTGCCGTTAGATACACCTTTATGATATTTTTTTCCCTGTTTCTTTGTATGGAAACACTCTGTTCAAACCTTTTGATTGGAAGAATTCAGGTCTGAAAATGACAAAATTCATCAAAGTCGGGCATGAGTGGGAGAGGCAGCCACACCATGTGCCTGTCCTGGTACCAGGGCTATGGTCAGGATAGTGGCTGTGGTTGCACCAGGAGAGGTTTAGAGAAAAATTTCTTCACAGAAGGGGGTGTCAAGCACTAGAACAGGTTGCCCAGGGAAGTGGTGAAGTCACCACTTCTGGAAGTGTTCAAAAAACTTGTAGTTGTGGTACCTGGGGACATGGTTTAATAGTGAACTTGGTGGTGGTGCTGGATTTATGGTTAGACGTGATGATCTTAGAGGTTTCAAATTTAATTATTCAAAAATTCCATGTTACAAACTCTTCAACATGACAATAAAAAAGACTCTTTTAAACTTAAAAGATTCCTGTGCACCTCGAAGTTCCTGAGGATCTAGAGGAAACTCACCAGTACTTTATGTACTCTGAAATATTGTCCCTTTTCCTCCACTGCAACCCTTGCAGTCATCCCGAGTTTCCTGCATGTGTTTGTACCCATCAGATCAGCACACAAGGGAGAACCAGGTCCTTTCTGTGACAGGAGAGAGCCAGATGGATCTGAGACTGGCAGCTGTGAGTGGTCAGGACAATCCCCTCTTGTCCTGTCTACACCAATCTCACTTGAGCAGACCCAAATCCTGCCCCCTGCCTTGGCATCGTGCGCTGCTCGCGGCCAATCCATTGGCTGGGCAACAGACAGAAAATAAGAAAGAAAGAAATAAAAACCAAACCCCTGCTCTGCTGCAGTTTAAATGTTTGACTCCAAAACAGGAAACAGCTGAGCAGACTGACATCCAAGCTGGTGGCAGGATGTTTTGTCCCTGGGAAGTTCAGCTCTACTTTCACTGTTGACAGATGCGGTGTCTGAGACAGTGACTTCTCTGTTTTCCCCGGAACACTGCAATGGCCTCTCCATCCCCAGGGAATGCTCACAGCCTGGGGAGGCTCCCTGATATCCCACACAGCATCACCTGTCTCCTGTCTGTGCTGTTGTTTGCTGAGAAGTAAAGGGACAATCTTCTTTTCCAGGGTGGAATAGTCCTAACCCAGTTCAAACTGGACTTGGGGTTTCCTATTCAAGTGTGGCACCACCACTGTCCTTAGCATTTGTGTAACAAAAGTTACTCACTAATTACAACGTCAATTGCAAAATAAAAGCCTCATGACAGCCCTGCAGCACATTATTGCATTTTCTGATGTGTGGTTTTCCTTGAAACCATCTCTGTGTGAGCAATCTAACCTGGCTCAGGCACGGTGATCAGTGATGCATGTGGCAGTGCTTGGACTCAAACCGTTTGAGAGGTCTTTTCTGTGGGGTTCTTTATGAAGAGAAAGTTCCCCAGCCATGAACAATGTCTGTTTTGTTTCTGCAGATACAACTCAGGCGTGCCCTGAAAATAAAGAAAATGATCTTATTCCTCCACTTGAGCACTGTATTAGGACAAAGTAAGTTTTGAAATTACAGTTTTTCATACAGATACATTCAGTTGTTGATACAAGTAATATATGTGAGGCTGGAGTGTCCAAAAAATATTTCAGCAAGTAAAGCTGAAAAACTAATGCTTAATGGACCAGTTTGTGATAATATGTTTTACACATTTAATTGTGCATTAGTGCAATTAACATTGAACTGTCCAAAGTGTTCATTCTTAGAGGAACCTCCACTACATCACCAAGAACTGACTGAGCCAATTGCAGTCTGAGAGCACAGCTTGGTTGCAATAGATCTAAATTTAGATTCCCAGAAGTGCTTGATTGCAGAGGTATAATGAGAAAAGGAGACAATTTATTCCATTTTCTGAAGAACAAAACGGGGGACCTGGGTCTTATTTTCAATGCATGAAGTTCCATTGAACAGCTTCAGCTTTCTCCAGCTGTGTGGGCAGCGCAGAGTTTGTCAGGACCACAAAACACCAGGTTTTGTGCAGTCATTCCTGACAGGCCTTAGCTCATTTTCACTCCTCACATACAAGGCTAATTCCTGTTGTGTTGGGATTTTCATGGCCATTTTGGGGCCTGTATAAGCAATTCATCCAAATCACACTGAGGTTAGTGGGAACATTTTCAGCTTAGTGGGACATGAAAGAAGCAAAATGGAGAAATTTAACTGGGCAGAAAATTCAGCTTTATATCAATTCCAGCATGGCTTTGGAAGTTACTATCTCTATATCTCTGGAGCAAGAAGTGAAAGCCTCATTGTCTGAGACCATAACATTTGTTAAATCAGCAAGCCAGGCAGCTTCAGGTTTCTCTCTTTTTTTTTTTTTTTTCAGAGCTACAATTTGCTCTAAAAAAAAAAAAAGCCAAATCCAAAAAAACTAACTCCAGCATGAAAATAAATAAATAAGGGCAGTGTGTTGACCAGAAAATCACTGGAAGGTAGAAGAAACATCCTGCAAGGTGACAGCAGTGACATCAGTCCAGCCTTCCTGCACATACAGATTTTATTGATTCTTCATTTCCAGTGACACATGAACATGACTGCAAACTAAAATAAATAATGTATAACCTCAGAAAGTCCCATGGGGAGAATAATGCATGCAACCACTTAAAGTCTTAGAATATCTTCCATTCCTGGCATTGTGTCAGAGTTATACAGTGTTGGTAGTGCTGCTGTTTGTTTATTTTAAGTTCCCTGCTTTAATCTGCTGGAGAGGTAAATTACCAGCAAATTCCAGTGTCAGTGTATTTTGTTTGTAGCATTCTCAGCACTGTCTGATTTACCCTGTGCAGTCTGGCTCCTTGTTTTCAGTGCTCTCCCTTTGCTTTGAGGGTATTTATTTAGGAGTGGCCTCGCTGCAAAAGGTTTTTCATGTTAAATTTTTCCTTTTTGTTTTAAGAACTTTTTCTTCCAACCATGGAACAGCATATAAGGAAAAGTAAGAACCAACCCAAGTAACCAAAATTTTAGCAATTTAGTGGATAAAAAAGGGATGATTTTTATCATAAAACCATGGAAAACTCTCCTAAATTATTTTTAATAAAGCAAAGAGCTGTTACCTCTTTTGATGAAGAATTCATGATGAAGCTCCGTATCAGACTTCTCTCATCAAAAAATGCAGGATAATTTCTCAGGCAGAGTGCAGAATTCCACAGTCTGGAGAATCAGACCTGAGACGATTAACTATCATTAATTGGTTTTATTGTTAATTGAGAGTTTTCCTTCCATTCACATTCCTCAGTTCTGGTTTAATCCATGACAAGCCCATTTCTTACCCCCATACCTGAGCACCACCATCCTGTGGCCACATCTGCCTTGCTCTTTGCTCTTTTACCCTCTCTTGAGGGGAAAACTACACTGGTCATAGACTGGTTTTGCATTTAGTTTTTAATAATGATCATCATCATTATCATTAATATATTATCAGAAGAGAAGGGTTGCTTTGCTTCTGCAAGAGGAGAAGGCTCATGTTTTCAGTCCCTGTTGTATAAAAAATCAGAAGGGTTCAGTTCTGAGTTTAAAAACTCTTCAGCTGGCTCTAGAACGACCAGTCACCACCAGGTATCCGTTTAAACTGCAGGCCCCCCAAAAAAGGACAAGTGCAAGTGCTTTTCTTGTGACTCTCAGCCCCAGGCATCTGTGGCAGCAGTCGGATTCTGGCCCAGGGATGTCTGGAATGTGCATCCCTGGCTTGTTTGGGAGATGCCGTGCAGACAACTTATCCTGTTCTTCCCTGAGGAATACTCTTATATCACAGTCTGATCCTCAGCTCTGGAGGAAATAACATCTGTTAGCTCTGCCTGAGGGGAATCAAACTCTGATCTGCTATTATAACCTGAATTCGGCAGTATTTTTTATTAACTCTCTGTGGTAGTGAGGCTGTGGGAGCCATGAATTCACCTGTTGGATGTGAAGTGAAACACCCAAAGGGAATTTAGTGGATGAGAGAAGAGCAGAGCCTGGGCATTTCACCCTGAATTATTGATGTGCTCCAAAACAATACCAAATTATCAGCACAGGAGATGCTCACTGAGTGCTATTCCAGACTGAGCATTGTTCAGGGCCTGACCTGTTCCTCTTCAGTTCCCGTTAACTGCATGACCTTGGGTGAGGTTGTACTTGAAGCAGGTGGGTCAAATGTAGTTTTCCTTTTGCTAATCTGATAAATTATAATTGAATCAGCAGCTAGAAAATGCCTCACATTTGAATTACACTGTAGCAGGGGATAGTTTGGGGAAGTGATCACCTGCATTGTCCAGGAAGTTCTGTATCTGTTTGTAAATAAAAGACTTTTCAGCATCTGTAAGTGAGATTCCTCACGCTTTGACAACTTTTCTTGTGGAGATGCAAGAAGGAAAAAGAGTTTTGGACCTGTCTCATAGAAGCAAACAGCCAAAGGCTGCTTTTTAGTCTAAAAAATGATTTGAAAATAAACCCAGGAGATGTGGCTTGTTCTGAGAGTGACCTTCAGTCCTGCTTCAAAAATTATGTTCTGTTTAAGCTCTTTGTGGAAAGCCTGTTTTAAAAAAGGCTGGTTCCTCACTGCACTGTGATTAACAACAACTTTACCAACAGCAGAAATGGTGTCAGCAGCGTGGGGAATTCCACAGGGCACAGTGCAGGCTCATTTGGTGTCTTTTGGCCTCTGGGGCCTCTGTGGATCCCTCTCAAAGCTTTAGTCACCCTGGTGAGATAGAAAGTTGCACCTTGGGAAGATTGCATTTAAAGATAAGGGATGATTTGATGGCATTACCTGAAAAATCCAATGGGGACAGCAGGTGGCAGTTGTTTTTTCCATTTGATTGTTTAAGGGTGACATGGCATTCTGAACCTCTGACAGGGACAGCTCTCACCTCTGGCAAATGCCATACTTAGGTTGAGTAACTCCAGATGAAACAAATTCTGCTTTTAATTTAAGATGTGGGGCATCTCTGCTCTGTATTTCTTCTAAGTATTCCTGGGATGGGAACAATCTCTCTGCATTTTTTTTTTTATTTTAATTTTCTCAGCAAAATAAAAAGAAACAGAAGGCAAAATTTCACAACAGCTCTCAGATGGTCACTTCCTTTGAGACATTGCCCTGAAGGCTGCAAGAATTCAGCTTTTGGTTTTGTTTTACACTTAATTGACTTGCTCAGCACAAGGGCTGAGCTGCCATACCCTTGCTGACACATCCTGTCCTCAGTGACAGAAAGAATGTGGCACTGGCAACTCACCGTTCCCTCCACCCCCTCACCAATGTCTCACTACCCTGAGACAGATTTTCAAAACAGATATAAGCACTCAGCACTGGGAGTGCAACAGTTTGGCTCCCAGGAAATGGGGGCCATGACCTTGCAGATGAGAACAGCCACAGCCAAGGGTGAATCCGTGTTGTGAGGGGTGAGTGGAGTCACTTCAGGGAGGTGACTGGAGAGCTTCATCCTGCTTTCACCAGGCTGTGGGTCAGATCTGTGTCCTTTGCTGTGGTTTGAAGACACATTTTGTGGCAGATTCAGGATTGATGCCTCCTTTGCATTCAGTCACGTTCCTGAGGTGGGCATCTGAGCTGTGGCAGCCAGTGCAGAGCCAGGAATGAAAAATGTGGAAGGTTCCAGAGTCACCTGGGAACGCTGTTGTCAGTGCACATCTTCAGTGTCATTTTAAAGGAGGAATAAGGGCAAAGAAAAGCAGAACCTCAGCAGAGGAAAAGCAAAACATCACCATTAAAGTGGGCCATGGAATGCTTGGAGGAGCCAAGGTCAGGAGCAAAGACAGGTGGTCAGTGAAGTCATCCAAGCACAGGGGCTCAGAGTTAGAGAGTTTCTGATCAGAGCTGAACAGGAGGGTGCAATTTGCCTGCTGACAGATGGGAGTGAGTATTTTGGTTATTTAGGGTTAATTCTTGTACCCATCTTAGGCATTCCCTTATTATTCTGTCCAACATGAAGGTCTCTGTTGTGAATCAGCTGCTTCTGAGGACTCAGTGTTGCCCAGAGAGGCTGGAGGAAGGGTCAGGACAGAGACCTCCAACCTTGGCACCTAAAATCAGGGGCTGCAATTCCCTCATTTCTGCTCCATTCTCTTTAAGATGTGATTAGTTGCCCCAGACAAGTCCATCCCAATCTCTCTGAGGTTCCTTGGGTGGTTCAAGGCTCTGGGGTTGCCTTTCCAGTGATGAACTGATGGATGTAAAAATGATTTCATTTCTAGGTGGCAAGGAGCTGTCATTGACTGGAACGGCACAGAACCCATCTTGTGACTGATGTGACCTGCACTTTATTTGGGAGGACCAAAAGGAAATGCCTGAATGAGCACATTCCTATTCCCACCAATACAGGAAATAGGGCAGTTTGAGACGAGGAAGAATGACAAGGTTTACAGGCTGGCAGAGTTTCACCTCAATCACCTCGTGCTTCAGATATCTTGCTTTTAATATAAACAACACTGACGTAAATTCCTTGTCACTGCCTTCAGCATAAAGCTCCTGAGGGCAGGCTGGGTTCCCACCACCAAATCAAGGTTACAGATGAAGCAGTGAAGTCGTCAATGTCCCCTTGAGGTCTCCTTCTGGATCCACTCTGTATCCTGCAATTGTTTGAAGCGTCTGATGGGAGATGTTGAACCCAGATTTCTCTCACTTTACAGCCTTCTCTGTCCTGCCTTGTTCTTCCTTGAAAAAACCCCAGTGCCATTACAAAACATCATCCAAGGAATTTATATTCACCTTGCTACCTGGTGTTAGCAAGCCTAAATAGGTTGGTGACCATCTGGGCTTTCTGGGGAAAGCCTAGCCTATGCCAGGTTCTCGTGTCATAAATTTGCAGTAAGGATTGTGGTTGTGTGTCACCAAAATAATCCCATTAGTGCGTTCCCAGTACTGGGTGCAGCTGCTGTGTAACAGTGCCTCGTGCTGATATAGCTCATTTTTCTTTCTGGTGACAGGCAGCTGTATCAGCACCTTTACATTTATGCCCTTATTTCTACACGAGGGTTTATTCACACCCAAGTGGCAGGTCGGATCTGTGGTTTGCTTCTTCATAGCTACAAGAAAACAGAAGAGTTGGTAGCTTTGAAATTCAAATGGTGCCTATCTGTGATAGGTGCCAGTTTCCATGGTTGAATAAAATGCATGTTCTGGAATCAGATGCTGGGGAGATGGACCCTGAGGTACTGAAGCCACAGTATTCTGATTAATTCTGTTTTAGCAACACTTTACCAAAATTGGAGCAAGTTACTGTACAGGGGGTTGGAAAAAATGCCTTGGGGAAAAAGGCAGATAAATGGTGTTTCTAGAGATATTCCTCCCTCTTGAGAGTGAATATTTCATGAGAGTTCAATAAAGGACTTTAACTTTCTGATGTTTGTTGTAGCACCTTCTTCCTAGTCAGTGTAGAAACTCCTCTGAGTCCTGAAAAATGAATAAAAAATCAATTGCCAGCAAAATTTCAGTATTGTTCTGGGTGTAGACAGTGCAAACTGACTGCAAATGGAGATCTCATGGAATTAGCACTGGAGTTAGATTTGAAAACCAGCCTGAATATAAATTACAAAGGAGTACCAGAAAGGTTCAGATGGCCTGTGGATGAAGATCTGCCCCCTCCTTTGCTTTCCACTCACATCAAACTATCATAGAATCACAGAATGGTTTGGGTGGGAAGGGAAATTAGAAACCATTGTGTTCCAGCCCTCTGCATGGGCAGGGACAACTCCCACTATCCCAGGTTGCTCCAAGCCCTTTCCAGCGTGGCCTTGGACACTTGCAGGGATCCAGGGGCAGCCACAGCTTCTCTGGGCACCCTGTGCCAGGGCCTCCCCACCCTCCCAGGGAAGAATTTCTTCCTAATACCCAATCTAAACCTGCCCTCTTTCAGTTTAAAGCCATTATATGCAGTAAAGCATCTCAGGGTTGCAGTAATTTTATTTATTTCAGTGTACTAAAATCTGTTGGGTTGAGATCAGATAGATAAACTTAAAACTTTGTGAGATCCAGATCTTCCAAAGAGATTCAGCCTCTAGGACATCATCAGCATCAGATCCATGCTCATTCCTGACTGCTGACTCTGCCATCCCTGTGTATTAAGGGGTGTGTTGGTGCTGTCAGCTGCAGGCGGACTCAATAATGCCTTTAAGATACCTCAGCTTGAGCTCCAGTGTGTCTGGGAAGTCTCAAACAGCCAAAGATCCCAGATGTAAAGCCTTTTTCCATCTTGAAATTTGTATATTCTGTAGTCCACACTTTGTTTCATGAAACAAATAGAGTTTGATTTTCCCACGTGCCTCACTGGGCATCCGTCATATAAAATTTTGAGGGGTGTATTTGGACAGAAAATACTGCGGAGATGACAAATGTTGGAAGATCTTTGGAACCAAAAAAATCCCTTTCTGTTTTTTCCAGTCTAGTAAACCCACACCATTTATTTCAAAGCCTTAAACTGTGTCAGACTAGAGATAACCTCCCACTCCCTGACAGCAGAGCAGCACAGATAAGGGTTGGTCTGGGGCAGGAGGGAGCTGCTTTGGGACAGGCCAGATTTGATCTGACTGCAATCTGCATGTCTGCAGTGCAGAGGTGTTCAGGGGATCTGTTCTCTGTCCAGAGGAGGGGAGATAGCAGGGTGTGGGGTAGTTTTGCTTTAGGATGAGAAGAGTGGTTCCTGTAAAGGGAGCCCAAGAGGATTTTGTCTCCAAAATGGATTGCACTCATGAAGATGTAAAGATTTTTAGGGTATGAGAAAGAGGATAGGCTGGTGGGAAATTGTGGTTTATGGGTGAACAAGGATAAGGAGAGGTCCTGAACTCTGTCCCTCTTTCTAAAACAGAATCCAAAGGCTCCTTCATCACTGGATATGGAGAATATTTTTGTTGAAACAGATTTTTCTTACCTACTATCTGTTGTCGTGTCCTTGTATATTTGCTTGCAAAGTCCACTGCCCACCTGACAGTGAATTAACTCCAGATTCACCCATGCCCTCCCTCACAAAGGAAGACAAAAAGAACCTGATCCAAGTCCCCCAAACCACCTCCTGGGCAGGGCAGCTCAGCGCCAGCCTTGGAAAGCAGCAGGTTCCTTCACCAGGGCTCAGTGCCACTGTCCTTACCAGGCAAAAAGGAATGGCTCCTTGGAAGGAATCTGGAACCAGAACGTTAATTTAGATCTAAATACTCTCAAAAAGTAATGCTAGAGCATTACCTGGTCGCTGCCTGCATCAAGACTTGGGTGTTTTTATTCAATGTAAAGCACCAGAAATTATTTCTCTTAGGACATTACAGGGGTTTTTTAGGCCAATCACACAAAACAGTGCAAAATATTATGTGGCATTGCAAAAATCTTTGCACAGATTTGTGTTGAAACACATCCTCTTCCGGCAGCATGCATGCAATCTTTTTAAAATATATTGTCCTCCTCATTGTTTCTTTTTTGGTTTTTTGTTTGGTTTCCCAAATAATGTGACTTCCTGAACTGAACAAAACAGTGACCATTTGATAATTGAGCATTAAAAGACACCAGTGACATTGGCACTTGGTCTGTATGGTGTCTTCATGTCATTCTCTTTTCTTCTGTGAACTAAAAAATTTCACCCTGTGCTGAAAATTGACCCCTTAACTAGTAACAGACATGGCTTATTGTGTATGGAGATGAATATGGAAACGGAGTTACTATTTTGGCAGGGTGTCACATCTCCCACCTTTTTACAAAATGTTTATTTAGCTTTGACTTGTACAGAGTGTCCCATACAAATAAAACATTTAAAGCAATGGGGCAATGGTCAGGCAAAAGCCCAGATTTCTCATTCATTTTTAATAATTGCTTTGCTAGTGGAGGTTAATCTGGGAGATTGAGTTGTGAATGTTTCATGGGCCTCATCAGGTCAGTGGAAAAATAATGACAAGAGCAAAAAATTATGGTTGTGGGTAAAAAAAAATCACCATTTTATAGACCTTCTGATGTTTGTTTTTTACGTGCCTGTCCTTATTCTGGTCAAATCTGGAAAACGTTTAAGATGACTGATCCCATGAATGAATCCCTGCAGTCACTGTGGGTTTGGTTCCCAGGCAAACCAAAAATGACAATTTGAGCCTCTTGCTTGAAAGTTTTCACTTTCCTGGAGCAGATTTCTATTTGTTTATGTTTGCAATGTATCTAATGGGCTAATTTGAAATGGCAGGAAATGGTCACTTTAGTAATCAAGGAAAGCCGAAGAGCTTGGAAGAATGATACCACCATAAGCCAAGTTTTCCATCAGGGATAAGTGGTTTAGGGGCTCTGAGGATTCAGTTGCTGAGAGTGAAGTACCGGGAGAAGGCAGGAATTTTTTCTGGTGCTGGTTGGGAGCTGCATTAAAAACCAAAGACATCAAGCTACTGGGTTTTTTTTTCCTGAAAATACTTGCACCAATCTTTTGAAGCTGTAAAATTGTCAGTTTTTCAGAAGGCCTACATGATTTGGGGTGTGATTGCAATAACATAATCTAGTAAAATATATTAATTTCAATTCTTTTTGTAACTCTGCTTTATTTTCCTGTCCCAGGGTAAGTTTACCATGAAGGGAACTGTCCTGAATTTCACATTGTCAATACATGGGGTATGCATAGTTATGTTTTCGGTGATAAAAGCTTAATCCTCCCCAAAGTTTGTCCTGTGATAATTTGCCTCTACAGTTTGTGTTTCTAGAAATGTCAAATTTAAGAATCAAGCACCAAAGCTTTAGTGTGCATGGTCTTATTTTGTTTTTCATCAAAAAGACCATGTAGGAAACAGAGGGGTTTTTATGGAGTGAAAATGGTTGCTCCTGCATCTCCATATGATCCCATCTGCTGGACCTCCTAAGGAAAAGTCACTCCATTAAGGACACTTTGTATACACTCACACGCTTCATTGATTTGTTTTCATTGGCTATAAAATAATAAATTCAACACCAGCTCGGAAACAAGGAAGCAGTTCCTCCTTAGCAGCCTTGTTTATAGAACTAGAAAAGGAAAAAGGGCTTAATCAGGTATTTTATTTGTCTTTTCAAATAGGGTGGGGAGGGATTGTTGGTACAGTGGGAAAAAATCAGATTTTGTGACATCCCTCACTAATAGTTGCTGACTGTATCAGCAAAGAATCAAGCACAGATTTTACAAGGAAAAAGTTGTGTTTTTTCTAAGATAAATAATTATGAGTACTTCAGCATTTTTAGTTTCATCTGCTGTGAGGTTTTTTCCTTAAAATTCATTTTTTTCTGAAGAAATCACAGGTAACTCCAGCTGTTGATCCTTCAGGAAGTTGTGCTTAAGGGCACAACTCGAATATTCATACAGTGATAGCACTGATGCTTTTCCAGGCCTCACATTAAAACACTTTCTCTGTTCTCTGGCTTTTGGATTCAAGGTGAGTTTCAGGTGGTGTTTCAGTATTTTCCATGGCACTGTGCACATCCCATGCATTCCATATCCTTGCTCAACACTGATTAAAATGTCTTACAGCAACCCCTGCATCTGGGTTTTTGATTTTCAAGGGCAATTTATGAAAATTTAGGCAATTTATAGAAAAATAGACCAGAATGAGTTGGTTGTGGACAGCCTGGGCTGAGATGGTATCTGGCAGAGATACCCAGAGGTGATAAATCTGCAGGGTGACTTTAATATGGCTCTGAAGCTGAATTCCAGCTGAGCTGGAGCAAGTCCAGAGCAGGTCCATGATGACGATTAGAGGAATAAAACACTTCTCCTTTGAGGAAAAGCTGAAAGATTTGGGGTTGTTCAGCCCGGAGAAGTCTCAGAGAAGGGGAGAGCTCCACGCCCCTTCCCGGGCCTTAAGGGGCTCCAAGAGTGCTGGAGAGGGACTTTGGACAAGGGCATGGAATGACAGGACACAGGGAATGGCTTCCCACTGCCAGAGGGCAGGGACAGATGGGATATTGGGAAGAATATGAGGGTGGCGAGGCCCTGGCAAAAGTTACCCAGAGAAGCTGTGGTTTCCCCATGCCTGGAAATGTCATCATTTTCATCAAAATATCTCCTCACAGGTGTTTACAGGGTGGATATCTCCATCTAAACCAGCGACCAGGAATATCTTGAAAGCCACTGGTGAGAAACAGGCACTGGTGGACTTCAGCCAGCTGGTCTAGTTTAGGTGCTACAGAAGGAATTGCATTTTCCTCTTCCCTGCCTGCTGCTCTCTAGATCTCCACAGGTTACACTGATTATTAGAGGAGTCCAGGGTGACTGATTCAAATGAATCCCACTGTGTATGAATGATAAAGCATGAAAAGTGGTAAATTGTGTTTATGGAGTTTGACAGAACAAGTGAATGAGGTGATGGGTCAGAGATTCCTCCTGCCTCCTGCACCACTCTCACCTCTGGCTTCTCCTTCACAGCTTTCACTTGTGAGAAAGAGAACCATCTCTGTGGAACAAAGCACGGGGTTGAGTAGCAGGAATTTGCCAGCTTTCAGAAAAGGAGTTGCTGATAAATCAAGTTACTCACGTGGGCACAAAAAAGTCAGAGGTGGGACCTGGAAGGTGTCCTGGACGTGAGAATTTGTGAGCACAGAGTTCTTGTATAACAGCACTGGGGCTGTGTCACAACCCTAAATCCTGATAAAGCGCCCCAGATAACTGTACCTTATATAGCTGTTCTGCTTACTTCCTCATCATCTTATCATTTGGCAAGGCCTTCCGAATTAATCTAAGAAATATTCTGGGCATTCGTAAAAATACTCCGTGCACTGGAATTCAGCAAATATTTATTAATTGACAAAACACTGGTGAAGAATGTGTAACCAAAAAAAGAATAAAAGTGTTCAGCTCCTCTCTGTAAAATACACAAAGGATAGGAGGTTAAAAGTTACATTCCACAAATACACCTTTTGCTGAGCTGTATTTGGTTTGGTGAGTGGTGTGGATGGGAGCCAAGGTCTCCAGACCCTGAGTTCTGAATCATTGCTGCAGGGAGAGTGGAAAAATGTCCCTTGTGGCTGAGGGAAGGGAGCAGTCCAGGGTCTCCACCTGTGTAGGTCTGTGGGGGCAGTTCCCCTGAGGATGATGGATGGGTTTCTGCAAGGCTGTGTCCCAAGAGATGTGAAAATCCACACTGAAGATCACAGGTGGGAGCAGCCACTCGGTTGTGGATGAGTTGTGAACATGTCATGGGTCTCATTAGTGGAGTTTTGGTAGGTATTAAACCCTAAATATTATAAAAGTATCATCACAGGGTGGTGGGTGGAAGGTGCAACAGTAAATTAATTTCAGTATCTCAAGAAATAAAAATCCACCTTAAACATTGAACATGGAAGATGATACAAATGTTTTACTCTGAGGTACAGGACATCACCAATCACTAACTTTTGTGTTAGATTATTTTTAATTTGTGATGCAGTTTTAGCCCTGTGCTTCTTTTGCCTTATTGACCATCAAAATCAGGAGAAAAACATACTGAGGGCCAAGCTCACTCCAAGTGTAGGTCTGGAGATATTCCAGAACTGTCTGGACACAATCCTGTGCCATGAGCTCTGGCACAACCCTGCTGGAGCAGGAGGTTGGACCCGGTGACCCACTGTGTTCCCTTCCAATCTGACCCATTTCTGTTGAAATCAGCTAAACACTGTTAGTGGGGTCCACATTTTTCTCTCTTTGATGGAAGATCACCCCCTTGCATGCTGTGACATCTTTGGCTGAGAAAAACCTTCATGGTCCATGCCTTTATGTTTTATTGTCAGTGATACATGGCCTTATTCCTGTTTTCAAGTGGCTGCAGCATGCTGCTGATGAGATCTCAGATCTGCTGTCACGAATTGTTTACATTTGGTCAATGGAAGCAAAAAGGGGGAAAATATCACAATGGCAAATTGCAGCTGGTAAATGTCACTCCCAGACAGGGTGACAAATGAGTAATGAGTGCTCTGCCATGGCGTGTGAAGAAAGCCGGTCGTTTATGAGCACTTCAATGCAGAACAGTTTTATTATGACTGACATCCTTCTCAGGGCTGAATTCCTATCACCATATCCTTCCTGAGTCTCTCTTGCTCAGGTCAGTCCTGTGAAACAATCCAGCATTTCTCAAATTGTTATTCCAGTTTGCAAACCTGGCAAATGCAGCACCAGAGTCTGCTCTGGGTTTATTGGGGTTGGTCTTTGGTCAGTAACAGATGAGTAAAACAAGTAAAAATCTGAAAATTAGGCTTTTAAAGTTTTTTTTGTTTTTTCAATATGAAATATAGCTCTCAAATGATACACATTTGTTGAGTCATCTGAGAGAGAAAATAGGTGTTTAGTAGGTGCATGCTGTGTGTACTTTGAGAAATGCATAAAATCACAGAATCACGGAATATCCTGAGCTGGAAAGTACCCAAAAGGATCAAGTGCAACTCCTGGACCTGAACAGGACACCCCAAAAATCACACCACATATCTGTCTGCATGAGTAGCAGGGGTCAGACAAAGAGGAATTAGATCTATAATTATTATATTTATTTTCATTTTGAGTAGAATCTCTATAAGCATTCAATAAAGCAATAATACTAAGGCACCCACAAATTAATTTTTAACAGAACAGCAAGTGAAAACAAAGGGAAATATGATGAGTGAGAGGCTGTATTGAGAGCTATGAGGAAAGGCTAAAAGAATTGGGATTATTCAACCTGGAGAAGTGAGTGACTTAATTGCAGCCTTCCAGTACCTAAAGGGAATCCTGCAGGAAAGATGGAGAGAGATGATTTAAAGGCATAGAATGACAGGACAAGGGAGAATGGCTTCACCCTGAAAGAGGGCAAGTTTAGATTGTATATTAGGAAGAAATTCTTCTCTGTGAGGGTGGTGGAGCCCTGGCACAGGTTGCCCAGAGAAAGCTGTGGCTGCTCCTGGATCCCTGAAGTGCCCAAGGCCAGGTTGGACAGGGCTTGGAGCAACCTGGGATAGTGGAAGGTGTCCCTGCCCATGGCAGGGGGTGGCACTGAAGAATCTTTAAGGTCCCTTCAAACCCAGATCATTCCATGATTCTGTTAGAGCCTCCTCTAATAACACCAGCCTGAGTTTATTTTCTTCTATCAGCTGGTGCTCTCTAAATTACACATTGCCCCTGTGCCTCCTCTCAAGTTTTCTCAGCTGCTAAGAGCAAAGAAAGGCACTTTGTAACTTGAAATATGAAAACAGCATTAATTTCTATTCTCTCCTTGTTTTTCCACTTCACATATTCTATGTTTAATGTGTAACAAATAAGAAGCTTCTTTATTTTGTGGACAGCAAAACGTCAGCATGGTCTGTGACGAGAAAGGTGATTTATGAGGCTTCCAGGATGCAGGGAACAGGTGACTTTTGCTTAAAGGAAAAAAAAAAATCATGTTCCCGGCTTAAAAAAATAATCAAGTAAAAGTAAAACCAGGGAGAGAATATATGTTATCTACAATCGTTCCAGAAAGCATTTCCTACAGAACAACAATTACAAGTCATTGTGAGTCCCTTGGGAACAGCAGTCAAAAACATCAGCAGTTAATTACTAGAACTTCCTAAATCAACCTTCTTTGGCATGACATGAAGTGAATGAAAGCAATAAAAGCAAGGAAGTGCATTGTGCTTTGTCCTGTCCAACTCCTGTTCGGACAGGCGTAGGTCACAAGCACAAATGTAACCAGGCATGAATTGTTGGTGGTTTTTTTTGTTTGGTTGGGTGTTTTTTGTTGTTGTTTTTTTTTTTTTTTTGGGGGGGGCGGGGTGAGTTTTAATATTTTAGTTATTGGCCTTGGGTTAAATTAAACCAGTGTGCTGGAAAGGCCAAGGTAAAATGCAGGGCCTGGTCTTGAGGCTGCGTAAATCCTCTAAGTTGTGCCATGGCCACTTCTTCAGAGCAGTCCCTGCTCCAGTAAAACATCAAAGAGTACAGAAAAATTATGTCCTAGAGTGGCTGGTGAAATAAAGGGAAATCTGAACAATCTGTTTTTATTGGGGTTTTCAGGTCTGTATATTGTGTTGCTGCTAAATTTTCTGATATGCAGCTCAGGCAGGTGAAGCTTTTTCTTTGCCTTACCCCAAGTGCGGGTTCTGTGGCTGCTGGGGTGGGCCTGGAAGGAAGAGATACCCTGAGCTATGGAAAAGGGAAAATATTTCATGTGAGCCCTGCTTCAAAATCGATTTCTTGGCTGTTAAACCAGTCTGAAAGATCTAGAATATTTCTCTGATAAAGCAGTTGCTGTTGGTTTTCACCAGTCTCCTTATTCCTGCCCTTCTGTCTCACAGTGGGGTGGAGAAAACATTTCACCGGCAGATTTGGTGAGTCCTCCTGGGAAAAGGAGCTTGGAATAGGGATGTGAATGGGGCACAGTTGTCAGCATCACACATAGGGATGTGAATGGGGCACAGTTGTCAGCATCACACATCTTTGGCTCAGAGTGAATGAGAAGGAAACTCAGAAATAAAACTCATGGCTTAATTGGAGGGAGGGAGCTGCAGGGAAAGGCACACACCAACAAATGGAACAGAAGCTGTTTATCAGGAAGAGGTTTATAGGATATCAAATCTTCACAGAGGTGGGTGAGGAGAAGCTGGCGATTGATATAGGGTGGCTGAAAGGAAGAGGGAACAGGATGTTGGCCAGATAGAGCTCCCCATACCTTGGGAAATTATTTTTGGATTAGCAGTTGTGCAAGTCATGCTTAGTGCCATGGAAGGGCTGTCCAGAAAGAGCAATAAACCAGGCAGAATGTTTCCCTAAGCCATTAGCATTGGTGATTAACAGCTAATCACCATAAACCCAAAGGCTCATCAAGGAGTTGAGGAACTACAATTAGGTGGAGGAAACCCAATAATGTGCTTGGTGCCAATGGAGTTCTCTGTCAGTCACTCCTGGGGCTGGTGAGCAGCTGAGACCCACTGAGATGTCCTGGCTTGGCCAAAGAAATGCTCCCCAAGGGGATCCTGAGACCTGTGGGGTTTACTGCCCTCACAGGAACAGGGATGCAAGGGAGGAGCATTTAAAGATTACATAAAACTCACCATTTTAGCATCACACACTTGTGAGAGTGTGTGAAAGTTATTATAGGATATTTGGAGAAGGACCAATCAGTGTGGCTTGGGGAGGAGCAAGGGTGGGAAAACAGAGAGATAAGGGGATAAAAGCTGTAGAACACGCAAAAAGCCTGACCTGGCTATGCTCTGCTCTTGCTCTGCTTGGTCTGCCATGTCTCCTTATTAAACTCCATTCCCAAGTATTTTCCTGGGCAAGGGACCCCCACAGGTTTGTGTGGGGTCTTAGGCCCAGCAGCTGGAGAAGGGAATGTGGCTCACAGGGCTCATGTGCCTGTGGGTCCAGGAACAGGAGAGACCAGGCTGTGGGTGTTCCCTGAGGAACTGCACTCCTGCACACATGGACTTGCCTGGTTTGTTGAGAGAACTTCAGCCCAGCTGGAGAGAAGAGGAGAGGTCTGTGAGCCAGGCCTAGCAGAGACCATGGCCTTGGGACAGATACTGGGGGGGCCAGAGGGTGGCAAGTTGGCTGCTGGATGGTCTGAAGGTCTCAAGCAGCTTCTGGGGAGGCTGTGGGGTGTGTGCATAGCTGTGGGGACACACACAGGACCTCAGCAAGCAGGGCTGAGGGATATGGAGCTGTGGCAACATCCACTGGGATCTCCGATCCAAATGCCTCTGACATCCATCATCCTGACCCATGGTCCCCCATCATCATCATCCCTCTGATCCTCACTGAACCTTGGTGCTTGTGGTGATTGGCTGTCAATCATGCATGAGTCCCCAAGGGAGAGACCAAGCTTTTGTGTACCTGTTTCAAGGTATGTTTTATAAAGGAAATAAATTTCATGTTAATACTTTTGTAAGGTTTTCACAGCACTAATGGACAGCTGCAACCCCCTGAGGACTCCCTGTGCTCTGAATCTGTGGGATGGGAACCTGTTTCTCCATCAAAAAACATTCCTGAACGGACTTGCAGGACACTGTGTGCTGACTTCAGCAACTCAGGGAAATCTCCTTTACTCCTTTACTCCATCCCACTGCAGACATTTATCAGTCACATCACCACCACTCTTGGTCTGGGGGAGCTTCAAATCTCCTCTTCCATGAGATCATCTCTGTCTTTCTGCTTGCCAAACAATCCAGATTATTTTTTTCTCCCATGTTTCTACAGATCTGGAAGCTTTTCAGGCCAGGCTGGAACGCTTGGAGCAACCTGGTCTAGTGGAAGGTGTCCCTGCCATGGCAGAGGTTGGAACTGGATGGGCTTTAAGGTCCCTTCCAACCCAGCTGTTCTGGGATTATGTGTGATTCTGCACTCAGTGGGTTTCTGATTTAATATTTCCACTCATCTTTTCCATTATAAAGATGAGCAGTTATGAAATGCCAAACCAGTATCTTGTGCCTCACATCCAATACTAATCACAAGTCCAAGATTAAATGCCAAGTGTCTGAACCAGAATTTTATTACTGATTTTTAACTCCACAGAACCCCAGTGAAACTAACACCAGCTTCTGCTTTGCTGTGAGTTTTAATGGCAATTAATATAAAAATATTCTCATTATCAAAAAATATCCAACATCTAGACAGATACAAGGAAAGAGAATTTATATTATGGACAACTTTGATCTGTGATCAAAATCCAAAGGCCAGCCACTGCCAGAGCCTTACAGCAAATGCAGATCCAATCTCTTCTTCTGTTCTTTATCTTCAGAAATATTTTATGCTTAGATGTGCTTACCTGTTCTTCACCAATGCATGACCTTTATTTTAATCTGCGGTTTGTGCTTTTCAGTTTGTTGCTAAGGATTTTAAAAAATAAAGGACTTTTTCTAATGAACAAGCTCATTAACGTGTCAGGGTGTCCTGGGAAAACTCATGGTTAATTGTTCCTGTTATGCCATTGAAGTCTGCAAGTCACACACAAGTTTTAAGTGTGGAAACAGAGAACTGGAGAAACAAACTCAGGAAAGTGATGATTAGCCAGAAGCCAGGAGATTTTATCTGGGTTTAAGTCAAAATCATAGCTTACCTGTTTCTTATAATCATTTATATGCTCAAAACCCTTCCAGCTAAAGCAAGGCTGCATTTTGTTTACTGCAGCACAGGTCTGCTTTCCATTTTATACCAAAAACTGGGCAAAACGAGGGGAAGAGTTTTACTTTTCCACCCCCTCTGACAAACATAAAGTTCTCTTGGGCTGTGAGGATGTGTTTGAAGAGCTGCTCTGGCTTGAGCACCTCTGACACAGATTGATACCTGAATATCAAAATTGTGTGAAATGCTGCTTAAAACCTGAAAAAAATTTAATTTTATCCTTGAAATGTTTTGTCAGAACTCATCACCTGACACATATTTTAGGGCCAGATGAACGGATGGTCCATCCTGACCCACCTTTTAGGGTTGCCTTGGGAATACACAAAAGCAGAGCACAGCATACAAGATGAACCATGACTTCAGAGGCATTTTCTCCGTGCTCTTTCTGAGCTTGCAGAGTCTTTAACTACTTGTCCCAGCACCAGGATCAGTGTCATTTACACACGAGGAGCCCTTTGTGATCTCAGGGCTCAGCAGGCTCTTTTCCAGCAGGGATTTTTGAGCAATCCCACTGCTGTGTGTAGGAAACGGCCTCTGGTGACATTTTTCTGCTTTTGGCACCAGTGCCAAAAGATGTTTGCTGCTATAACAAACAAACTCAGCCATGGTGCAGTTGCCCTTTGTGTAAATTAGGAGTGAGAAGGGTGAATGCTCCAACATCCTCCAGAGCTGGGGTGCAAAACTGCTGCTTCATCCAAAATTATATTTTAAGTTATATTATAAGTTGGGGATTTGGCAGCCCCAACTTAACCTGCACATCCTTCTGAAAGCATCCATGTTGTAAATGGCATCAAATTATTATTAAATTAAAACTGACTACCTAAAATGTCCTGTCTGCCCTTCTATAATTTGAAAATGAAATAAAGGATATAATGACAACAGCAATACATGATTGCAATGAGGGTAAGGGAAATTGGGAGAAGAAAGAAAATAACTTTGAAACTTCCAATAACTTCAAATAAACTGCCCTTATCCAGTTGTCTTCTGTTTACTTCTGTCCTAATATGCTTTGGAATATTCAGGGAAATCTTTATTGACTGAGTTTAATTTTTCAATCCCTATTTCTTAACAGCATGGAGTTTGAGAATGAAACTGGCATCTTTGTACTCTAACATGTAGGATCCCATTGCAAAACAAAAAGCAAAATTCCCCTGTGATTTTGAGTGGATGCTGTAGAACTAGAAATGAAACAGTTCAGGACCAGGTTGGACAGGGCTTGCAGAAACATGGTCTGGTGGAAGGTGTCCCTGTCCATGGCAGAGGATTGGAACTGGGTGGTCTCCAAAATCTCTTCCAACCCAAAACATTTTGGGTTTCTCTAGAATTAATCAGGGAACTTCTTGCCTTTATTACTTCCCAGGGTCCATCTGTTTCATGTCTTAAGGGCCTTCTGTCCCTACTGGCACAAGATGTTTAGAGTAATTCATAGCAGGCCCTTACAGCCCTACATATTCCTAATTCCCAGCTAAGGAGTCTGACTGATCTCCACTCATCACTTCTTTGAGGAGAAAAGTTTTGGCATTGGATTGAAGGAAACTCAGTGTGAAAGAAAATGTATCCCCTTAAAAGGATTTAAAAGTGAAACTCCACTCCTGTTGAAATCAGTATGATCTGATTTCAAAATGAAGAGGATTTCACTAAAAATCGGCTTTGAGGTATCTGGAATCACATAAAAATCCATAATTGAGAATAGGTTCTTGATTTGGTAGCTCCTGAAGCATAAAATAAATAAATATAATAGTCTTAAGCCAACTAACTGTGTGTTGTTCCATTGGGCTGGGCTATTTCAGCTGGAGTTTTATAGCCATAGTGTACTTTCAGTGCTAAGTCGGTGATGGATGGTTCCTCACAAAGATAATCATAAGCGCTTTTTCAGATTAATTAACTGGGTGAGCAATTACAGATTCCCAGACAACATGTAGCCTTGACTTAAACAGAAAAATTCCATTCACTTCATGTAAAGAAAGAAAAAACAAGTACAACCATTTGGCTACACAAAGATCTTGTTTTTTATCTGTTAATTTGGGTTTCCTATCGAGGAATAAATGTCTACACCCACAAAGTTTTTACCAAAGAAGGAAAAAATGCAGAGTCTTTAGCCAGGTGAAAATAATCAGTCAGGACGTGACAACTGAAGGACTGTTTACCAAGGTTAGCAGGAAAAAAAAAAAATTGAGAAAACTTGGAACTGAAACAACTGAATCTCTGATTCAACAGAAAACGGGGATGTGAAAAGAGCAGTGCTGCTACCAAGGCAAACGTGCTGAAAAACCAGCCTGGGCCAGCGGAAACGGGACTTTTCCCGGTCCCAGGAGGCACAGGAGGGTCATTGGTGCCTAATCACTCCCCTAACATTCCCTGGGAAGCACTTTGAGGAGAGCACCACATGCTCCTCCTGTCCTTTTTAGGGAAGCAATGTGGAGGGGATGATCCCAGAGACTTCTCTTGCCAAGGAGCCAAAAGAACAATTTCTCTATATTTAATCAACCTCCTTAGGCTTATTCTGTAAGAGTAAGAGCTGAGAAGAGGCAGGAATTGATCACACGTGGCTCATTTAATACTGAAATCTCCAAGATATCCCAGCTTCTTGCTTTTTAAAGATATTTCTGAAAACTTAATCACAGTTTTAATTGATTTTCACAATTTTAGAGCTGTCAAGGTAAGGAGAGCTTTGGGGACTGTTGTTATAATCACAGAAGTCCCTTGCTTTCTGACTTTGTGCTTGGAAACAGCAGACCAGGTTGAACCCACTTCCATTTTAACATCTATTCCAGGTGTCTCAGTTATGATATAGCTGCCTTAAGCTTCCAGTAAGCTTTCAGTAATGTCCAGAGACTTTTTATTTCTAAAAAATGGTGCAGATTTCACATTCCCCTCTAATGACTGAATCATTAGGCTGAGCCAGTCATACCTTGGGCAGTGTGGGCAGCAGATCGAGGGAGGGGATTCTCCCCCTCTGCCCCACTCAGGTGAGACTCCACCTGCAGAGCTGCTCCAGCCCAGCACAGGAAGGACCTGGAGCTGCTGGAGAGAGACCAGAGGAGGCACCAGGATGAACAGAGGGATGGAGCAGCTCTCCTAGGAGGAAAGACTGGGAAAATTTGGGATTGTTCAGCCTGAAAAGGAGAAGATTTCAGGGTGACCTCATCGTAGCCTTCCAGTACCTGAAAGGAGTTACAGAAAAAATGGAAAGAGAGAGTTTACAAGAGGCTGGAGTGACAGGACAAGGGGGAATGGCTTGAAACTGACAGAGAGCAGGTTTAGATGAGATATTAGAAAGAAATTCCTCCCTGTGAAGGTGGTGAGGCCCTGGAACACATTACCCAGGAAAGCTGTGGCTGCCCCTGGATCCCTGGAAGTGTCCAAGGTCAGGTTGGGTGGGGCTTAGAGCAGCCTGGGATAGGGGATGGTGTCCCTGCCCATGGCAGAGGGATTGAAAGGGTATGAGCTTTCAGATCTCTTCCAACCCAAGCCCTTTTGTGATTCTGCAAAAGCAGCAAGAGCTCATTGTCAGATCATGAGGTCTGAGTGTTTGGCTTCCATGTTTTGAATCCCAGTGTCCCAGATATTTCTTTTCTAACAACTTACATGGGAGTAGGTAAATAATGTTCAAATTTATACCAAATACAAAAAAGTATTCTGGAAACTAAGGGTATGGCAAGCCCAGAAGAAGCCTGAAAATTCTTCTTTTTCCATGTCTCTCTGCTGATATTATGTCATAATTAAAACTTAGTAACCACAATCTAAACTACACCATAGTATCCAGCACAGATCATTCCTATCCATTACTGGCTCCACAACAGTTTGGAAATGAAAGAAAAATAATATTTCCCTTTCTCTTCCCATACATCAGTGGTTACTTCTCATTAGGTTTTATTTTACATGTCAGAATAAAACTTGAATGAGGCTCCAGGGTGCACAGAGTCCCAGGCAACACTTTAGTTTTATTAAAATTATTTGCATCTGTGAAGATGCATATAAAGATTACTTGATTCTTTATTTTTCCCTTTGCAAAATACTTGGCAGTCAACCTAAGTAATGGAATTTAGAGTTCTGACCCTTAAGACTCCTGTCAGCAAGCTGAGGATGCAATTTGCTTTGGGGTTATTATAGCTCTGAAAAGACTGAGCTAGTTTTAACTTGGTATTGTTTGAATCAGTTTGCAATCAAGTAGAAAACCAAAAGTAGAATAGTGTCTCATATTTTTTTAATGTAGGCATCTGAGTTTGTTTGGGTTTTTTTTTGGCATCCTATAGACTGGCACTGTTGGAACATTGGAGGGCTTTATACATTATTTTCTTTTTCATTTACCCAACAGTTTTGGTCAGAGATGCTGAAGATTTTTGCTACATACTTCTGAAAAGATATGGTTTGGCAGTTACAGGAGATCTTACAGGGAGGCCTGAAGCTAAACAGAATCCTTGGTGCAGAGAAGATCTGTCTGTTCTCAACAGGTAGCTCTTGTCAAAGACCTGCAGGTTCAGCTCAGGTGATCCCTCAGAAGTTGATTATTCGTGTTTAAAACTTAAATGTTCTGGAAATCAGCCCAGAACTTGCAGTGTTTAAGGGCAAAACAAAACAAATCAAAACTTTCTGGAAGTTACTTCTGAGGTGATCACCGTGTTCTGTGAATTTAAAATAGAACAAAGCTGGCTTAATTGTGTTGACTGGGTCTGAAATACCATGAATCCTACGCCTTCCGCATAATCCTGGCAGGTTGGTGTTCTGTCCTGGCCAAATCTCAGTTGTACCAAAGAAGAAAAACATGTAAGAAAATGTTATTTCATGGAATTAGTCAATTTTTCACATGTCAAGAAAGCTACAGATGAAAACTGAAGTGGGTTTTCATTTGTTCAAAAGCAGATTTTCATCAAAAGAACAGAGCAGAAAGGTCTATTTTGCTCTAGAAGTGAATCTATAACTTGTGAATAAACCTTTGACAACATTTCAATTTTTGTTGAGCTGATTCAAATTATGTGCTCAAGTTTTATGCAATATTTGGCTTCCAGAAAAAGAGAGAGCATAAAAGTGGGAGATAAATTGACAGACAAACCACAGGCTCTGCCTAGAAGTGCAGAATGTGCCTTGTGATTTCTGTCAAAGGTGTTTATGAGACCGTGTTACGTGCCGGTAATTGCAAGAAACTGCCACTAAATTCACTAAATGAAGAATTCTGAGCATTTCATCTGGGTTTGGGGAAAAAATGCTCTTTGAGATAGAGTACAAATAATACTTAAAGAAAAATGAAGCAGCAAAAGCAGAACAGATTGTAAATGAGAAATGTAGCCCAACAGAACTCCAGCAAAGAGTGCTACAAGCAAACCTTCAGCCAGATTGCCTCTGACAAAACGCTTTCCCAACTGCTTCCAACTATGTGCTTTTCTGCCAAGGCACATGAAGCAGTTCATTAGGAAGAAATGCCTTTATCAATTGGCCCAGAGTTGGGAATGTAGGTGGGGTTACAGCACTGTGTCCCACAGAAGGGGCCAAGCTCCCATGAGAAGAGAGCTTCGCGGTGTGGTTGCTCCTTCTTGTTCCCTGTTGCCTTTCGTGGTCAAAACTGCCACCTTGGCCTCTCCTCGTCCTTTTCCCTTTGGAAGTCACCTCCAGCTATGTTTCTCCTGCAACCCAAATCTGCTTTCCTGGTTCTACGCCTCACACTACAGAACAACATTTCATCAAAATGCATTTCTAATTAATACGTGCTGGATTTGGTCCCGCCTCAGAGAAAAAGTCCAACTGATTTGGGTGGGAGGACGATCAATCTTTGTTGTGTTCTTTTCGGTTAGGAATGTACCAAGATTCTGTGAAGCCTAATCAAATAAAGGGATTTGTCTCTGACAGTCTCTCTGTCTCTCATGAGTCTTTAGGAGGCTGTTCAGTTCATTAAAAGCACCTTGGAAAATGTTGCTCTTGGAGACAGCAAAAGGCGCAAACATGATTAGCTGCAGATGAACAATTTCTTTTTAAAGATCAGGAAATTAGAGTGCAAGCTTTGGAAATGTTTTCTGCTCTGTGGCACCAACAGTTCCTTCTCACTGCACGTGGGAAGGATTATCTGAGTGATGATTCTTTCCTTGCTGTGTGTTTCGAAGTGCACCACGGCCAAGCCAAGCAATGCACACCAGCACTGCTCTGTCAAGAGAGTCGTGCTCTTTAACGGCATTTCCCCCTCATGAACTAGTGTAAAATATTCTGCTGGAAATGCATATTTCCAGGGATGGAAAACCAAGTAAAGAATGTCTGGGAGTGCACCAGACCATGTGCTGGATTGTGTAGGGGCTGCCTGCGGCCTTCAAGTTGGTATTTTCCTTCTGGGAGGTGCTTATGACCAGTGATTTGAGTTAACAGAAGACAATCAAACAAACAAATTTGGAAAAATCTTATTTTTTCTTTCTTTTCTAGTAATACCTACAGGTCCAAATCAACCTCGTGTCTTTTTGTCTTGTGCATTGTATGCTTAAGCTGGATTTGTGCTGTTAGAGATGACTGGGGCCGGGCCTGCAATCTTCCATAGTGATCTCCTCCCTGAAACATTTTCACTCCATGCCATTTTTCTCTTTCCCAGAAAATGCTCAGAGATGTTTCAAATACTACCACGGGTCAGAGCCTGTTCCCAGAAGGAGCTGTGGGTGAGGCCACTCTTTTTTTTCACATGGACAAAAGTTTAGCCATATGGCCATAAGGTGAATCACACCACTTGCCTTCAGGGCCAAGGAACAGCTCCTGGACTGTTTGTCCTGCTTGTGTTGGTGTATCCTTTTGTAATCAGAGAAAGGGCTTGCCTTTTAATACTTGCAATCTCAACAGAAAAGAAAATCAAAAGGGAAAAATAAAAGAAATATTATTTTCCAGATGGTACAGAGAGATTAAAGACGTTTGCCTAGTGCAACGGAGCATTGTACAGATGTCCTCGAGCTAGTGCTGACCTGTGGTTGATACATGCTCACCACAATGATGAATAGAACATTTTTGCTGGCCTGCCAAACTTTAGAAGTTGGCTCAAATTCCATATAAACCAAAGACCACTGAGAAGACAGTCAATAGAGTAGCAAAAAGACAGTTGAAAGGAGACATAAAAGGAGGACACTTTATTATAATCCTTGTATTGACTCTGGAGTGTGACTCCCACAGGTTTGGTTCTATGCAAAACCTCAGCTGCTGAGCAGTTGCTAGTGTCATTTTCTGGTGGCCTTTCCTTGCCTCAGACTTGCAAGTCCCTTCAGCTTTTCACAGAGGGATCATCAGACCACAGCAGTGCCTGTGATGTCCATTCATCACCTTCCTTTTTTATCTCCTGGAATCATTTCACCCTTTTAGAGTTCTGAAATAGTCTGAATCCTGATAGAACAGTGACATGAACTCTTTAATATGGAAATTGCATATTTATGCTCATCATGGGCCATTCCACCCTTTTTACAGAAGGGCACCTCTAATCAAAGAAGACTGAAACATCCCAAATCAGCTTCCCTTTGCTGCAGGTGGATGATATGGGGATTTATGACCTCGTCCTACAGTAATTTTAATGCTGACCATATTTCTTGATTTTTGCCCCTTTGCCTTAACCACTGGTAATTTTCCCTAAAAACTTTCTGGCTGAAGAAAGTTCTATGTCTTGTTCTAAGTCTTGTTCTAGGTCTTGACTGTTCACCCCGTGAAATACTTGTGACTAAATTTATCTGCCTTTTAAGTTGTTTTTAAATTGCCTTTAGCGTGTGATGTTTCCTTATCTTGGACAAGAGAGAGGAAAAAGGAAGGAGGCTATTTCTGCCATCTCTTTCCTCCCGCAAGAAACCCTCCTCCCCCTTCCCTTCTCCCTGCCTTCCAAAGCTTTTGTTCACTTAAAATTAGCCCTTTGAGGTGTTCTTGGGAAAATCAGGCTGTGCACGGTGAGCAACTCCCTGTGGGGAGGTTTGTTGCAGTAAACATGGGGCAGAACCTCAGTGAGTCACCTGGCAGGAGGGACAGGGCAGTAGGAAACCCATAAAGAAACATGCCACCACCACCAGGGATACCTCAGTAAAGCCATTTCCCATCCCATCCAGGCAACCTACCAGCAATTCCCTGCAAGCGTCAGTCCGCTTAGTAATTAGCGGGCACTGGATGCCTGGCTCTGATCTCATTGCCATTGTTTGACCAAAGGAAGGATTCAAAACAAGGCTTGGGGCCAAAAAATAAGGTCTGGAATGCTTTTAAAATTCAGGTTATCTTGCCCCCATGCTTTTAGTTGGTTTTTTTTTTTTCCCCATCCTAATTTTCCTTGCAGCTTAATTTTAGTGACACCCACTGGCCAAGGCTCAGCTGTAATGTATCCCTGGTAGCCCTGGCTGGCTTGGAGAGAAGGTGGTGTTGGCCTGCAGTGCATCAGAGCAGTCTGATCTATCTGTCTGCCCACACCTGCTGCTCACCTCAGCCACCCAGAAATGCCTGGGAGCCCCATTGCATCCAAAAATTCCTCTGCTGCAGCTTTTCCCAATAAAGGCATTGCAGGAGGGGTGCAGCAAAACAAATTATCCTTTGTCAGCCTTTGATGAAAAAAAAGAAAGCACGTGGGATGTTTTATTCAAACCACCTGTCAGGATCTTTCACAGAAGCTGCGTGAAACAGGAAGGAGAAGAAATACACAAAATTACCTTTCTCGGCATCTCCATTATCTGTTTTGTTGCTCTGCAGTTGAACACATGGATGGAGGGTTTGTTCTGCAGGAGAGGGAGGATGACAAATGCCAATAGCCTCTTTCAGGGGCTCTGCTGGGTGGAAGGTTTATAGCAGCTTCTGACAGCTTTGAGGACAGAGGGAAAGGGCTTTATTTGATATTTAAGTGATACCTGGGCAGCTTGGATGAGGAGCTTGTTTCCCTTGTTTTCTGTCTTTTGTTTTTCTCTACATGTAGATCAAACTTCAGGTTCTTGAAATCCCAAACCTCACCTTTCTCACGCTGCTGTTATGAAGATCTTCAGTGCTTGCCTCGAAACACCAATGGCTTAAAGCTTCCTTACATTAATAAAACCTTGTTTTCAATGAGTAAAAGGGAATTTAACTCCAAAGTCTTGCCGTGCACTGTAAATGAGACACATCTGGTGCCATGGCATGAATTTATCACCGTTTTCAGCTCATACCTTCAACCAAGCCAGCTCTTGCTCTGGAGGTGGAGCAGGCAGGGCAGCACAGACTTCAGCACGGGAGAATTGTTCTGCCAAGGGGTGTTTTGGTCTGGCCCATCAGACACCGACCCCACAGGGCTGGCATTCACTGCTCACAGCAAACAGGGGCTGGGAACAGGACATGGCTTTCAGGGGCTGGATAAAGGGGTGGACTGTTCCCGAGCAAGTGCCCATTCCTGTGACACTGGAAGTTTACAGCTCGTGGTGGAAATGGATATGTGTTTGCTGCCCCACCAAACAGAAAGCCTTTCTTCAGCTGAATCTGGATGTTTTATTGATCCGATGGAATTCTGTGGTTTTATGGCATGGACACGCTTATCACGAAGGGAAAAAACACAGAATTAATGGTAGGTCTGATATTTCATCCAGAATAGAGCCATGACACAAAACCAGGACATTTCATATTCCATTTTTGTCGTCTGTTTTAATAGACTTCTTTTAAATTTACATTTTAAAACCATCTATAAGTTCATTTTCAAAAAATACCCTCGAAGACACAAAGAAAGCATATATCACCTGTCATAAGTATAAAATAAATAGTTTTCAAATGAAAGATTTTATAAAAATGAATAAATATCAGAGCTCAGAAGCCATGCATATGTACACCACCAAGAAAGTATTTCCTGATTTAATTTTTTTTAATAATTCCTTCACTTCTGAAGAATTTTTCATTAAAAAATCAAATTTGGAAATTTAGTATTTCAGAAGATAGATCAAATATGATAAATAGAAACAAATAGAAAGCCATGCCTGAGTGAAAGAAAAGCGAAGAAATAAAGGACAGAAAATTGTTGTCTTGAGGTAAAACAAACAAACAAACAAGGGAATGAGCATAAAAAAACCCAAGAGGTTTCATAGGCTGAGACCTTGCAGTGATGAGGATGAACTAATGTGTCACTCTTGCTTGGGTTTGAGTGACCTTTATAGAGTTCTACATTTATGTGAACAAAGGACTTAAATTCAGGCAGAGTAAAGAAATGCAGGACTCAACTGTCTATGGCTGAATTCTACCAGATTTCCACTGTGATGACTAATTGAAGGTGGACTTCTATCCAGAAGAAAATTTCATCTACCTTGAAAGAATTCTGCTTCTCCTTCCCATATCTGGTGGGAGGAGGGCAAGTCATATGTCAGTGTTTCTTCTGCCTCAAATAATTTACATAGAAGAGCTGTTTGTGGCTCTTGTTCTGATGAACTTGATATCGTGCATGGTAAATATTAAGACTGTTTAGGAATTTTTTAAAGGGCAATTATCTCAGCTTTTAAATCATTTGCTTTCCTGAGCACTGAAATTTAATGTCTGTTGATATTGTTGCCCAGGACTGTGCAGCCCTGTATAAGGTAATGAGGAATTCTCTTCCTTTAATATTTGGGAACAAACAAAAAAAGCAAAAAACCAAGTTTTTCCTCTTACACTTTGCTTAGGTTACAGTTTCCATAACCTTTTCCTTTCAGGAACAGACCAGTAGATAAAACTTTTTCCTTAATATCCCCTATTTCCTGTTGTATTCTGGTCTCTTGAGTCATGGCCCTCTACTGACTAATTGAACAGGATGAATGTTGTGACGTTGAGGTTCAAGGCGACACACAGATAGATTCTGTTGTAACCTACATGAGATAGATGAAGTTGAGGGCTGTCATCGGCATCACTAAACACTGGCATCAGTCCTAGGAGGGATTGGAAGTTTCTGTTCATAGCTGGTCCCTGATGGGAGCTTGTTCACCTCAATGTGAGCACTTTTGTGGGGTCACTCTCTTTCCTGGGCCCTGACCAGCTCTTCTGTGCTCTTTGGTACCTCCTTGCTCCATCCTGCCTCGCTGGTTTGTGTATCTTGGAAGTGTTTCCAGGCTAAGCAGTGGATGTGTGATAGTTCAATGAACTGTAAACCATCCACTTGGATCACCTTCTGTATGGCCTGAAATGAATTTAACACGTCTTTAAGAATTTCAATGTTTTTTTCTGAGGAGGGTAAAGAATCTAACCAGGTTGTAGAGGATGACACCTCATCCAGCAATGTCCAGCACAGACTTCATTTTGAAGTTAAGTAAATACAGGTGCATGTGGAGCTGGTTGCAAAAATACATTATCATAGAAATATAAAATATGCTGTTTTGGAAGAGACCCACCATAATCATCGAACCCAGCTCCTGGCCTTGCACAGGACACCCCAAAAATCACACCTTGGGCCTGAGAGTGTTTTCCAAATACTTCCTGAAACCAGAGAGACTTGGAGCTGTGCCCATTCCCTGGGGAGCCCATTCAGTGCCCTACCACGCTCTGGGGAAGAACTTTTTCCTGATATCAACCTAAACCAAAAATTCTATTTGTCTCCATCCAAAAAGGACACCCAGGCAAGGTGAACTCAGTGGTTTAGTGGGGCCCTAGGTCTGCCAAGCCCATGCATACCTGGCATACTGGGAACACTCTCTTTGCTAAAGGGAGCAAGCAAGTGATTCCCCCATTCCCTCTATCATGAATCCCCAGGACTCTTTGCTATACATGAAGGAAGGAGTGGGGGAAATAAAATAAACCAGAAAAATTTCCAGGAGGACTGTCAGAAAAAATCAGATGGGACATAACACAAGCTCTGAAGCTACAAACAAGACTTGTTATTTTATTTTTGGAAAATTGTTACAGATATTCAAGCAAATTGAAGAAAACTTAGTAAGAGCCTGTTAAATGAAATCATGTCTTCCGTTACGAAGCTTGTTTGCTTTTTTACTGAGCCCCAGAGAGGATTTTAAAATGCTTTAAATTGTTTGTTTTGACTTAAGTCAAGATTAATTAAGTTTTCCTTGGATGCAGCTGGGCATGTCCAGAAACAATTGGATGAGCATGAGATAAAAGTGTACATGGTAGGTAAGAACTCTAACTTTTCATATAACTCATATTTTCAATATTGACTTGAAAATTATTAAAGGAGTAGGGAACCTTTTGTTCTCCTGATTCTTTTTAAGCCTTTCTTTGCAAATAATTTTCTGAAAAAAATAGTAGAAACTGATACTGTCCCATGAATTCCAGAGAAGTTAGCAAGTTCAATAGCTGCAAAGATAGGTGGATTTTAAAGCAAAATGAGATCATTTTAATTATATGGCTTGAACACTTCCTAACCCAGGCCATCATATCTAAGCCAGTAATTCCTGTGGTGAGTTTAATAACATCTGGTTGAGATAACCCAAGTGTTTCTTAACTAGGTTTCATAAGGCACCTCTTCATCTCAGCCCTCACCTCTCATCAGTATATGTTATTCTATGAAATATTCCTGTTTTATCAGTAAAATAATGGAAGGAATTTTCAGGGGTGTCTCACGGAATGAAGCCCTTGCATTTCAGCTTGAGCAACATGAAGGACTTCAATGTAGCTTTAAAAAGGGCGTCTCCACAATCATGGGCCTGAGGAGGTGGATAATGAGGGAGATCTCTTCTTAAGCCTTTCAAATTTGCCCAGAATGCTCTTTTCCCATCCCTTGGAAAAGCTGAAGTGTGGTGAGAATATCCGGCAAAGCAGGAACGGTTTGTTCAGCTGTTCAGCGCTTTTCTCCCTCTGTTTTCTCCACGTTATCAGCACACTGGCTTTGGTTTCAAACCCAAATTAATCACTTTGCAGGCGGGCAGGCTGGCTCTAGAGGTTTGCAGTGTTTTCTTCAGAGGGTGGATTTATTTTGGAGGTCAAGGGAAGAGTTGCCAAGCAGCTGCCAGAGCTGATGGATAGAAGGCAATTGCAGGAATGTCCAGAAATGTTTCATTATTCTTTAGTTGTTTAAACAAATGGATGAACAAATGGATGCAGGATGAACTCCAGGTTGTGCTGGGTGTGGGCATTGGCCAAAAGAGAGGACTTTTCACATGTATGTGTATTTTTTTAAGGGAATTTTGTTGTTATTTCCACTGTTTCTGCATGCTGGAAAATTCCAGGAATATAATATTTTCACTTTTTATTGTTGTTTTTGTTGTTGAAGCAAATGATTCAAATTCAGAAATTGGTTTGAGAAAGGATTTTTAAGAAGCTGGGCCCTAATGGGCCTAAATTACTTCACTCTGTTATAGTGATTGCTGAAAATGTTGCTGATACCACCAAGAAAACCTGGCTATTTTTATCAGAAAACAGTAACTCCACATGCAGTGGTGTCTTTCTATTAGAAGATTACATGGGCCAACACATGAGCGCACACCATGAGTGCATTTCATATTCTGTGTTGAGGAATTTTAATACCAAACTGGTTCCTGGAAAAAAACCACTCCTCTCAGAAGTTTGGTTGAATTGGAAAAGAAGGGAAAGCACAGCTTGTAAACCTGAAATTTCTCACATGCATGAACTGCATCTGAAACACAAGTAGTTTATCCCTCCATTGTGCCCTGGCACTAATTAATTCAGGAATATTCATTTACAGAATGAAGACAAATAGTGATGACTGAGGACCACTGAAGTGCCTGGTATTTAAACAATCTTATACTACAAGAAAACACTCTCAGTCCTGAAATTAGGCTTCAAAATCTGTCTAGAAATCAACTGCTGCTGCTGAAAAGAGTGGTGTTGCACATCTGGAAAATCAGAGAGTGTTCAAGTGCCTAAAAATGGCAACTGGGTTATGATTTAGCTCTAAAGAAATGGTAAGAAATTCCTTTGCCCCACTGAGGCAGCACCAGGCCTTTAGGCAGATTAATTAAATGTTGACAGTGCTATTGGCAGATTAAGGGATGATTTACCTATAGAGGATATGCTGCTAATAATGGAAGCTGTTAGCAGTTATTAGGTTTTATAGGCTGAATATTGCCTAAGTAGGAGAGTGTGGCCTCTGAAAGTGGACTCATTCCCTGCTATCTTCAAAGTATTTGCAAACTTTCTCATGTGGTTTTGGAGTTGTTGAAAAGGAATGCAATGACTCTGCAACCTGTAGTATGAAATATTATTCATCACTATGACCTTTTGAGAAGCTTTTGGGTTTTGGGATGGTGTTTTGTGGGTTTTTTTTGGGTTTTTTTTGTCTGGCTTATTCTGTGGAAAAAATTGAGATTAAAAAATCAGAGGAGGAAACAGTGGAGTGAAAAATGATGTTTTCTGAAATATTTGCTGTGTTTGAGACAGGAGTTTCTTCTCCACCTCATATTTTGTTATTCGGGGCCTCCCTATTTTCTTGCATTGACTTGTTCTCGAGATATTTTGGTCACATTAAGCAAGCATGGAAAAATCATTGAAACAAGTCATAATCAAGTCTTATCATGGGCAATATGCCTCTTGGAGTGTCTTAGTTTTCAGTTATCTTGTTTCCAGAACAATGTGCATCCCTCTGGAGGCTCCATAATTCAGGGAATAGACATTGTGCGGAGGGAGATGTTCCTGTCACCTCATTTTAAAAGCCAGAGTTTGACACAAAATCAGCATTTTGAGATCCATGCACTTATTCAAAGAAGAATATGTTAGGTGAGGGCCTCTGGAGAAACCTCTCTTTCAATCCAGGAGACAAATCACAGAACTGTGATCCTCTTCCCATAATAATCAGTCCTGAGGGACCAGGGTATGGGGATTTGGAGCCCAGAAGAGGCAAAACCTGAAGAAAATGACTGGTCTTTGGAAAGATGACAACTTCCCAGGGAAGTTTCCCATTTGTCCTGCTGGCATTGGTTTGGACCCAGTCTCTCTGAAGCAAAATTTAAGCCCAAAATAAAAGATTTTATTTTTCCAAAGGCTGCAAGAAAGTAAGAAAGTAATGAAAATTACTTGCAGTAAAGAGTAAGTAAATGCTGCATCTGGAGTAAATCCTTGTGGGTGATACACCAGGGCTGGTTGTGGAGGTTTTGTGCACTGTGAAACCTGGATATTGGGTTGTATAAAGTGAAAGAATTTTTAGTGAGGAAAACTTCCCTTCCTCTGGTGTGCTCTTCATGCAACTGGTCCTGTGATATCCCAGGAGCCTCAGGACTTTCCCTCCTTTCTACTTCCTCTGGCAAAAATATTTTGTCTCTCAAATAACTCATCTGTCTTTAGTTAGCAAGAAGGAGTGGTTTCCTTTGAGATTTATTCCCCTGCTTTGAGGCTGATCCCATCCATATCTGCATCAGTGACCATTGCATTCCCACCTGGCCAGGGGGTTGGTCCAACTTCCAGTGAAGCCAACAGGATCCATTTCGTGGCCTTCAGTGGCCAGCTTTGATTGTCCTCTGAAGGCCAAAAGACAAACATAAATAAAAATGTTGATCTATCACATCATCAGCAACACAGAGCATCAGGAAGGCATTTATTTCACATTAGGCTAAAACTGTCAGAGAAGCCAGGACCATTAAATCTGACAGGACATTAACAGACAGGAATGATTTGGAGGAGGTTGTCAGGGAAATCCCAAGACTGAAATATAAATTATGTTGAAGCAGTGCCTATTCAGTGGTAAGTTAATGCTCAGAAATACATCTGTTTTTCCAGACCCATAAGTCCTGAAGCAATTCCATATGAAATTAGAGCTTCTTCTATCAAGGCATCTTTCATCTCATATCCATCCCACTCTTGGAATAGTTTTTCTCCACGTGCAGAAAATATCTGGAATGACACCAGGAGGTGATTCATAGGCAAAACCCATGTGCAGAGGGTACACAAGTTTGTTTTCTTGGGCAAAGACACTTCCAATGGCTCTCTGGCCTGCAGATAGGTGGGTCTGGAGATAGGTGGGTCAGCAGGGATGTACTGGAAAGGAGCTTGGAAAACAAGAAAAAATGTTGTTCTCTCCCTCATCAGTTTTATCTTCCTCCTTGTTTTTCTGAATTTTCCTCATGAAACTAGTAAGGAATCACAATAATAAGTAAATAACAATGGCCTTGCTAACAACAGGGTCTTTAGAGCAGATGAGATGTTCCGTGGCATTGGCTGCTTCTACTCTTGGCTCCATCACATTCCAGGGTGAGAGGATGACTAGAGTGACCTACTTTGGGAGATTTCATGAGCTGCTGTAGGAACTCCCCAGCTGTTTCCTCCCTTTGGACTGATAGCAAACTACTGCAAAGTATTGCCAGCATCTCTGTGGCTCCTTCAATCCCCAAAGATCTTCACAAACCAGAGATGGGAGAGGGCTATTAAATGCTCCAAGTCCTTGCCAGCACAGGTTTTGTGTCCAGTGCACTCCTGTTGGTTTGGAAAAAAACCTCATGTTTAATATTTCAAGAAACTTTGTGCTCATCACTTCCTCAGGGGAGTTATTATACAATTTGTCCTGTTGAAAAAGTTTCTCCTCCACCTTGATAATTTATCCTAGATTTTCTCTACCTAGGGGTGTATATATAAAATATATATATGTGATATATAATTACTATATATATGTGTGTGTGATATATGATTACTATATATATATATAATTCAAATAAGTTCCCAATTCTATTCTTTTAAAACATCATTAAATCATATGATACCCCAGAGGACTTCCTATCCTAGATCTTGGAAAAACAACTCACTCTCATGAGCCTTTTGTTAATATTCATTATTTTTTCCAGCTTGCTTCTAGGAATTCAGCACAGCCCCATGGCTGCATGTCTGTGAATACCTAAATTCAGTTTCTTGCTCTGCCACATTCTTTCCATCAGACTCCAAGTATTCATCATTAGTTCTCTTCACTCCTTGTAAGTGTAAATATTTTGGTTGCTTTTCTTTTTTGCAGCTGTCTCAGCTTTATCAAGACTGAATCTCACTTTGTTATTTTTCCTTCTCTTTTCTTGTCCCTATTTACAGTAGATTCTTCTTCAATTTTCTTTAATTTTTTTTTTCCCCTGGTGGCTTTCCCCAAATTAACCTCCCCACACCTACAATGGCATTTAAAGGCTCCTGTTTGTTTTTACCACCCTGACTCTCTGGACTAAAGCTTTTGCTCACAAGCATTGACAGTTCTGTCCAACAAGTGCTGCTCCAGAGAGGAGCAAAACTTCCCTGTCTTTATTTGTGGCATCTTTTTGGTACAGGAAATACCCAGCTTCCTCACTTCTCATCTGATTCATCCAGCGATTTCAAAGAAAATAACAGCAGATAATTTGAAAGGAATTGTGGCAATTTGTGCCTGGTGGGCTTGAGAAATTTTGCAGTACCTTTCCTTTACTTTTGATGGAAACTCTAAAGGTTTCTGTGTGGGGAGAGATTGGCAGATTGTTTTTGTTGTTAAGCTGAGACAGCAATGTGTGGGTGGAAGAAGGTTTTGTTTGATTCAGTGCTGGGAAATGGGGGGATTTTATCCTGCTTCCAATATCCTGCTTCTCTCTGTTTAGTGGAAAACACTTCCCTGAGTGAACAGCTCAAAGTCTCTGAGAGCAGCAAAGTTCTGGGCAGTCCTGGTCAGCATCCAAGGACAATGCCCAGAGCACATCTAAAATTGTGCTCTGTGTCTGAAAGCCAAGGAAAAGAGAGGTCTGAAGGCAGCAGCTGCAGCAGCAAGATTTCCATTGCCATGGTTAGGATGTCATGTAAATTGGGATATTTTAACCAGGGGAGCTTTAACCTTCCAGTGTGCCTGGACTGTGCAGGTCCCAAATCCTAAAGGAGACAGGGGAATCTGCTCCATGAGTTGCTCATATTACACAGGTGGAAATAAATGAGTTCTTCACCTCAATGAGTAGTACAAGCTTAGGTCTGAAAAAGGTTACCTGATTTTCTTAATTAGGGGCCAGAAAAGACATTGGTAAAAAATTACTTCAGGTCCTTAAAAAACAAGATAAAGAAACACTTTGTGAATCTGCCAGCAAAGAAGGGTTGGCTGGACATGGTGCCCACCTAGTGTGAGCAGGGCTGTGGGCAGCAGGAGGAAAAAAGGAGGAAAATGCTTCCTGAGAAGAATATTAACCAAAGAAAGAATTATATTTTTTTCCCCAAGCATGATTTTATTTAATATAAAAGTCATTCAAACTGCATGAGGACTCTGCCAGGCTCTTCAGATGATACCAAAGGATGCTCCATGTGGAAGCAGTCTGGATTAGCCTGAGAAACCTGGCTGGCTACTTGAGTCCAGGGCTGGAATCCTTGATAACTGTGAGGCTTCTAGAAAATTTAGACAGTTTAAAAGTGTATCTTAAGAGACAGAATGAATTTTATCATAAATAAAATTTAATTTGAGCCAAAGCTCATTTTAATAAACTTTTTAAAATCTTGTATATATACAGGTCTCCTCTCTGGCATTTTCTATGTCTGTTTTAAATTGGTCATCTTGGCTGCAAAGCAGAAAATATAAAAACTTGGCTAAAATTAGTGATTGAGAAAGGCTTTGGCTGTGGGTTTTTGTTGTTGTTGTTTTTTGGGTTTTTTTGTTTGTTTTGTTTTGGTTTTTTTTGTTTTTGTTTTTTTTTTTTGTAATAGCTTTGCAGAAGGATGGAGGAGTGAAAAATAATTATTCAAGGTAAAGCATAGCACAGGAATAGTTGGGGTTATCTGAAGAGTAATATATATGTATTTTGAAATTAAATGTTCCTGGCCATGCTTGCACTGAAGTTTGGGAACAGCTTTTTAATGGGAGAAACAGAGGGAGGAGAGGAAGAAGTAACGCCGAGCTGGAGATTTATGCATTTACTGAAGTAAGAATATGATATGGATTCTTTTTAACAGCAGTGAATTGAATTTAATTATGGAAGAGGTCATGCAACTCACTTCACTACCAAAAAACAGATGCTGACAAAACCACATGGGCCAGTGAAGAGATTGTGAATGCCATTCACATCCACGCAGAGGAAGCACAGGGAATGAAAATGTATCTCCCTGTTTTTCTCTACTATTTGTGCTCCAGGGTTGAGATGGTTTAAGAGATTAAAGGCAGGATATGGAAGATTTCAGCAGAGGAAGGCTTTTGAAATCAGGCTGTGGCTCTCAGCAAATGAAGAGGCTGCTGTATGTTCAATAAAACTGTGATTATCTCAGTCTGATTGATGGGGATTCAGATATAGGGCTGCTCCTTCATGGCCCAATTTATTGCATTCAGCAAGATCAGAGCAAATTTCTCAATCAGCTCATGAATTCTAAACAATGCAATCAGAACTCGAACCAGGCTGTAATTTATGCCACTGGAAATCACTCTGCTCATCCCTGTATTGGAGACTGCTGGCCAGTGCCAATTATTCTGGCTTTTAAGTCAAATTTAATCCAGCTGTTCCTCTTCGGGTGCTTTGTTTGGTGTGCCTGAGGGATTTCAAGCTGCTTTAGACTTCGTTGGCTTTCATGGTCAGCAAAGACTCCAAATTCCTTTATTCCTACCTCCTGTATTATAGAAACCAATTCCTGCCATCATGGGAGTTTCTCTAGTTCTTCTTGATTATATTTCTACTGTTTTCTAGTAACTACTGCTAGTACACTGCTTGTAAACTACTACTGCTCTCTTGGCCCAGTGTGAGGGAAAAGTCAAAAGCAGAGAAAAGTAGAGAAACTTTGTCTGCATTTTACAGACTCTGGAATTTGTTGCTTTTGAACTCTGGACACAATAGGAAGAGAAAGAATCTGGAAATCATCTCCCATGCCCATCCTACCCCCCTCTCTGCCCATCTCCCTGTAATGCCCCACACTGACTCTGTGAGTTATTAAACCCAGGTGATGCATCAGCCAGACATCAAACCACTTGATCATTACTACCTGGCATTCATGTTACATAAAAGGAAAAGAAAAAATGCAAAAGCCCCGTGGCCAAACCAGCTAGAGGAAATGGAAAACCACAGCAGGCTGCTAGGAAAGAAGAGAGATTACTACAGTGCAGTGGGACAGAGCTTCTCCTCTGGACTAGTTAGGAACAAGCCTTTGGGGCAGGAGCTGTGTAATCTGCCCTCCACTTCAGGTGTGACAGGAATCCTCCAAATCAAATGTCTGCCCTGGAGATGTTTATCCATAGTTTCTTTTGCTGCCGATGCCAGCCTGATCTTCTTGCTGTGGCACAGTTGGTTGAACATGAAATATTCCATGTCATCATCCTAATGCCTGCCCAGGAGAACTGAAAGCAGTCCTGCTGAGAGTCCACAGAGGAGTTCCAGCTACAGATCCCACCACCTCATCCTCCTGCCACACCTTGTAGAGCCAGGTGGTTGAAACTGCCTGTGTTTGTACAAGAAAATTGAACAGGTCCAGGTCCTGGGGCATGTCTCCTGCAGAAAACCATTTGTGTCATAAAGTTTTCTACCATCCATCATCTTTAACATGGTGTGGCTGTCTCCACAATTTTTCCTCTGGGAAAGGTAGGCTGATTACTTTTCAGAAACACCAGAGAAGGATTTAAACCCACCAAACTTCTTGGCTGAAGCACTGAAGCTGAGAACATGGTTGTTCTGGGATGCTGGAGTTCACTGGTTTCTCACCTGAACTTTTGGAGGGCATTCAGCTACATTTCCACTGATATTTTGGCCTTACTTTCCCCACTGAGTCTGTAGAAAAGCTGAGACAACATGGTGTGATTCCCATATTATTCCCTGGAACAGCACAAGCTCTGAAAGTGCTGTGGATACTTTTACAGGCACTTGATTTTAGCAGGACTCTGTAGTCTCAGAGTCACATCTGAATATGGAGGAGAATGCAGAAATATTTGAAACAAAACATTAAAAATATGTTTTCTGTCATCATGTGGGGTTGTGCTCAGCTGAACACTCACTGCTACTGGTGTATAGCACAGCCCCAATGATCCTTATTTTCCATCAGCACTGGTTGAAAATAATAGCAAACAGAAATAGATTATTGATCATGTTTTTCTCTGCATGTTGACAGTCAGTGTATTAAAAGCTGATCTCTGTGATTATTACCATGAGTCAGGGAGTGCCATCTGTCTCTTGGCACCGATAACTCAGCCAAGATCAATATCTGCATCATCCTACCTTCATGTCTTAAAAATTGATTTAAAATGGCTCTGAGTTATTTTCTTTCTAAGAACTTTTCAGGCTTTATGTTTCTCTATGCGTGTGAATAAGTGTATTTATAAATCCCAGAAAACAGCATTGGAATTCTTACCCATTAAAGAATATCTGCCTTATACATTTGCAACCTACCATGCTCAAAATACAAACAGAATTTCTGAATGCTTTTGCAGAAACAGAGGATGTACAGAGCATCCTCTGGACACTGAGCCAGCACTCTTGGATCACCCGGGAAAGTCTCTGAGAGCTCTGTGGGGGCCCCCCAGATTTGTTTTTACAAGAAATCCTTGACACCAGCCAAGGACTGGTGCACTCTAGCATCCCATCCAGATGAGAGCCAGGAATGTTCCTGTGCTAGCCCTTCCCCACCTCTTTTCCTTGGCTGCACAAATTCCTAGTGGTTTGTCAAGCCATTTGTATTTTATTTTAAAGCACAAGGCTCAATCACTCTGTGACTACTGGAAGTCTTCCAAATACCAGTTAAACCCCAGCCTGAAATAAGCTATTTTCTCCTTATTTGAAATCTTCAAAACAATGCAAGCAATCTGCTTTCACTCTGTATCATCCACAAGGCTGTGGATCACTGATTAATTTCTGTTTTTCATCTTCTAGGACTCTGTTTTGTCTCTTATCTCATATTTTATTTCCATGCATTGTCATCATGGAAATTGCTATCTAGACTATTTTAATCTAGATTTTAAAGATAGTTCTCAAGACATGCAGCAAAATTAGAGTGATTTTCACCCTGTTCCAGTCCTAGTAATAAGTTTAAAAAAGAAAAAATTGTGTGGCCCCTGAAAATCAAAGGTTTTCTTCTTAAGCCAGTTTTCTTGTGCCCCTGCACAAGAGATCTGCTGTGCTAATGTGGATTTGCCACATAGCAAGGAAGGCCTATGGTATTTTTTTCATGGTGTGTTATTGCTCTAACGAAATTGTATATGTTATTTAACCTTTCTGAATGCAGGTTTTACTGTGGGCCACGGCCTGTTGCGGTCAGTGGCAGAAAAACCAACCATGAATCTTCAATTTCAGTCTGTGGCAGAGCTGCCCTGGGAAGGAGCATCGTTGGAGAGCAATTTTAGGCTTGAATCAAAGGCCCAGGGCCAAAATCTTCCCACCACAGGCAGGCTGAAGCTGACAATCCGTTGGGAAACAAACAGGCCTTGGAATAAGTTGCTGTGTAATGACCCATTCATCATTATTCTGTTTTTTAGAGAATTGGTTCCAGCATCACAAATGTACCATGAGAAGGGCAATCTCACAGCCCCAGCTCGTTTCACCACCAAAAATGCTTTTTCTCCATTATTCCTTCACAGTACAGCAGCATTGTTTTCTTCTCCTGGAGCATTTCCATTTATTGTCCTGGGAAAATCTGTGTTGGCAAATAATATCATGGAAGGGTCCTGAATTGTTATCCCCACATTCTGTAAGTTCTCTGTCTCCACAGAATTCTTGCTCATTCACATATGGTGAGAAAGGTTCAGAACTAGACCCAGGACAGTTAAACATCACATTTCAGGTGGTGAAGGAAAAATGCAGCTGGAAACTGTAAGTTCACCAAGTTTATATCTAGCCGATTATTTTATTCTAATTTTAACCTGTGGTAAGAAGAGGGGGGGGGAAAGAGTGGGTATTTTGGGTTCACTGTGTTTTTGTTCTCATGAACAGCTGGCATACTGCTTTGCCAAATGGCACTGTGGATCCATGATGGAAAAGGTTATGCAGAACCCCTCATTTCTCTTCAGAATAGATGCAGCTCCTGACAGAAGAGATTTAAAGATGGTGCAAGGCAGATCTTAGGCACTGAGGCTTATAATGTTACTCCAATTATGAAAGTTGCTAAGTGTGCAGGAAACAGAAGCATCATAACCCTAAAACACAGGCAGGCAATCCACAGAATGATGTTTTTGAGTGCTTAATAATTAAATCTGACATGTCATGGCTGGAAAAAAAACTGTTGCGAACTGCATTATTCTAGATGCAAAACTTCTACATGGTGACAGGGATGTAACCTGAGAAACAGCAAATGAAAAGGCTAAAATTGATTAAGAAAAATGTTTTATAAATAACCTAATGCAGCAATGGTGGAGGAACTTCAGAATGGTAAAATAATGAGGCAGATAAGTGTGACAGAGAAAAAGGGATGCAGTGCTAATAATACAGAGGAGTTGGAAATGGATGGTCTTTAATGTTCCTGCCAACCAAACCATCCTAGGATTCTACTTCACCAGGAGGATAAAACAACGTGAAAGAAAAAAAGATGTAATTTAAGCTTAATGCAACAAACAGCTTTATAATCATGAGGTCTGTCAGAGCCTGGACCAGTTTTCCAAGGGTAGTAAATAACTCACTCAGTGAAGAGATCTAGATTCAAGTTGGAAAGAGAAATATAAAAAATACTCTTATAAAAAGGAGTATAAAAATAAGCAAATGTACAATGATATATAAATTTTACAACTAAAAGACGATCGATACATAAACACTACAATTAAAGGACACCAATAATGGTTTGAACTGAATGTATTTCCATTTTCATTGTTTGCAACCATGTATTATTTTGGAGAAGTCTCTTGGAATGAGAAATAAACTGGCCCTTTCCATATGACTCTTTCAGTTTTGTATATAATTGGAATTGTACACAGCATTTAGCCATTGAACAAATCCTAATATATACTGACTGCACTTTCCTTGGAAGGTCTCCAAGCCTTCTGCTGAAAGAAACCCCAACCAACAATCCTCAAAAGGTTTGGTATTTGTCTTCTACATGTGTTTTTTTCCAGCTGTTATTTGAAACTCTGACTTGTCAAGAAATATAATGGGTTGGAGACAGCAAAATTGGAACCAGGTTGTCTAGAAATATGTCATGGGTTTCACCTGAGAAATTAAGACACTTGTTTGTTTACATGTTTACATGGAATTATGTCCCATTTCCCACTGCAATCTTTGGATGACCAGCCATGTAATCAATGGAGTCTAGGGAATAATTAAACTGATCAAATGTGTGCATTTTCCTCAATGTAGTCTTCAAAACTCCCTAAGCTCCAGGAGTTTTACCCCTTGATTGAGTTGTCCAAAGGTGGGGTCTAGTGCCATTTGGGGTAAACCTATATGGAAAAGGTGGGCATTATACAGGGTCTATAATTTATGGACTAGCAACTGATTATTAGATGGGAAATGGAATCCTAAATAAAATAAATCCCCACTGACACGAAAATATGGTGCTTTGATACCTATATTAAGGTAACTGAATTAAATCCCAGATCTCAACATATAGGGATGATAAGCTCTTAGTTTACATGGAGATATGAACACCGAGACTTCTGATTTTTTCACCTGAATGCCACCAGAGATCATCATTAATAAAAAAAAAGCTATAAATCATGGTGTTCCTAACAAGTTCATACACTTTCATACAGCTAATGAGTTTTTCAGCATGCAGGTTTGTTTCTTTTGGCAGAATTCATGGATTGTTTAGTTTAAGATGTGAACATTTTATGATTTCTTAGCTGGTCTTGGAAGAGAGATTATAGAACTTCCAATACCAGGAAAATAAAATACTTCAGAAAAAAAATACCATGGAGACATATTTCAATCACAATACTGCACTGTCAGGTTTTACCCCCAGGTATCATCTCGTGTGGAGTCTGAGGGTGCATGACATGAAGTGAGGCTGTGAGAAATCAAATTACCTGGGCTTCTGGAGGTTACTGACCCTTTGAAATGTGTAGCCAAAGAAAATACTGAGGTTTGTCTTGTTGGTCACAGAGATTTGAACCATCATCCCTTGTGGAGCAGGGATGGACCAGATCCCTTCCAGAGGTCCCTTCCAGCATCAACCATTCTGGCATTCTGTGAACCAGCAGAGTGTAGAACAATAAAATTGTTCAGAGCATATTAAAAAAAAAAATGTATAAAACATAACCTGGGAAAAGTCTAAGATAAGACCACGAGAAAATGGAATAAATAGATGAAGATGTCCTGCTTAGAGTTTTCTATCAGCTCGTAATTAGTGATTGAAAAGAATGTAATGGAAGTCCCTGTGATTGAAACAAGCAGGGTTTTTTCATATGATAGGAAAAGAATAAGGAAAGGGATCAGAGGAGGAAGATGACCGATCAGTAACTCCCAGTTAAGGAAATTCGGAGGATTTTGGATATGGATGCTCCCAAAGTAAGGTAAACAAAATAACAAGGCAAGGTTGCGTAGCTTAAGATCTAACAGAGATGATAAGAGCCTAAATGAGATCCGCCCTTCTGTGGATGGACAGAAAAAGTAATATTAAATAATATATTATGTGGAATAAGGTGGGATGACTCATGACATGGAAGTTTTTCCCAGTAGCACAGAAACCTTGAAAACTATGGAATTTTGCAGTTCATCTCTAGTTTGTCAAATGGAGGTGAAGAGAAGAAGCCTCCCTGAGCAGGGTGACAACCCTGAGTGGACAGGTCTGTGTGCCACCTGCACAGGGAAAGGAGCTGGAAAATGAGGCAGAGTTGAGAGGTAGGAGGGGAATCATGAGGTAAGGGATGCTGTGAGTCATTCTGACACACCATTAATTATGTTTCCAAGCTTGGAGTGAGGTTGTGTCAGTCCTGCACGTTTGTCAAGGTGGAAAGTGCTGGCACGAGCCTGTGTGTGTGTCAAAGAGGCTTCCAAAGGGATTTAGGTGAGGCTGAAGTGATTCTTTATGGGTGAGTTACATTCCATCATTTCCCAGGAAGAGAAACAGTTCTGGGAAGATGTGCACTGAGTTTGATGTACAGCTCAGGATGCATATTACCTTTAGCCATCTGAAAATGAAGGAGCAGCTCTTTAGGGAGAAGCCGGTACTTCCAGGGAATGGTTTGCATCACCTGTCTTGGATGCTGCGCTGGGACAGGGTGTATTTCCACCTTTCAGTACCTTCAGGCCACAAAAATGTCATCTTTCCACTTCTCCAGGCTGAACAACCCAAATTCTCTCAGCCTCAGCCTCCAGAGGGACTATTTTTAAAGTATATTTTATTTTATTTTATATTTTATTTTATATTTTATTTTATTTTATTTTATTTTGTAACACTATTACTATGGTAATTGTAATATTACCCTAAACCTGCAGAATTATCATGGAGATAATAATTATGGGAAAGTGGTGCTGAAGCAACTAAAGTCTTGCCCAGGCTTCAAGTCCTCTAACACATGCACAGATGTAAAGAAACATGGGGCAGATAAAAGTTTTCAAAGCAGACTCTAAGATGGTGTTAGAAACCTCTCAGTTTTCTCCTTTTCACCTCTGTAAATTAGATATACAATGCTCTTGGGTAAGATCTCACTGTCTGCTACTAATAGGAAGCATATGTGCAGAGAATACACTGGAGAAACAGTTCAAGAACATGTTATTCTGGGAGAAACATCATTTATGTGACCCTGCCAAAGATATCAAGACTTTTGGTTAGTGGCAATGTATGTGCTCACTGGACAATTCAGTACCCACCACTGTGCAAGCAAAAGTTCCTACTTTATAGCTTTAAAAGAAGCTTAAATAGCTTTATCATTTAGAACTCTGCATTAGGGCTTATTGTCCCCTTCTTTCACTGATTTTATGGTTATAGTGAGGCACTCAAGGTGCTTATTCTGGAAAAGTCAATGCAAATTAGCCTTTAGAAGATAAAAAGCTGAGACTCAGCTGCACTGTGAGACCCTGAGCCCCAGCCTCCCAAGAGCTCTGATTCCGGTCCTTAGCATGAGAGAAAACAGCAGCTGGAGAGCTTGGGAGTTTTGCTGAGCATGTGGAAGGACAGAATTGTGAGCCTTGAACCCCAGGCAGTCCTCACCCACTCTCCAGACCATGCAGACATGGTGCAGCAACTCACAGACTTAATTTCGCCATTGCTGGCTATTTAACTTTTGTTTGTAACTAGAGCTTTTGGCATAAAGATTCAGAAAGAAAACTTTGGAGAGTTTTGTGTGAGTTGGAATTGTTTCTCTTCATGTTGATAATCCTTCAGGAACCAAAGAATCCAGCTGCCCATGAACTCCTGGCCACCTTGCAAAGGGCATGAAGAGCTGAGGTGGAGTTTTTTCAATTTTTACAGTGTGGCTGCAGATTGCACCTGAGTGCAAAAGGGTCAAGAGATAAAGGCAGACAGGGAGCATACAAACATTGGGAACCCCAGAGCTGGAAAAATGAAGTGCATCTTCAAAACCCAAAGCAATAAATTAAATAGCAGTCAGCAGGAGCCCTCCACAGAAAAAGTTACAGGCATGGACACAGGGAACTGAGAAATTGTTTAGTTTAATCTCAGTAGATATTGGACAGAACTGAAAAGGCCTCCAGAACTGTATGAAGTGCATAAACCAAAAAGTCAGGTTAGTCTTGTACTGAAATAATAAGGATTAGGTTTTAAAAATTGGAAAGACTAGACAGAATGTTTTTCAATGAGCCAACAGCAGCTCAGTTGTCTGTTCTCCTGATGAGAAAATGAAGGACCCTGCATCAAGAATAAGTAACATTGTGTGGTCAACAGAAGAGACCCTTTTGAAAATGGCTTGTCCTGTCAGCCAATGATTTTATGCTATCAGGTGTTCCAGAGCTCTTTCAAGTTCTCTGGGCTTCAGGAAAACTCTGAAGAGAGGAAAAACTAAAGTTAATGTTGGTTCAGTGGTGACTAATGATTAGTAACCATCCCATTACAATATAATACCTTTGTGAGTTCAGTTTTGTGGTATCACAAGAAAGACAAGTTAGTAAATAATCAGTAGGACAGGAATGATTAATTATTCACAGCCCAGTCAAAGTTTTTTTAATAAAGTCAAACTAAGGCTAAAATGTCTGGGAGACAAGACTGCAAGTTCTGTGTGTGGGAGGGGAAAAATTTATCTGGCAAGTGGCAAATGAGACACTGATAGCTTTCTCAGTGGGAGCTATTGCAAAATAAAAACCAGTGCAACTTTTGGAAGTACATGGAGAACATTCAGTAGAAGATGGGAAGAGACCTTGCCATTTAAAACTTGTTAAATGATGTGTCCAGCTCTGGAGCACATTTCATAAAATTCATCCAAACAATGGAGAGAGTTCAAAGGAAAACTACAAACACAATCCAGGGCAGGAAAGCAAATCTTTTACTACAAAGCCTAAGAGGCTTAATTTTTTCATCAAGAAAGGCTAAGGAGCAACATCATCCCATGAAAACCACTCCTGGTTCACCACCTTAATGGCTCTGCCTGGAACTGTCATCCCCATCTCTTTGAGAAGGCTGGAAAATGTTGTATCATGCTTTATGTGTGGCTTTCCAGCAGGTTAAAATAGAAAATGAAAACAAACACTGCCACATTAACACCTTGAAGAATTTGGATTCCACTATATTTTGGGGTAGGATGAGGCACCAGAGGTTTCCATCCAAATCTTGCATAGCATTGGGTATCTGCATGGCAGGAGATATTCTAGAGAAATTCCAACCACCCACCTTCTTTCTGTGACCACAATATATCCCTGACATTGCTGCTTTTAAGGAGTAGGAGATATCAAATGTAAACAAAATATTTCAAACTGCCAATCCACTGGAAATTCTGAAATAAACTTGCATTTCATTGGTGTAATTTTATTCAATTTGCATATTTACTCCCCATCTCAGTCCCATTTCAGATTCCTCACATTGCACAGAGAGAGAGTGTGTGTTAAAAAGACTGGGGGTTACATTTCATAAAACTATTATTTGAAATAACTTAAATCACATTCCCAGTTCTGTCAGCTGGGAATGTTCTTTTCAGCCATTGCAATTCCTTGGCCATGAAAGCCAAAATGATTCTAACAATTTGATGACCTCTGTATGATTTTAGAGTGATGGAGACCCAAACCATGGCTGGTCTTTCACCTCTGTGGCACTACAAGGACTGCAGTCTGGAGGGAAGTTTGGTATTCCCAGAGGGCCAGTCCCTGATTTTGAAAGCAGCCATTTAGGAAGCCCAGCTGAGCTCAGTTAATGTTCAAATCTCAGACAATTTGTGCAACAATATCAGCCAAAACTCCTGCACATGCAGAGAACAATGTCCAGCTGTTCCCTTTTTTTAATTTCCCTTGAGCTTCCCTCTCTCAGATAAACTGACATTTCTCCTTCCACCATAATCCAAGCATAATTCTCATCTGAAACACACACAGTTGGGCCAAACTTTGCAATAATAATTTCTTTGATTATTGGCTTTCCACTCCTAACTATTTGTTAGTCCAGATCAATGGTGGCGGATTATCAAAGGAAACAGGATTACACCTAATCCAGATCTGCAGCTGCTTTGCTTATAGAAATGTCACTCTATGAGAGTGGCAACTGTCTCTGATTTTAAGAAGACCACTCCTTGTGCCTCAAGAAGACCTGCCAAATCCTGTTATTTGTCTTGTCTTCCAGACCAGAGAAATCATCCAGATTCACTCTTCTTTTCCTCCCACCTCCAGTGATCCAGTCATGATGGAAAAGTGAATTAATTGCTGGGACAGACAATTCATGGAATGCTCTTGAGTCCCTGTTGCTCTCTAGCTGAGCAGAGACACATCCTTCCAGGACACAGATCCTTCCCAGTGCAAATACCAAAATCTCTGCTCATTATACATTTTTCCATCAGAGATGTCTCGTTCACCCACAAGTTGGAGCAGTTTAGGGGGCAAAAGTCTAAAGGTTTGCCTTGGAAATCCCATATAAGTTGAAGTCCACCCTGAGGAGTTCTGCTGGATGCTGTCAGACTAAGGGGCTTCTCCCCTCACTTTCAGGTCAGCTGAAGGGTCTGAGGAGGAGATTCCCATCTCCTTTCCTGCCCTGCAAAGGCAAAAAAGAGATGCAGGGCCACTGCAATTGAAGAAGGTCATCCACCATCTAATTGCATGGTTTTGTGATTCAGCCGATCTCGATCTATGATCAGCTCTCTTACATGGATGGATGGGAAATGAATGCTGGCACGATTGTTGACCTTTTCTCCTTGCCCTGGAGCTGGTGGATACGTTATTCCACCTTTTGGGATATATCTTGTTGGGGTGAGAGCTGTGGGAGCGAAATGACTTGAGTCAAACCAGGCAGCTGACTGTTTTTTCCTATTTCTGCCTTGTTTAGAAGGTCTTTGCTATTGAGTCCCAACCTACCTTCCATTTTTCCACGCTTCCTTGGAGACACACAAGTCCTCCTACCACATAATCCATGGGATAAAGTGGGAATGCAGAGCAGGGATGAGTCTCTAAATCCCACAAACTCCTGCAAGTCTCTCAAAAGCAGCCAATCAAAGCCATTCTTCCTCTTCACTGGTATTCAGAGTTCAAATTCCTATGCCTAGGATGATTTGATTGTCCTTGAGCTTTGCCTTGTGAGCCTGGTTTCTCAGAATTTATTCTTTCCTTCGAACCAATCTTATAGCAAATGGCAACGTTTTTATTTTTATTTTTAATTCTTTTTCTGGGAGTTGGACAGATCAATGCAGTCCTTTCGTGGGTCTGTGCTGTTAAGAGTAATGAGCACAGACAAAGCATTTGAACTACTCACAGAAGTCCTGACAGTCCCACTGGAAGAAAAAGCTTGGAAAACTGTATCATATAAAAGCACACACGCATTTCTATTGCAGCATATAAATACTGACTCAAGAATTACTGAGAGCTCTGCACATCCTGGTGGGAGGTGTAATTATCCCAGCCTTCAGTGGCTGAAGGGAATGAATGCAGAAATTGTGATCCATCTCTCTCCATGCCACATTAGCCATTGTGGGCTCCTCTCCCACTGTCTCTTGCCATTTGTTAAAGGAAAGTTTCTTCCCAGCTGGCTGAGACACACCACCACACCATGTGCACATCCAAAATCTATTTCTGTCCCAGCCAAAGGGCTGATTTTAAGTTGCTGCCTTATGGGCACTTTTGAGTTTCCCCTGGCCATGGATCCTGACACCAGTTTACCCACGGGATGGGGACTGCAGTGCAGGGATGGCACAAACAGGTCTTAAGCCACCACAGAAAGCTCCACAAGAGCTCATTGTATTGCAGCATTACTGTTTTAGGTCCTGCTGCAGCATCACTGTGAACACACTCAGGGAGGTGCTGCCTCACCCTTACAGAACACAAATCCATATGCACTTAACCCTGGAGTCTTATTTCCTTATCACATCAGGAAATAGGGGGGAATTTAAAAGGGATCATTTGCCACTGCTCAGATGAGAAAGGAGTCACTCAACCACAAAACTGAGACATGACTTTGAAAAAGCCCCAAAATTTTAAAGGTTACTGGATCTCAACTTTGCTTTTTTTATGGAAAGCTGGGACCCAATATAATTTATAGACTTTTTTGTTTGGTCGGTTGGTTGTTTTTTGGTTGTTTTTTTGGTTGGTTTTTGGTTGGGTTTTTTT
>VYXD01004564.1:309576-339684 GCA_013397195.1 Hylia prasina
TTTAGTAGAAATATAGCACCTGTAATCTACTGATGCGGGGGTAGATGTAAGTAGAAACTTTTAATTCCTCCTTTCTTTTCTTTTCTTCTCTTCTTTTTTTCTTTTTTTTTTTTTTTGAGTAGAAATGCAGCACCTGTAATCTGCTAAAGGTGCTGGGCTTCTGTTGGTGCTGGCGACCTCAGACTGTTTGTTGTAGCAGAGAATCCAGTCCTGACTGATAACTAGGATGTCATAGGGATGGTCCTTCCTCCCCACCCTCGTTTTGAAGCTTTAGGTCATTCTGCTTGTGATCAGCTTTGCTTGTGTTCAGTTTTGTACATCCAAGTTGCTGAAAGGTGGTTTTTGATGCCAATTTAGCTCTGAAATCACTGGCAGTTTTATGACTTTTTGTGGTTCTGAGGGTCTCTAAGGTGGCATGCTGATTAATGTGCATATACCAATGTTGTTTTGGCTTCTGTGAGTGTTGCTCATTTTCAGTACTTAATTGATGGTTTGTGTATCTTGGTGATGGCTGCAGTGAAAACCACTGGGAGCAGAGAGAGGTGTTCAGCAGGAGAAATCCCTTCCCCAAAGGTGTGAGCAGTACCTGTTGCATTAAGCAGAGTGCTCAGATCCTACCTGACAGAATCCCAGCTGCCCCTTCTGTGCATTTCTGGGCAAAAGTTGTACAAATCCTGAATCCTCATGTGTAAACTGGAAGAGAATATGAGGCAGACACAGGTAACTGGGTGCAGGTTCCTGCTCTCTCCCAGCCTGATGCTTGTATCATGCTGCCTAAAAACTGCCTGGCCGCAGCTCCTCCTTCTCAAAATGTCATTTTGCTGTTGTTGTTGCAGCATAATAGGAGGGGAAAAAAAGGATAAATACACTTTTAAACTTGAAATACTCCCACTGTCAGAGGTAGGGCTACAGCCACTGCAGGACACACAGTTCTATAAATAGAAATTCCTTCTGGTCGATTATTTGACCTGATCTCTTAAGAACAAGTATTTCACATATTTTCCTTGGCCCCTTTCTTGCAGAATATTCCTGACTGCAGTTTGTAAATTGAGCTAATTTGAAATCTTCTGCCCATTTGAAATCACAAGGGTGTTTGGGACATAAAGCTGCAAATGCAACATCTCTTCTGAAATAACTTAGGCAAAGGAGCAATATGATTTTGCATACTGTGATTTGACATTGCAGTTAATTCAGAACATGAGTCAAGTTTTCAAAACAGAATCTGATATTAAGGTGATCCCTGGGCAGGTCAGTATCATCCTTGTGTTACTCTGTGAGTTGGCTGCTCACCTCTTTCTCTCCTGGTGCCTGCAGCTGTTCCAGCCTGCCAGTGCTTTGGAAATGTTGATGGGTTAACTCAAAACATTTTGGGGAAGAAGAGCAAATAAATTTTATTGACTCCAGAAGGCTCTGGCTGCAAGTCTGGGACGTGATCTTTTCCTCTGAAACCACTGACAGAGGGAGCAGCTCAACCACACGGGACAGGGTGTCCGCCCAAGTGGTTTCCTCGAGAGGTCCAACTGCCATTAAACACGGGAGGTCTGGTTTTGGTACCACTTAAGCTTGGTTTTTCCCTTTTGCTTCCATAAAATCCCGATGACTGGTTCCTTCCTCTAACCAAAGCTCTAAACCTGGCCATTTGTGAAGAGGAGTGAAGCTCTTCTTGCCCTTCAGCCAGTAACTCCTTAAGCTACAAAGGCAAAACCATGCCGGGTTGAGTCTCATCATATAAATTTTACAAATCGATCAGCAGTTTGTGTACAATGGAGTAACAGAGAATGTAGTTTCTAAAAGCCCTGGTCTCAGTGTTTGTCATTGGAAAATATTCAGACCTTTGTTTCTTTTTTCTTTCACATCCAGTTATAAATATTCTGGCTGGAGGACGGTGGGGAGACCCCCCTGGGGATAGCGAGGGAAGCAGCTGTTCTTCTCCCTTGTGAGAAAGAACTAGAGAGGAAAAGAAAGGAAAGTAAATCCATTCATTTCCCAGTGACCAGCCTGGAGTGCCTGGGGAAGGGAGGGCTGAGGGGGACCTGGGTCTGAGCCCCAGGCATGGGGCAGCAGCAGCAGAGGGGCTGTGCTGGTGCAGAGCTGATGCCAACGGGGCACATCCTGAAACCACAGCACCGAGTTGCCTCCTTCAGCAAAGAGCTGACAAGGAGAAACCACAGACCTGCTTTTATTGTTATGGTTTTTAACCTGAGGACAAGGAGGGGAGATTCAGAGCTGACATCCCTGCCAGCTGCTCTGCGTTCCAGCCCTTCTTGTGGATAGCGAGGTGTGGATTCCCTGCTCAGAAAAGGAATAGAAAGAAAGAGAGTGCTGCTTGTTTGACAAAGTTGGGAAGAGGATCTGGATATGTGTGGCTTTGTCCTCTGTTCTGACCCTGCCATGCTTCTGTGGAGGTGTTTTTTACAGGAGAAGTGTGGTGTGGGCAATGTAGTGAAGTGAGTGGCCATGCAGTGCTCCCAGTGCAGAATGGGTGGGGTTGCATGCCTGAACTCTCATTTCTCCTGCCTGGCTGCAGGTTCTGCACTGAAGGACCAAGCTGAGAACCCATTTCCACTGGCTCCTCTCTAATCCACAGAGAATGAGAGACAGAGAGAGGCACTTCCATCTTTAGATCTGTTGAGCTGCTCCCAGAGACACCCAGCTCCTCTTTGCCATGCTGAGGCTCCAGGCTTGGGATCGTCTGCTAAATATCCAAAATTAAGTGAGATAAATCCATGTCTTTCTCACTGCACAAAGGGGAAAAAAGGGAACACAATCAAATGAAGCACAAAAACCCAGCCATGGACAGTACAAGGCTGAGGAGAAAGAAGGGAGGATGAAAATGCAGGATGTTCCTTTAACATGTTCAGTATTAAGGTCTGGTTTATACTAAGACAAGCAAACCAATCACACATTAGGATTTTGATCCAAACTTTGCTTAAGTCAACAGACATATTTTTAGTTACTTTGGCTGATCCTGAGTAAAACATTTTGGACAACACTCAGAGATGTATTTAGATTACTGAATCCTTTTAATACACTTAACTTCCAATATACTTTAGTAGTGGCATGGGTTCCAAAGCAAAAAATTTGAGATTTGGGGAAGTTGGAAGAGGAGTATGCAGTGTTTGCTCTTCTAAAAATTTAAATATTTTTCCTTACATCATCTTGTATCTTTTTTTGGAAGTTGGATTACTAGACATTACAAATTTCCATTAGGTAAAGCTGTAAGAATAGAGAATACCAGATCCAAAATGCACTCATCTGCCAGCAGAGCTGGCTATTGTCTGATGAGGACAGATCTGGAGTTTGGATAATGGAACAAACTACTCAGCAAGGCAGTTAATGACCAACAAAGAGCTCAAACAGGAAAGAGGGGTGAGAAGAGACTTCTGTGCTGTAAAGTAACACAATATTTGCTGTTAAACAACGTTTGACTGCAAAACTTTTATCCAACTTTTAAAAATATGGTCAGAAAATTTCTTTAGCTCAGGTTATTTTATGTTTATCTATCTATCTATCTATCTATCTATCTATCTATCTAATAACCTGAGCTAAATATGTAGGTATATTTAAATAATTAGAACTTTGTGACAAATGCAAACACCACTTCATAATTTTCACAATTTTATAGTTTTCTATATTTTGGCGTAATGACGAGAGTGCCAGGAAATGTGTCCCCGAGCTCTCGGGGCTATAATTTAGAAACTATTTGAAAACTCTGCCTTTGAGTTTATGATGAAAGATATTATTTTTAAAGTTACAAGTGGTTCAAAAATTGTAGGCAAGAAAAACAGGCCTGAAGGTAACACTGCTTGGGTAGATAAAGGGAAAAGAAAAACAACCAAGAATAACAAATAGGAGGGCTTGGGTTTAGAAAACACCCAGTGGGCTGATAAATGTTGTTTGTGTAACTAAGGAGCTCTCTGGAAAAGCCAGAGGAGATCTGTGGTCAGTGGATTCAGAGGTCATTTTAAGACAGGTGAATATTCATATGGATACTATTCCTGAAGTATGGAGAGTTACTTGTTGCTGGAACACCCTTTGAATTTCTGCTGTGACTGGCTGTGTTTCTGCTGCTCCATGGGGCTCCCCAGATCAGGATCAGCTGTGGCAGAATTGGTGCACACGAGGGTGCAGTGTCCTTTGGGGACAACACCCTGTGTCCAGCTGTAGATTTCTCAAGCCCAGGGAAAAAGGAAACCTTTGCTCTCTTTGACTCCTCATACCAGGCCAGTATCTGCTGCTTTGAGACACCTTCCAGCCTCACCAAAGGCACACCACAGAACCACAGAACCATGGAATAGTTTGGGTTGGAAGAGACCTTAAAGATCCAACCCTCTACCATGAGCAGGGACACTTTCCACTAGACCACGTTGCTCCAAGCCCCATCCAGCCTGTCCTTGAACACTTCCAGTGATGGGAATGAGTCCTTTTCCCATAACTACTCCCACTTAGCTGGATTGTGATCCAGCAGCAACAGAGTAACTTGGAACCTCAGTGCTGGAGATTTTTAGTGGTTTTTTTTTCCCTTTACTCTCTACATGTCCCCAGCTCCAGCCTTATTCTGCTACTTGGGGAAGATGAACAATCTCCTGTATACAGGACCGTGGAGCATAGGATGTGATAAGATATGTGGATCCTTATCATCTGCAGATGATCTTTTCTCTAGGGCATCCATGCCTGGTGAATTTTCTCCCAACACAATCCCAGTTTGCATTTCCAGTGCAAACATAATGTTGCACCAGCACTGGGAATTCCCTTTTGTGTAGTTGAGACCTGCCACACCTTTCAATGTTGTTCATGGTTCAGCGCTGAAGTGTTTATCCTGATATTCCCCCGTTGGATGTGTCCCCACTTTTTAGAAACCTGTCTCAGAGGGGATTCCCCATGGGAATCACCACACTCCCCACACTTGGTCCTCACCAGAGGACTTCTCACCATGGGGAGCAGGACTTGCCTGGTTGCCCTGGATGACTCAGTGTTTGCCTTGTGATTTCCCTGTCTTCTCGTGCCCGCGCCCTACGAGCCCGTTCTCCAACCTCCAATTAAACAAAGCCGGCTCGAGTTGGAAGAACATCCAAAATAAACTGAGAGCTTGACAGTGTGAGGGGACAATTGAGTAAGCTATGCTGCTTTTCCTCTGAGTCACTGTGGAAAATTGCAGTTCCAGAGGTGCTGCTGGATGGACGAGACATGCAGCTGAGTTCCTGACCTTTAGCGCTTATTGAAAAATCCTTGGATGCCTTTTTTTTTCAATGCAGATTATATATATTGTGCCTTTCTCAAGTCTAGGACAGTGAGAAGCTTCATTCTCCCTTTCTCTGCTCTCTGCTCTGCCTATTTTTCATCCAGTTTAGGCTTCTTCTGCCAACCTTGCCTCTGCTGGAACATCTGCAGCCTCAAGGACTCAAACATTCACAAGGGACCAGAAGCTGCTGCATTTTTAAAATGAGCAAAATGGTTCCGGTACATGACATTGATCTGGGATTTTTATTTCTTAACAAAGACTGTCACAACAATAGCTCATTGTTCACTGTCAGCTTTTGCAGCAGAGGGCTTTTAAGGCTTGCCAGCATTGTACTGAGAGGCCCCAGGCAGGGCAGGTGGTACACAGGAAAGGCACCTGCTCAAAACTGGCCACACTCTTGGCCTCTTTTTAATGAGTTCACACAGTGACAGCAGAAAGGTCTGGGCTGAGATGTAAACCTGATGGTTATCACCCATCCCCCAGAGAATTCGGGGTTATGGCTCTAATGCTTATCTCAGATCTCAGAGCTTCTTATCTGATTTCCATTTCGGTGAAGATTTGCTGAGAGCCTCTCTAACGATATCCCAGGATTTTGGCAGGGAGCATGGAGGGATGCAGCAGCACGGCCATTTCTGGGGCAAGGAGAGGCCCTTGGTGCTCATCCTCTTGCAGCCCAGTCCTTCTGTGCTAGAACAGAAGAGACCAAAGTAGGTTTTGTGCCAGTGGATCCAAGAGTGACCATTTGGAAAATGCTCTGCAGGCCTCAAACTTAAGGTTCTCTTCATTTATTTCTACTTAGAAATGGTAGAAATTCCTGAAAGGGGTGCACAGGGGTCTTTAAAACGAGTTGCCATAGATCTAAAAACATTATTTGTAATACAAGTGGAGTCATGCTGGGATTTTCAGAGAATGATTTTTTTCTGTTAGATCAACTGTCAAACTAAGTAGGATATAAGTAAAATTCATTTTTCCACCACCCTTCCTGAGGGGTCAATAAACAGTTAAAATTGGTTTCCTTTCCATAGAGTTCTCCAATTATACCAAATATAATTTGGTGTTCTGTGTATTCTGTGTTTGCAAGCTCACAAACACACTCACACACCAGAGACAGGTAGACAGAAAGATTCTTTAAATGAGATAAACCAAATTTTCAATTTTAAATTAAAATTCATTGGAATTTTTTAAAAAATCCATTAGTAGGTGTAGGTTCTGAACCAAGAACTGACATGGCAAGGAATACAGCCTGAGAACAAATGGAAACGTCCACAGCAAGAGAATGAATATTATGGATTAATTCTGGCTAAACTGGTGCAATGGTAAGAAGAAATAATCTAGGTTTTTGTAGCGGGGCTCATGGGTTTTAGCAGATAATATAAACCATCAGGGGAGATGAGAATTACATTTCTTTAATCAGAAAATAAATAATAATAATAATAAAAAAATAAAATATCACTATCTGGACCGTATAGATATTTTTAAGTGAAGAATTTTTAAAACAAGGATACCAAAACACATCACAAGTACTAAAGGAAGAAAAGATAGCCCTTGAAAAATTTCCTGTTTGTCTCCAGAGGAAATTGCCTGTTTTCTTTAGGGTAGTAGTACATTTTTCCTTATTTGTCCATTCTCCACCCTAATCGAGAGAGTTCAATAACAGCAGGGTCTTCACCTGGTACCACAATGGTCTCCTGGAGGTTTTTCTGACCTGGCTGGGAACATTTTGAGCCCTGAGTTTTTATTAATGTGTAATTGATGGGAAAGTGCTGATCTTCCTGGCACCCAGAGCCAGCGCTGGTGTTTGACTGGTGCAGCTTCATTGGAGATCTGAGGCTGAGGCACAACATCAACCTGTTAAATCAAATATACAGGGCCTGACAGGCATCCTGGAGGAAACTATAAACAGCAGGAGGGCAAAAATGTGGCCTGAGAGCTCTGCAAGGCACAACTCACACACTAGAAAGGAGTAAATAAATCATCTTCTGTGTGCTTCCCTGGACGAGTCCTGTGCATCTCTAGGAACCACCTGGAGGTGTCACAGAAAACTAAAGTTTTCCAGGCTCTCGGTGCTAATTCTGTGCCAAGTGGAGTCAATGAATGCTTTCAGAGTAGAAATGTGGCACATTTCCTCACACAGAGACACACACAGCTCCTCCTGAGGGCACTGATGACTTTGTTTGGAATGAGTAAGGTCAGGTTCGGCCCCCTTTCCTTCCTTTGTTAGGACTTCTGTCTTGATGGACAAATGAAGGAGCTGGAATTGTTCCCCCAGATCCTAAAGTGCATTGCACAGGCTCAGAGCTGTGTAACCCCATGAAATGCCAAGTCTTCAATGCTGTGCACATATTTTGAGAGCTTCACAGAATTGCTGGAGTTTGTCTAGAAATATAAAATGAATATTACTTTGCCAACAACCATATTGTGAGGTTTGTGCAAATCCAGGTGTTATTCCAGTAACAACACAGAAAGGACGATCCAATTTGGCTCAAAATTCAGATATGCCCAAAATTCCCCACTGAAATCCTATTTCCTTCTGGGCTGGTAATAGAGGAGATAATAAATAGCTCTGTGGTAAAAATGAGTGCTTCAACTATTGCAGAAAATTAAGTATTTGCTTGGGTTTGTCTGGGTAAAGAAAAAAATACAAAACCTCACAATTCCTCATCCTCTGAATAGAAGTTGTTTATTTCTCAGCAGCAATATTTAACCAAAACAAACAAAAAAGAAGTTGCTTCCAAGCAGCTTTCCCAGAGGCACATCAAAAAGTAAAAGTGCAAATAAAAAAATTGCCTGTCTCTGACCAGCTGTGCTAAATGCAAGCCTTGCAGAGGAACGGAGTTTTACTGCCTACCTTGGTTCTGACATACAAATTTCATGTGTTCTGGTTTAATATAATGATAATTCTCCCCTCTTTCTCTCCATGGCACGACGACACAAAGCCCTGGATAATTTCTCCTCGGCGTGCAGAGAGGGTGGGAGGAGGGAGCTTAGCCTTGTTCCTGGAGGGTGTCTGCTGCCTAAAGAACGGAAAATATGATTTCTGCTTTGGGAATTGAATGAGCCCCCTTTAGAGCTCTTAAGGCTGTATTTATAGGAGGGATAATCTAGCAGAGGACAATATGTTTTGTCCCCAGGTTCTGCTAAATGCTTCCATTGTTGATGTAGGATACAATCCAAAGCTAATTCATAAGCAGCTTCTGAGTGCTCCTGTCATATGATTTTAAGTGAAACTCTTTAGATCTTTCCCTGTCTCTCCTTACTAGCGAAATGAGACTTTTGCACTCCCTGAATCCCTAATATTCAATTAATGGGTATAGAAACATCCATTTCAGAGTGATGCGGTAAAATAGCAAGGGTAGAAGTGAACAACTGTAGTTAAACAGCCAGGGATGAAGTCTCTGAATCAATTTTGACTATCACTCAGGGGATGGTTTATAGCTATGGAGATGTGGGATAGACTTCCAGGAGAATAAAGGTATGTTATCAATAGGGAAATCATCAAGTTCTTTCAATGACAGAGTTGGAGCTGAAAGAGTGAGGAAAGTCAAACAAAATGACAGGCAAGAAATCCTGTCAAGACAGTGGGATGTGGTTTGGAGGGAAGAAGGGAGATGAATTTCTGGTATTACATTTGTGGAACATCCCATGAAAAAACTTTGCCAGCCAAACACTTAAATTATATCTAGTTGGTATAAAAAAGAATGATTATTATTTCAAAAGAGATGATGACGAAGAGAGAATGAACCATCTAAACTACTGTGAAGAGTTTTCCTTATTCAGTAAAAGAAGGAAAGTCAAAGGGAAATTTTAAGCTATAAGAAGAAAATGCTGTAAGACAGCAAGAATTTACTTGAATAAAATGCTAATTTTAAGAAAAATGTCTGCCACATAATAATTTAGGTAGGATGGTGAGGATATTCAAGGAAGAGAAGTCCCAGTCCCATTAAAAGTGCTGTGGCTTAAATTTTCTCCCTCAAAACGACACCAGCAGGCAGGGCTTGCTTTGGCGTTTCATAAGAATGGGGAAAGCAGACAATCTCCTGCTAAAAAATAGACTTCTGCAATTCCAGAGGCCTCTTTTATTTCTTTTTTTTCTGGAACAATGAGGAAACTAATCCCTGTTATATGAAAGGAAGCTGGGCCCTGGAAGCTCCAGTCCAGGGCTAAGGGTTTGTTGGATGAGATGATGGAGCTCAGCACCACGTGATGGAACCACCTTGCATAACAAAGTGTCTTATCCATATAATGGGAAACAGGTTTGGACTTGATATATTTTCACTCATAATGAGAAAAATATGAAGCCACTGGAGAAGTACACAGTGGGGTTTACCTTGGGCCAGTTTAATTTCCTGTCCTTGTTTCTCTTCTGAAGGCGGACAACGCATAAATATCCTGTCCTTAAAAAAAAAAAACAACCAAACCCAAAATTAAAAAAAAAAAAAAATCAAAAGGAAAGAAAACATACCATTAATTTGCCCAAATTATTGCTGTGGGAGTCAGTCAGCTAAACATGGCAGTTAAGGGCACTTCTGGGAAACAAATTCTGTAGTTCCCATCTCCTGTCTGATGTTATGGAAACGATGTGGCCACTGCCCATTTCCTAAGACATAATAAAGCAGGTGTTCCTCTCAACTGATTGCTCGCATGTTCATGTCTAGATAACACTTTTTGGTGTTTAACACTCCTCATGTCAATGTCTCTTGAGTCACTGTACCTTCAGTGCTTCCTTAGTTGCATCTTGGGGATTTTCTGAATAAGGTGTGATCTCCATACATTTACTGAATTCTGGCAGATTTTTATTTCATGACCTTGTTCAGATTCACAGCGAACTGGGGGGTAAAAATATCAATCATGGGATTGTTAAGCCCGTAAATGGTGGAATTCAGCTCACAGAAAGATGCATCTCCCTTGGGGTGTCTACATGTTCTGCTTCTTGTCTGGGAGCTGTGAGGGTCAAGGGGGAATTACTCTCTGCAAGCTAATGCAGCCAAGATTGATTCAGCTGATCAGATAAATGTGTCCACAGATAACTCTCACATCTTGCCAGTGATTCAGCCCATTTCTTATGTGTATTTCTGGTGCTTCTTCTGTCAAAACACTGGCTTAGAAATTAAGTTTAGTGGAATTATTCATGTGAGCAAAAAAGGGAAAAAAATCTGTGTAGACTCTCCTGGAGATGAATATGGGCTTGTGTGTTTCATGTAACCCCTGAGAGCAATGTTGGGTTCCTTCAAGCACTGAATCTACTCCTCAAGTCTCCCAGGTCTGAAGCCTGAGAAACTCAGGGAGTTGCTGTGCTGTTCTCTGCCCTCTGACATTTTTTCTGTTTCCTTAATGAGGATTATTGGACTGCAAAGAGAAGATGTCAAAAGTTTCCCAGCAGATACATCAAGGACAGATACAGTGTCAGCCCACATACCCTGTGACCATTGGTAAGAGGTACTAGTGCAGGGAAAAAGGCACTACAGTGTATGTCTCTGGAAAGGGTCCTCTTCACCCCAACACTGCACTAGAAGTAGCTGTTTCTTGTTTCAAAGCATTGTTTTGTCTGTATTGGTCACCTTGTAGTCTGGATATCCTCAGTAACAGAATGGCAGATGTTAAGAACAGCTGTTGATTTTTAGTGAGGTCTCTAATATGTGGTACTGCTTCCTACTAAATTCAGATTAAGCTTTAGACAACCTTGAAGCTTCTGGAGTCTGATATTCTACAAAATATTCTACAAAAACTCAAGCTTTCCTCAAAAATCTCAATAACATACCGAAAATACAAGCAAAGGATGACAAACTCATGTTGGTTATGTCTCCCTGGTTCTGTCAAGAGCTTAAACCAGCAGATTCAAAAATGCAAAATGTTATCTGGGTGATACTTGCAAATCCTCTGTGAACAAGGATGATATAAATATAAATATGCACGTGTACATGCACATTTTAACTGGACAGAAGGAAATGCACCTTCCTACTCCCTTTCTAAATCTTTTCTGAGGTGTGCTTGGAATGGTGAACGCCAGTGCTGTTCCATGTGTACCATGGATAGCCCAGGCTGCTGCTGCTGCAGTGATAATTTGGCTCTGATAAGGAGGCCAATAAATACTCTATTATCCTACTCTTTCACACTGCAGATCCACAGGCCCCAGCAAAGCAGGACATCCAAGACTGGCCTGGGTTTGTCCCATTTTTGGAACATGGCCCAGAGTACTTGCTCTCACAGTGGAATCTTAACATTCCTGGCAGGCTGCGTGAAACTACCCGGCTGGAGGAAAGCAAAAGGTTTCCTATGATATTTCCAGGTTTTCTTTGATTCCACACAGCCCATCAATAAGTGTTGATTAGCAGGGAGAATGACCTCAAGTCACATCAGCTGTAGGATGTGTTTTTCCTGGAGGGAAAGGAAGAATATGATTTCCACCTCTCGAAGATAAGGATTATCACAGGTTTTTAAAGAATAATTTTGCTCTTATTGTCTTTTATAGAAGCTCTTCAAGTGAAGGGAAAGCCCAATGGCTGGTCAGTGTTTAATCTTTTAAAATGTCAAGGCTTTGTCAAATGCTAACATTGATGTGTGAGCTCTGGGTTCTCTCGGGTTGCATTGTAATAGGAAAGAATTTGGTTTCTTATCTGCTTTTGGGCATGTGCACATCAGTCACTTATTTACTGAGACACCTGGCTTTTAAGTTTGGCCATTTGGCCTTCCAGATATGAGATAAGATTTTCCAGAGGGTATATAGTCCAGATTCTTAAATTGGTTTTGATACCAGGAAATGCGTTGGAAGCCTAATTTGTTGAGAGGCAAAAATCCCGCTGTCTCTGCAGTGAAAAAAAGTGTTTATTTTTAAAACTTACAAAAGCAGTAGAATATTAATTTGAATATATCAAGTATGAATTTCTGGATCCTGCAATTTTCAGTGCATCTCATATGGAGACATTTATGTCAGACTCACACTTTTTACATGTAAGTAATAATGATGAAGGTTTCATTAATGGATTTCTGTTCCTACTCTGTGGATGCTGAAGGAACCAAAATACCCATCCTTTCAACAGGAATTCCTTTCTCTTTGTGGATAAACTTCTTCCAACTCAGAGGATATTGTTTCTGCATCGTAAAGAACAAGCTATAAAAATACATTATTAGTGTGTCAGATTAGCAGGATTTTAAAAAGAGATTTATGCTGAGGAAAGATTGAAATTACTTTCATTGCTTAGGAATATGATATTAAACTTTGTTCCAGAGAAGAAACAAGAAATGTGAACAACACCTGTGGAAAGTGAAATAGTTCAGTTAACAATCTTTAAACTTTAAGGCTTTCAAATATTAGCTTTGGGGAAATTAGGGCATAAACCACAAAATCAGATTAATAGCAGGATTTCCTGTGGTTTCATTGTTCTGGACAGGTCACAATAACATGTAATTATGTTTTTTGCCATGTATGACCCAGCAGTTTTTAATGCAGGGGCTCTGACAGATGTGATAACCTACTGATAGCACAAATTAATATAAGTTTTGCAGAGTTTGCTTCCTACTCTGAGTCACATTCTCAATTCTCTGGCCTGTGGCCAAGCTCATGTTTCATCCCGTCCATGCAAGTGAGTTATTTCTGCTTAACATCAAGTTATTCAGCTCAGTAACAAACTTGTCTTGACTTAATGAAGACATCACTGAATGCAGCAATTTAAAGCAGAACTCAAAACTTGTTTACCTCCATGCTTTCTTGTTAGGTGCAAGCTTTTAGCAGTACTCCTGAAATATGACAGCATTTGTGATCTGTAATGTCCATTTCTGTGAATCACCATGGTTTCAATATGGTCTACAGCATTTAAAAGAAAATCTGCTGATTTCATGACTAATCATACCAATTGAATATTTATCTCTGACAGTCTGAGTTTTTCCAGATACTTCAGTAGGAAATTGAAGCACTCCCATCAGCCCCTTGGGATTCCTTAATAGGGGATTTTTTTTTTTTAATGTACCCCAAAGAATTTAAATGAGATTCAGTTTGAGTCTAGGACACCAAAAAGTAGTTCACCTGTGAGTTAGGTGTCTAAGCTCTTTGTAGTCAAATGAGATCTATAAAACAAAGAAAAGACAGAGCTTTCAAATGATCCCCTTCATTTCATCAGGTGAATGGATCTCATCTCCATTGACTATACCATTATCTGTGCAAATTAGGGATATATTGACTAAATATTAATATCTAGAGATGTTTTACATAGTTTTGGTCTTGTGTCACATCTACCAGTCCCACATGAACTCTGTAGACATCTCAGGGTATTTCCTGTGGCATTAGAGACATATTTTCAGGCAATTGATTCACAGTATAGGTGGAATATTAATGTCTTAATATTAATGTGGAAATCCCTGAAACAATGATTGACTGTCCTCAGGCACCACAGTTGACATCTGTAGAAGTAAACTCTGCTGAAGGTGACTCTCTGGATGATTTGTTTCTCACAGGTAGATCAATTACACTCTCATTATGCCCAGTGGCTGAGTGCTCACTTTGGCTGGAAGCAGCAACTACTCAACCATGTTGGATCAAAAAAAGCTGCTATGCCTAGTCTTGAGTACAGCAGGGAGTGTTTCAAAACTAACATCTCTTCATTTTTTTCTATTTTTTCTCCCTGTTAAGCAAAAGGAACTCCAGGAGGGAAATGGATGTGCAGGTCTGTGTTTTCATATTGAGGAAATATATGTTGCAGAACTTTGTTACACTGGTTGAAGTCACGCAGGAATATGAAATAACATTTTCCTTCTTGCCTCCATGCAGCTTTCAGAGGGAATCAATGCAGGCCAAGGGCTGGGAATTGAAATCATTGCCACCTTCCAGCTGGTGCTGTGTGTTCTGGCCACCACAGACCGGAGAAGGAACGATGTCTCGGGCTCAGCACCTTTGGCCATTGGCCTCTCTGTTGCCTTGGGACACCTTCTTGCTGTAAGTTTTAGTCCTCAGAGGTTATATCTGCCATGTCCCACCTCGGGGTCAGCTGGTAAAGGCAGGGAGATGATGGGGAAGCTTCATCTGTGCCTCACCTCTGGTTCTCCTTCTGCCTTCTAGATTGATTACACTGGCTGTGGAATTAACCCAGCCAGATCTTTCGGCTCAGCGCTCATCGCCAACAACTTTGAAAATCACTGGGTGAGTTGGGTAAATTTGTTTAACTTACAAGAGGCTCTGAAAACATAACTACAAAATCAGAAACATTTCAACACATATCATTAGGACCAAGTTAGAGAGTTGTCATTTCCATTTCATTTAACAAAGAATATTCTCCTTTCAATTCTGACCAGCCTCAGGCAAAGAAAAACTCCTCACACTCATTCAGTCTCTGTGCTCAAAGTAATACATTAGATTTTCTGTGGTTATTCCCCTTTATATTAATTTATCTCAAACATTTTAACTGTTGAAGCCTTATTACACAGAATCCTGTATTATGTATTTATTGTTTAAATTAAGTTTGTAAAGTGCTACTGCTTAATCTGGTAAAACCCAATTTAGAATGATTCTTAAACAGGTTTATGAACTGAAATCGATCATCTAATATTTAAGAGCTAATAAAATGTTTAGTGTCTTAAAGCTGGGTGTCTGCTTATGTGTTTTCAAGGATAAGTACTCTGGAAATACTATAAATTTTAGATTATTCTTTATCTTTAAATGTGGTTAAAATGAGGTTCTTCACAAAAATTTACCTCTTTCACCAAAGCTCAATAAAGAAGGCTGATATAAAGTTGTAAATGAGCATGTGTTCTTGAATATATAAAATGGGCCTTGTTCCAAATCTTCTATTCATGATTTTGGCAGCTAGTTGCATAGGCACAGGTGGAAATTTAATGGTAATACAATCGGGTTGTGAAAATTTTGGATACAGATTCCATTTTAATCTAAAGACTAAAACATAAAAGGAGGACGCTGGGGAAATCTTGGCAGTGTCTACCACTTGAACATTATTATTAGGACACTAAAGGGAAATAACTAAGTGAGGAGCTGATATTTTCAGAATTTAATAGGAGAATTATTATCCTTTGTAGAGGCAGAAGATAGAGGTAATATTTTGTGTTAAACTGCTGATGTTGCTGAATAAAAGAGTTTTCAGACTCTGTAGTGCTTTGGCCCTGGGAAGTCTTCATTATCTTCTGTTGTTTTTAACAATATCAACTTGTCTACTAAAATCCTTTTATTACCCCCCCTAAATTTTCATTTTCTCAAGTGGTTAGGCCTATTCAATCACAGCAATATCAGCAGCTAAGCAGCATCTAGTGGCAAATTAAGCCCCTCATTAAGTATTACTTTCAAATTCACCTATCACTAGAATTTAATAGGAGGATGGAAACCAATGCCCTGTTGTTGTAGAAATTATGTTCCCCTGCCAACTCTATCTGGAGTAGCAGAGATGTTTTAGCAGTAGGTGACTGATTTTAAATATCATAACTTGACAACACAGTCACAGTAATTCACGTCTGGGTTTATTACCAATTCATGGTGACAAATTCCTGGTTTTATACCGTGTGGTTAAGTAAACATTCAAGCGGATAGGCTGAAAATTTCAGGGTGAGAATCCTCAGAGGAGCTTCAAATGCAGAAATACCTGATGTAATGACTTGAATTTGTGTTCCAGATTTTCTGGGTTGGCCCAATCATTGGAGGAGCAAGTGCTGCCCTGATTTACGATTTCATCCTGGCGCCCAGAACCAGTGACCTCACCGACCGCATGAAGGTGTGGACCAGTGGCCAAGTAGAAGAGTATGACCTGGAAGGGGATGATATGAACTCCCGGGTTGAAATGAAGCCAAAATAAAGAAGGGCATGGAGAGAGGAAAGAAAAAAAAACAACAAAAAGCAAAAAAAAAAAAAAAAAAGCAGCACATTGGTTTCTGAAGATTTTATCAGTGTTATAGACTCTTTGTAAACCAGAAAGCAGTACTTCGGTTTTTTAATTCAATACAGTTTTCTTCCCCCCCGGCCCCCCAATGCTAATAGCATTTTTTTATATCTGGGGTTTTTCAATTACAGAGTCTTTAGGTTGAGAAGTCATGACCTAAATAAATTAGGGTGAAGTTTGTTTACGTCATCTTTACATGACCTAAACGAATTGGGCTGAAGTTCAACCCCTCCCTTGGTACCACCCGATTTTGAGGTGTAATTAATGTGGGGGGCTCTCCCACCACATCACTCAGCAATGGTAAGTATTTCCAATGACCAGTGTGTTTCCTGAAAGAATAGATATTTAGGACAGAGAACAATCTGTTCCAATAATGGAGGCCTTATACCTGAAAAAAACCAGTATTTATACAAAAGTGCAAAGCTAAATGCAAAAATGCATCTAATGCCAGCAATGAATGGAAAAAAAAAAAACAGCCTCAAATCAGCATCCAAAAGCATCTTTTGGAAGGAAAGGTTACTAAAGATTAGTTGTTATGTAAAGTTACTCATGATTTCCAAAATTATTGATCATCTTTGAGAAAGAGGGCCAGAAAAGTCAGGCAGGGTAAGAATTTCCAGAGTCACAGGATCTTTCAGACTTTCTAATGTTTCATCCTCCCTGAACCTGCATTCAGCAGCTTGTGAGGGGAGAATATATGTGACAAAAACAAAACAAAATAAAACAAAACAAACTCCTGGGAAGTAGTAACTAGAAGCCAAATTGGATAGTAGCAACAATAATGGCAACAAGAGCAACATGGTGTCAGTGTGTGAACAGGATCTGATGGTTCCTGTGACTATTCTGCTTTTGTTCACCTTGTGAAATTTATTATGTGATTTAAAGCAAAACAAAGAGAAAAGAAGTCCCCTTTCTCTCTGGCCCCATTCTAATAGCCAGCGCTGTGACATTCAGGGACCACAAATAGATGTACACACGGTATATTTTCTAATGAGGGACAAATACATGCTTGTAAGTAAATTTTGGGGGTGGTTGCTTTGTTTTTATATATATATATATATAAATGTTTATATATATGTTTTATACAGAAAGCCTAGTGTACTGTTTTGTAAGAAAATAAGAGCATAAACACAAGTGGAAAGAATTGCAGCAGTGCTTAGCAAAATAAACGACACTGGAAATGAAAAAGAAAGTTAACACTCTAAACAACGTGGAAGATTATTTTCTGTTTAAATGTGTGTGTGTGTGCTACTTATGATTTCCTGAGTAACCCAAAGCATTAGGTGGTCTTACCTACTAACTACAGGATATAGTTAAAGCAGATCTGTGCTGATACACTTGTTCTGCACTAAACAGTTTTCCATAAGAAACGAGGTCCAGAGGAACTGACAGAAAATCAGCACATTCCAGCATTCAGCAAAACCCCCCAGAGGTAATGGGATGGATTCCCCTCTCTGAGAGACAGGGTGGGATTGGGAGGTGAGGTAGGATTGGCATAGGAATCTGTATGGGTTGGATCACTTCATCAACTTGAGCAGATGGACAACGAAAAAAAAAAAGAATAAAAATTAAAATCACCAGCAATATAAAGCAGAATATATTTTAACTTTCTTGTATACATTTGGTGTGCTATCCCATGTATTGCCTATGTACATAGAGCATGATTGGATTTTGGGGTGGTTTAAAAATAAACAAAATCAGTTGTGCTAACATATGAACTGTTCATGATCCTTTGTTTTTAATTTGTCATGTAATGAAGTTTAATGTTCTGCACCATTTTTTCATGTGCCCACTGATAAGAATGAACCAATTTCTACTTTTCTACTCTTCACTTGATGCTGCCCTTTAGGGAAAGGAATGTTCTTTGTTTTCATGGCAGGCAAAGCAGACCCTCACCTGGAAGTGAACTCTTCCAAATTATACTTAGGAATGAAGCAGAGTACCAGGACCTTGTACCCACTTTCTAGAATATGTTTCCAATTTTATCTGCTGTTATCCCAGTGCCTCCATTGGCTCCAAATTAACTCGTTTTTGCCTTAGAGAATCTCTGAGCCAGAGAGAGAGCTAGAACAGTTGCAGAAGGCACCCAGAGTAAATAGTTTGTGCTGACAAACTTCAGGTAAGTTAAGAGTTCATGGTGCAGAAAATGTGAGATTCACAGCGTGTTCCTTAGTCTATACCTTGCAAAGAACTTGTCTTATTCTTTTATGCTTCAAAGTCCAAAACTGTAAAGATAAAACCCACTCTCTTTCCATCTGGGTTGTGATACGACTGCATCATATTAGCTGCTCCAGCTTATGATCACTAAAATAATAAATAAAGACATACAATAATTGTTTCACTAGTGAAGAAAAAAAAACCAAAACCAAATCAAAGTAAACAAAGTGTGATTTGTTGGTGTACTTTGTAGAATCATAGAATCATTGAACGTTTTGTGTTGGAAAGGACTTTAAAGATCACCTAGTTTCAATCCCCTGCTGTGGGCAGGAACTATTTCCACTAGACCCTGTATTGACAGTGATAATGTTTAAACAACTTATAGTAAAGCTCTTAAGAAAATTAAATGAAAACCAAGTATTTAAGGTGAATTCCAGGCTTAAACCCCTTCATTCTTCTTAAGGAAGGAGAAGCTTAATGGTATATTTTAAAGTGCTTTTGTAGTACTTAAACCCTGAACTGAGAGCAGGGATTGAGGCCATGGCTGCTAATGGTGCTCCCACTCCTGACACAAATGGTTTTTCTTTGTGTTAGACAAGCACCCTTCAAAGTTATCATCAGCTCATTAAAATAGTTGAAACATACCCAGCAAAGGAATTAAAGGCATGAAGCAGCAAGTATCGAAACCCACTAACAAATGTCAAGTGGGCAAATGTGATTGCCCAGAAACTCAACAAAATGTCCCTGACAAAGCAAGCCTGGGACACGGTTGTTCAAACAGCTCCTGTGATGTCTGCACTGAGAGCTCCTGATCCATGGACTAATGGGGGCTGTCAATGCCCTGGTGATTCTCTGGGCACACACCTCTGCATTTATCACACATTCTAACAGGAAAAGGCCGTAGAATCCGGAATGGTTTGGATTGGAAGGCAGCTTGAACACCATCTAGTTCCAAACCCTAGGAACACCCAGGGACACCTTCACCCACCCCAGGGTGCTCCAGTTCCCAGCCAGATTGGCCTTGGACATTTCCAGGGATCTAAGGGCAGCCACATCTTCTCCCTGTGCCAAGGCCTCCCCACCCTCTGAGTGAAGAGGATAAAGGGTGGATGCTTCCCTAGATTATCCAGGAACCACCTACCATGGTCTCAGCCCCATGCCTCAGGTACCCCACACTATCCCAAACAGCTACACTCTCCGTGAAAGAAAAAGTACAAGGATGCATTCCCAAGTCCAGGAACATGGGTGTCAGTGCCTGTATGGGCCATCCCAAATATCCCAATTTTTTCCTGGGCAAAGCTGAGCAAAGCAGAGATGATCCAGTTTGCCTTTTATGAATTCAGGTTGCCATCCCAGGAGTGTGCAGGTGTTTCCACTCTGTGGTTTGCATAGGTGACAAAGGATCCTCTGATTTGTCCAGCACAAGACAATTTACAAAAAGCCTGAGGAAGGTGCTTTGGATTCATCCCTGAGAAACCCTCTGTTTCTCTATAGAGAAACTGACTCTATAGACAATCTAGGGAGATTTGGGCCCTAATTTACCCACCTGTCTTTAGAACAAAATGCATATTCTGCCTCCCCATTGTAACTGCAGCAATTTAATTTTAGATTTCATCTTGCTCCACTCTACATAGACTTTTAACACGTGCAAGGAAAGAAAGGCAATTGAAACATAACATAATGATAGCCAGCACTCCAGGAAGCTTCCATTGTCCTTCCATATCCACCAGCTGCACCAGTCACAATTCACAGCTTAATGTTTTTAAAAATTAAGGTAACACAATAATACAAATATAGAGTTTCTCATTTTATTCCAATTTTTTTGCTGCTTTAACCCAGCTGAGGTTTGGACATGCCAAGTATCACACAATAAATTATATTAGGAATATGGATGTTATGATTCAGTCAGAGACTGGACTTGTGTAAACATCTGTGTACAAACATTTGTGTCAAGAATGGTTCTACGTTTCATTCAAGCTTGATACCAGCGAAAGTACCAAATTTTTTTGTATATAAGTCATCTGATATTACCTAAATTAGCCCAGAACTCTTTCTGGGGGCAAATGCATAATTTTATAGACTTTTCAAAACTGAATCATGAAATAGAAACTCTGCTTAAATAGATTAGTTGCTAATTAGACATTAACCATCTATGAGATCACTTTGCTTTAGGTTCTTGAAACTAATTTGCCAGGCAGGGCTATGAATGATGTTCCTGAGAAGGCACAGTCCCTGTTGACTTCAAGGTTCCCCTTTGCTATTGGAAAGTAAAAGTTTCCAGGGACCTGTACTCCTGACCTCTCCCATGTAGCCATGGATGCCTGCCTGTGGCCATTCCTGTCCCTCCATGGGTCTGCTGCCTGTAATTCTGTGATAAATTACTGTAGAGTCCAGAATTTGGTAAGGGCAGAGCACAAAATAAACACAGGGACACAGAATGGATGGAGGGAAGTGACACAGGGCGCACAAGGTGACTGGTTTGTGGATTTTAATGGCACTCAGAAGGATTAATTCTCCTTTCACCTTGGTTGAACTCTGTGCCCTACCGCCCCAGAGCCATGCCTGTTTGAATGAGAGGTTTTCACCTTTTTAAAACATTTTGTTATCAGGTTTATAGGTTTGTATAAAAAAAGAACCCCAGAAACTTAATACACTGCCTTGCTCAAGATTTCCTGAACTTCCTGATCTGTCATGTTCTAAAGTTTGCCATGAACTGCCCTCATTGTGCCTTTTCCTCTGTTTTGTTTCTATTCTTGTCTTAGAGCAGGAATTGAGAAGCTGGTGGAAAATGATCAGTGTAGTGATAATATGGGCAGATTTTTTTTTGTAGCATTTCTAGAAAAAATTTTTAGCTCTTTCTCATCTTTTCCTTTATACTTTATTTTCAAGAAAGTGACCGTTATCAGTTAGACCTGATCCCTCCATTTAATCTCTTCTCCCTTTAGCTTGTGCTCAGTTCCCTGTGCTAAAGGGTGTATCCTTACTCCTAGACAAAAACCTGGAGGGACTGTTTATTAATTCATTTTTTCTTTGCCATTGAAAGCAAACAGAACAATGTTTCCTGGAAGCATGGGAGCCAAACAGCAACTCTTGACTAAAAGTGGCTGTTAAGTGCAATTGCTGGAAATAGTCATAGTTTTTCTTTCTTTTTTTTCGTTCTTTTTTTTTTTCCTGAAAAGTAAATCAAGCAGTTGCAGGTACCAGTCTGTCCAAAAGACAGATGTGACTGTAAAAACAAAGCTGCAGGGTACATTGATTTCCTCTGGGGATCTCCAACTTTTTCTTGTTTCACCATTTCACATTACTACTTAATCAAGAAGAACCTGTCATGAAATAAAGGGAGGAGAGAGAAATAATGGGCCTGCCTGATGCTATATCCTATCAGTGCTGTGTGGGAAGAGTGTTACTGTGTTTTCTATCTTGGAGCCAGACCTGATGTACTCAAAATTATTTAACTTTGTTCAAGGAGTGAAAGGGGAACTAAATTATATTTCTATCTAGCTTTACAGTGGTTTGTGTTGTCATGGCAATGCAAAATGTTTTTTTGGTGATACAAGGGAGAGGCCATTAATGCTTTCATGTGGGCTGTAAGAGACCTGACCTCATCTCTCTCTGGTCAAGGCTCAAGTCAGGCAAGGGAGTGAATCTCAGACACCTATTCCAATCTGTGAAAGCCATAAGACCTGTGATGTGACAATTTTACACATATTCCTTGCTAATCCACATCATTCCACTCCTGTTAATGTTCAAAGTGTGCTCCAATGAGCCTTTATTTGTAAACACTATTGATAAAGGAGACCTGATCTGATAGACTGGGATTTATTTGCAACAGGTGAGTATTTTGTCTCTAGGACTTTTTTTTTCCATTTGTGCCTTTGCTGAGGCTGCCAGATTTACATATTTTTTTTTTAATTAACCTTTACCTAGAGAATGCACAGAAAATGCTTTATGACTCTAGGTTCACATTCCCATTTCCATGGCTTGTAAGGAAAAGACTGGAAGGAATAGGGAAGTTGTACTTTACTACTGAAAAAAAGAGAACACCTGCTCAAGAATTTTCAAGATTTGCCATATGTAGCTTGGATGAAGCCACCTTGGAATAGGAAGGGTAGATTTTAGTTATTTTGTTAGAAGTCATATCATGCTGCTTGCTCTTGGCTCTAGCAGACAAGAAATTGATAATTTTATTTACTAATATAAACACATCCTAAAATAATATATCTTGGTGACATTTTAGGAGGGTGTCACTCTCCGTTGCCACCTCTCTCTGCCCAGTATGTGCACAGAAATGAGCTTTTCCAAAACTGAACTCCAACAAGGTGTGAGACACCTTTGGTCTTCCTGTTATGCGCAGTCTGGGAGTGGCTACTTCTGGAGAACTCAGAGAAATGACTGATTTTTGTCTCCTGCTCAAGCTTGAGTTGTGTTTATGTCCTCACTCAAGTACTTTGGCTTGTCACAGGACTTCTTGCATGGATTTTCAAGCACTTCATTCTTCTATTGCATCTGACCTTTTGTCAAAACATCCAGTGTGGTTAATTATTGTGTCATGGTTTCCACTGCATGAACAATAAACTCTTTCTTTCCCTAAAGGATTGTTTGTCCAATTAACTGCTTTTGTCCGATATTGTTAAAAAGCCTTGACTTTGGCTCCTTGATACATAATAGCTCTTTCCTGAACCCATTCAAACATTGAATTCATTGTTAAATTTTAATAATGGCCTCAGAAAAACCATAGGGTTTCACCAACATGCATTTATTCCTAATATAAACCAGCATAAATTATCTAAACAGTGCCCAGTCCTATGAACTTTGCTTAGGAAAGTCACTTGGATGTTTTGCATGAATAAAGAAAATGGAATAGAAAAGGAAGAGCTGCAAAATCTGCAGGTTTAATTAACTGGCAATTTATGGGATTTAGAGGCAGCTGAGGTATGGAAACAGTCGGATCCCACACTGTGCCAGGCTGGATTCTCAGACGGGCTTCTGACTTCCATGTGACTCAGTAAAAAATGGGCATGTAGATGTAAAGAACTGTGCATGGAGTCTTACACATGGAAAAGCACAGATGTGGGCCAGAATTATGTAAAATTACTGATGAGTCTGTGTGGGACACACATCTCCAACTCCTGTTACCCAGTGTAGATGTAAAACAGTTCCTGGATGAGTTTTGATGGAGACGCAGGTGGCAGCTGATATTAACTTCATAGATGTGATTTGGACAGCTGTTTTTATGGTTTCATTTAGGGGTTTGGATTTTTTTTAAATTATAGTTTTTTATGTGGGAGGGAAACATTATCTTTTCATACAGCATTCTGTGAATGTTTTGAAGCAGATTATTATTTTTAATAACATTAGGACACTGTATAATTCTGTTATTCCAGGGAAGATATATTTTGACTTGCAAGGCAAGACTTAAAAATTTAGATGTTGGCAAGGCAGGAGTTCACACATGAGCTGATTTTCTAAAGTCCCAATAAAGTCACTGCAAGTTTACTGAATTCACTTAGTGAAACATGAAAACTCTTCAGAAGATAAAATAAGGTTTAACTGGGAACTTCCCTGACAGTATTGATGGGATCCTGATAGACCCTATTAGAAACTTTTCTCCCATCTATATGCCTATACAGATTTATACAATCAGGACACCAAAACAGGATCTGTAGTTTTGAAGAGAATATTTTTTAAAAATCATAAAACTTCCAACAAAAATAAAAGCATTTGCAATATTTGACATGGATCTTTATACTCTGTTTTTTAACTTATAGCTGAGTTTGACATCTAAAAGGCAAATATATAAATTATTAAAAATAAAATGTATTTCCTTGACAGAATGACAAGCACTGGGGAAGACTTTAAATGTAGTCTTGTCTGGTGAGAAAGAAGGATTTTATATTCAACTGTGTCAACTGCCTCTCAATCTCATCTAGATATAGACAGAAATTATTTGCCTGTACTGAAATAGAAATCCAGCAGAACACTAAAATTTTCGTAGACAGTTGTCTGATCAATCTGTGCCTCAGTCTGGTGAAGGCAGTTTGGCTGTTCTGCAGAGATTTTTGGGATCTCAGTTTTCCATGAGATATGGGACAGAACCAGGGGCATCCCCTGGGGATATTTGGAGCTGAAATCTGCTCTAATGGAGATGGAAGAGGAAGGATAGGCTATGGGGTCCCAGACTGTAGGAGAAACCTTGAATTTGGATATATAAAACAATGTTTCCAACAGGAGGGCAAGTGAAATTTCTGTCTATAAAACTTCGTCCATGTCTGCAGCCTCCAGCAGCCCCCTAAAGCCAAGAAATCTCTGACAGCGACATAAAAGTTCCATTTTTCCCTATCCAAATCCAGCTAGTAGTTCACTCAGCTGGCCCAGCTCCTGCCTGATGGTTACATGTGGAAGGCTGAAGCCCCCCAACCCCTCTGGAGCTGAGATTTCCTAGGAATGGATGCTCCCTAAAACACCCTCATTTGTACAAGATCAGCCCTGCTGCCTTTCCTGCTGCACTTCAATCCCTCAGGATCCCTGGGATGCAAACAGGGGCCTTGCTGCTCCATGCACTTCTGTTTAAGGCAATCCCTGAGGAGTGGTAACTAAAGAAAACCGTCTGCAACCTGGAGTTTTAAAAATAGAAGCAGATGGCTGGAGCTCTGCAACCAGCTGGGCTGCAGTTTGCAAAAGCTCGTGAACGATTTTAAGGTCAGGCCTGCACTGTGGGAACAAACAGCCCCTGTTGTGTTGGAACTGGAGACTGAAAAATGAGCCACAGCAGGAGCTGTTCTCTGATTCTTTTCAGCCCCTTTCAGGAAGGTTGTCCTGCTTTGTTCCTTCAGCCAAGCAGACTGGAGATGGGACAGGGCTGGCTGAGCTACAGAGAACATCCCTTGTCAGAATGCTGCACTGTTTTTGCATCTCTCCCTTCTTCATACACCTCATAACGTTTCCATCTTTTATTTCAGATATTCTTCATTAACTTTTAACCTGACATGATTTTCCTCTCCTCTGCTTCACACTGGAATATGTTGTTGGGCCAGCCCCGATTTTAGTTTCATAGAATTGTTTGGGTTGAGAAGGAGCTTAAAGATCATCTCATTCCAACCCGCTGCCATGGGCTGGGGCACATTTTGCTGAACCAGATTGCTCAGAGGCAAATTCCACCTGGCCTTGAACACTTTCAGGGATGAAGCATCATCCACAGACTCTCTGGTCTTGTTATCTTTCTTTGCTTAGCACCTGTGCCTGATGATGATGATGTATTTCGCACCTTTGTCACTGCCTTAAAAGGAATTTTTTCTCTCACTTCTGCAGCATCTTCCCTCATTGGCTTTCAGAGCAGATGTTCTTCACCCATCAGCACACCAGGGACACAGCACTGGGCTGCTCAGCTCCCACCCTTCTCACAGGGCTTCTGGCACATCCATGTATGTGTTCAGGACACCCAAATTTTGGAGAAGGTAAGATTAGGAGTCTCTTCCTTCATTTTCCCTGCTAAAATATCCAATAGCATTCCCAGTTGAACAGCTTTGAATTGGACTGTGAATGATGGATCACTTATTTTGTTTTTATTATGCTCTTTGTCTTGAATTTCTTTATTTTTTTTTCCACAGAAGAAAGACACTTTCCTTAAATATATCAGGTTTCTAAAAGATGCCCTAAAGCATTTTACAGACCTTGATTTCCTTCTTAATTTGTGACTAGAGCATTTCCACAAAATGCTGTAGCAGTTGCTCTCTCACAACTGACTGAAAAGTCTGGAAGTCCTGCTTGATTTCTTGCCTTTACCCAGCCACCTCATTAGAATTTGAAATGAAATATTAAATAAATAAATAAATATTAGGCTGATAAACAAAGACATGCTTAAGCATGCTTAATAATAGCACATGCTTAAGTCTCTGAAGGCAGAGCTCACATTTCTTCTGGTGAGCAGCAAATCTTCAATGACATCCCAGTGGTGAAGGACGTGTGTCATCCTTTGGTGATGGAGTTCTGAAGAATATTTGTGTTGAGCAAGAAAACCACATCCCTGATTTGTCAGGACAGGACTTGAGGCCTCTGAGCCTTTTGCAGAGAGATATCAGTGCAATGTGAGCAGCCAAAAGGCAGAAATCCTATGGTGGGCACAGCCACCAGCCTGTGTTTTCTGGCATTATGTCACCGAGGAACACACCTCCTCCCCTGAGCTAAGGGAGAGACAGGAAATCTAAACCCAGCATTTATTCCAGCAAATGTAATCTTCAAGAGTTTTCTCCATGGATTAAGTCATTCCAAGGCTTTGTCAGACAGCCGAAAACAGTCTGAAGGGGGGCCAAAAGAAATGACGGCTGCTAGACCGGGTTACATCTGTGAATGAAAGGTGGACAATGGCTGAGGTGGGAGAGGGAAGTGCTGCTGCCCACGCAGATAAGTCATTTGATGGAAAAGCTTTGCCAAGCCAAGGCCTGCTGGAGTGGAAAGCACATTGTCTTCAGGGTTCTCAGCTGTGTCAGAGCCCTCCTGCACCACGGGGAGTTGTTACATTGAGTTCCTTTGGGTGCCTCTTGCATGAGCAGAACACAAGTGTGATTTAGTGAGAGAAAGGCCCTTTGAAGACAATCAAGACACAGCCTGAATATACTGGGAGGGGGTAAGACCAGTGCAACTTGCCAAGGGAAGCTGGACACACAGAGAGGTTTCTCCCAGGAGTCGTCTCTCTTCTGCCTGGCTCTTACCAAGGACAAAGGCCAATTCTTAACCTCCCAGTGTGACAGAGACAGTTTGGGGATGGAGATTTCCCTACTCTCTCTCCCAAGGCTGGCTCCAATGAGGTGCAGAGACCCTTTGACAGCTTGACAAATGTTTTTCAGCACCATCCAAGTGCAGTTTTAGGTTAGACCCCTCTCTCCTCTTCACAAAGTGTCTCTGTGTTGTTCCTTTGGCATCCAGAGGCAGGGCTCATTACCAATCAGTCTGAAGGACTCTGCTTTTTAAAGAAAAATAAAAATAGATCCTTCAAACCAGCAGAATAAGGAGACAGTGAGACCCAAGTAACTTGCCAGGAAGTTCACATGGGTGGGATGCCCAATGTGTTTTCTCCATCCCTACTCACAAAGACTTGGGTGTCTGCCGTTTAATAAATATAGCCAGCAATGAAAGGAACTGGAAAAGAAAGGGGTACCTTCCAGGGATGTGTTTCAATTAAAGGATAAAGAATGATTTCTTAAACTTTATTTAAAAATTTGGAGCAACACTTCTATATGGGCTTACAAAATGCTGGTGTCTGAAAGGCTCCAATGACCTCACACAGCCACCAAGAGTGGGAACTGGCTTATTTTCACACTGCATCAAGGTGAGGGGTTTTTTTTTTACATCTCAAACAAATTTGCAGCTCTTCTGGAGGTTTTTGAGTGTCCTCTGTCACTGTCCGTCTTGGAGGCTGAAGCAGAGCAGGGGTGTGAGTGTGTGAGGGTGAGTGCGTCCACAGGAGTGCTCGCGTGGGGACGGATTTGCAAGTCCCATTTTTCCCAGGGTGCAGAGTGCCAGCTTGGGGCTGGGCCAATATTATTGTGTTCTGGGAAAACACATAACGAGAGAGCTCCTCCTTGGGCTGTGATAAGGGGTCAAGTTAAGCGCAGCAGAAGCCAAATCATCCCAGTTTGCTGCCTAATGCAGACTGTGATAGCAGTGAAGTTGCAGCATGTGGCTTTCAAAGAACATGAGCTAATGTCTAGAAAAAGAGAGTGGAGGAAGGGTTTGCTCCTGGTCCAGCCACCAATTCCATTCATGTCTCAGACAAATTATGTTGGGCAATATTTGCTATTCTGAAGCAAAAATAAGCATTATCCAAATAAAAGGTGTTAGAAATAAACAAACAAATCCCAACCTAGATTATTTGCAGAACTTCGGAGTATTCTGATGTCACACTGTAACATGCACCTAAATATGGATGTACAAGACAAACACACAAAAAAGTTGTACTTTTCTTCCTCTCAGGTGAGATTTTTGAAGATACTGGACTGAGTTAGGAATTCAGATATCAACATTATTTTCTGGGGACTTCTGCTCCTAATTCACTCACATTTCTGAATGCCTGTGATACATCATTGCCTGTGTTTTCCTATCTCTGGGACACAACTTCTGTTCTGAAACAGAGATTGTGTGAAAATGTGAAAATTAACTGCATTTTTACATCAACTCTATCACTAGCAGCAAGCTCTGTCTCAATATTTTAATATTAAAACTGCAAAAGCAACATTTTATTACCGTACAAAGTTTCTGTGAACTTTAATTACTTAAGACCTGCAAATACTAAGTTACACTTTTCATATAGTATTTATTGCCATTTTTATGGATATAATTGCACAGGATGAAGCTATATGAAATATTTCTAGTTCAATATCTATTTCTTCAGGTTTGAGGGTTCAAACCTGGTCCTTCTGTATTGTAGTCCTGTGTGTGTTTTTAATACTTTAAACAGGCAGGGCAATGCCTCAGCAAGATCTACATCAAACAATATAATGTGTAATTAATTAAATGGATACTCTGATTTGGTATTTTACCAAATCCCACTAGATTTGGTATTTTTTTGTTTTTTCTCCACATTGAGCAGATTTTTTTGTTTTTTTAATTTAGATTAACATTTTCTTTTTCATTACTCAAAAAATGTTCTGTGTAGTGACTGTAACAAAGCAACACAACATGGTACTCCCTGAATGTTGCACCAGCTCTTCTCTGGGGAGCTATTAAGGAAGAAAAAAGAAGAAACAATAAAATCTTGCTTTGAGCTCAGTTATTCCAATTTCCTTGTCCAAGCTGGAAGCACAGAAAAGAAACAAACACCGAGAAACACTATGTATTTGAGTATTTAAACACCTGACTCTCTCTGACAACGCTGTCATCTGGTACTTCTGCCTTCTTGGAGCCTTTTGAGGATTTTTAAAATAACTCTCTCCCTTTCATAATTTTAGAAGTGCTTCAGAGGAGATGAAGATGCTGCTGGTGCAGTTCTGCTGGTTTTTAATACAGATTTCAACTGACTTGTTCACTTTATCTCTGCTACTTCTTTGATGTCACTGATGGTTTACAATTAAAATTGTTTTATAAATAGCTCCCTCCCTTCTTAACTGTTCCTCTTCACCTTTGGGAGAATTATTGCTCAACTCTCATCTTTAGCTGCAAATCTGCCTTTTTTTGCCCAGGTCAAGTGGGATGAACTGGTGACCTTTTCAAACTCACAGAAGATAGATTCAGTGGTAAGGGACTTACTCACAACCAGACACAATTCCTGTGAAACTTCCAGAGCTGCAAAAATGTCACCCAGCCAGTGGTGATGGCCAGTATGTGCTCTGTCAGTGTGAATGACATTCCCACAGAGGGGTGAGTTACCTCACACTCATAGCTGGGGCTTTCTGGTCAAATGAAATTCCAGAAGAGAGAAGAAAAAAACAAAAATTAAAACAAAACACCAACCAAACAAAAAACCCCCCACAAAAAACAACAACAAAGCCAAAAAAACCCCCAAAACAAAGAGCCAAAAAAGCCCCAAAAAACCAACCAAAACCCCCCCAACCCCCCCAAAAAACCAACAAAAAAACTGCAAACCCAAAAAAGAGACCAAAAAAACCCCGACAAAAAACCCAAAAACCAAGTAACCAACCAACCAAAACAACAAAAAAATACCCAAAGCAAAACAAACAAACAAACAAACAAAAACCCACTGAAAAACAAAAAGGAAAAAGCTGCTTATTCTACAGCAAGAATAAAACTAACTTGGAAAAAAAAAATCCACAGCCAATATTAGTCACACAGTCTTTGGACAAGGGTTTTTATAGGAATATGAACAATGCACACAATAGTAACACT